>KN817542.1:0-45033 GCA_000827495.1 Hypholoma sublateritium FD-334 SS-4
GCGGCGGTGCGCAAGCGGCAACGGGCAGGAGGCGATGCGGCGGTATTGCATAGTCGGTAGCAGCAAGGTCGCTGGGGGGCAAGAGGCCATAGAGCAGAAGCGGCCGTGTCGAGAGAGATATCGAGGGAGGGACAGGCGTCAGCCGGATATAGCAGAAATTGATGGCATCACCAATAAACACAGCCACTTTCCCAGGAGTCATTATTTCGAACATGGGCATCTCGCGGGCTCCCCGGATTAAAAGAACTCACTTTTTTTTCAAAAAAGACTCGTAACAGTTATTTCGATATATTTGGAGCTGAATTTACGCCAGCTTAAATGTAAGTACGTTAGAACGCAACTCAGACGCCGCGATTAATTAAATGATTCCCACGTGCGCCGTACGCGATCACGTGATGTATGCTCTCTTGAACAATGAACTGTTGACAGTTGGACTTCGATTCCCATCATCGTCGATCACTGTCTCAGCAATGAATCCAGCAACACCAACACTCAAAAAGCTGGTCCACTGGGACACAAATTCACCATCCTTGTCAAATATTGGTTCCCCTTTTCTCAACGGAACCTATGATTCCTCTGTCGACGCTACCTCCAGCTTTGACTTCATCAACTCCCAGCTAATGGCTCACGGATATATAGCATCGCCTGGTCTATCTCTAGCAGGAATCTCCAATGAGAACTCTGTGCGGCTAGCCAAATGTTTGCTCGCAATGCTCAGCCAACGGACTGTATGTGACCTTCCCCTGATTTTGAACAGCCATTCTTGACAGAAACCTACAGGATGATATGTCACGAACTGAAGACCTCACCACCAAACTCCGTACACTTTCATACGACCACGAACGCTTGACATCAATGTATCGGACCTCCAACGAGAAAGCCGCCAATGCGGAACGGGAAACGAATCTTCACAAATCACGACAGGCGTACGCTTCTCTATTGCCATTAACAATGGCATTTTCACCTTATCATTAACTAGTGCGTCACTCAAGAATCTTCAAGTCTCAGAAGCAGCGCATAAGCAAACATCGACTGAGCTGCAACGTACTAGAGCACTGCTCCAAGGAGTACGCGCGACTCACGTCGCTGAGCTGAAGAAAAAAGAGAAAGAAGTCGAACGAACACTGGAAAAGTGGCAGAAGCTCGCAGACGCTCAAAATAGGATATCTGCTGCACAAACGGGACTCCGATATGCCAATGCGTCCATCATCGAAGGCACAGAAATTGTGGGCAAAGGCCAAGGTTTCCTTGACATCGCTTTGGAGCAGGCTGAACAAGCCCGTGCGCATTTGGGCGACGAGAATCTGCTGCTTCGCAAACTACTTCTTCGGGTAGTTAACGAGATGCAAATCATACTCCATCAAGCAAAACGCATTGCTGTTGGTGACGATATTGTCGAAGAGGTAAGTACTATCAAGGTTCATGCATGTATGCATGATCTGACAAGTTCAAAGCCCATGCCTATGACACTATCGACTTTGTTCCCTCTTTCTCCACCTGATATGGCTAGCGATAGACTGAGAAGCGTCCTTGAAGACTTGCGCAATGCGGTGTCCGAACTTGTTCGTCCAACTCCCCCTGCTCCCGCTCCACCTATGCCCAAGCCCCAAGTATCAGAAGAGGAAGTCGAACGCCTCCAAACTATCATTTCATCCCTCAAGGAAGAGCTAGGTATGAATTTATTCCGACTTGATACCTGTAGAATGTTCATCAGGCGCTTCCAGTCCGCTCTCAAAAGCAATCTATTGCTCATGTCGCTGATACACAAGCTATGTTTGACAAATTTGCCGAAGATCATCGCATTGCGACGTCGGAGATTGGTGATATGAGCGTTGAGCTCATGTCGGCTCCTTTGAAGGACGAAGAAAAGGAGCGCTTGGACAAGTTGCGCAACGAACTTGACTTGGAACGCCAGAAGTTTACGGACGCTGCAATTCGATTTGGAAAGGAAAAGGCCACGCTGGAGGTAAAAATGGAACCAACGGTTGTATGCATCAAGTATACTTATTGATCCTTTGTTCTGACAGGCTGAGCGAATGAAATTCCTCGATGAGAAACGTGCATGGCAAGTTGAATTGATGCTCGCCGAATTTCCGCCAACGCCAGTACCCGCTTCGCCCAATCGACCGTCAACATCAGCCTTCACACTACAGCCGCAAAAGTCTCCCTACAAATCCCCGCGTCGAACTACCCACAAAGTTGCACCTAACTCTCCTCGAAGGTCTCCAGCCAAGAATATATGCGTCGGAAAAGCTAGCAGTAGTGGTCGGAAAGCGCACCGCGTGTCACGGCGCTCTCTTGCTGCGTCGCCTAACAAGCTGGTGGTGTCTTACGAGACTGAGTACATGCCGCCGCCAATACCTGCTCCTTCATTTACATTCACATCGGCAGCGCCGTTATTAGTACCCTCCATTAGTGGGTCTCTCCTCCCTACGTCATTCGTGCTTCCTCCCCCCTCGCCCCGAGCATCCTTGCCCACCAATCCTGCCCTTCCTCTTCAACCATCACATCCTTCCTCACCCCCGTCCTCGCCAGAATTACAAGGCACAACTCCGACATATAGCCCGGACACATCACCTCCTCCCGCCCCTTCAGCAGGGTCGATCAACTTGGTGACCCCTCCAGCCGCAAAGCGCCCGTTTCCTGTGGCAAAGCCATTTGCACTGCGCATGATGCATGCGTACTCGCCGGTGAAACCAAGCCCGTTGAGCCGCATCCTGATGCTCGCCGACTCGCCTCTGACACCTGCCAGCGGGCCCACCCCCGACACGGTACTCTCGCCCACTTCGGGTCCGCTAGAGGCCGTTGCGGAAGAAGACGAAGAAGACGGGGGCCTCGCGTACATCGCGACCGCGCTGGACTATAAGGCATCACATCCCACTCGGGACACCCGCATGTCAGCTACGGAGCTCGGGATGGAGTCGCCGCCGGACACGCCGCTGCAGGAAAAGAAGGTCGCGTCAGTAAACGTCGCGCCGCCACCCGTCTTTGCGATGCGCGGAAAGGTGTTCCACCCCGAGCCGGGCGCTGGCGCCAAGCGGCCACTTAGCGCGGCGGACAAGGGGAAGGGGCGCGCAACGGAGCCGGTGGCTTGGGGACGGTCGTCCGGCGTGGGCGAGAAAGAAAATAGCAGCGCGAAGAGGCGTTCGGCCAAAGCATCTCCGTCGAATGCGGCGCCTGTCGTACGGAAGGCGGTCTCGACGACTGGGAAGCCTGTCTTCAGAGCGCCCGCGCCGACGGCGACGAGCAACGTGACGTCGCGCTCAAGGCCCGTTGTAAAACCTGGACCCCCGGTAGCTGGTGGAGCGCGGAGGGTACTTGTCACCAGCGCGGATGCTCCGCCCATCGTCAAGGGGCGTCGGGGCTGACGTACTTGCTTTCCTAATCGCTTATACTCTGCTTTCAGACTATACACATTATACTCACACACCCCCTTCTCGTTCCATTATATTCACTGTACAATATCCATTTCAGATTTATTACATTCTTTACAGATACTCCGGAGATAATTAAATGCTCTGCCGCTGCCAGTTGGCGCAACAGTATCGTGCAAATTCCGAATCTCGAAGCCTGCTAGAAGCGGGCCATGAAGGAACTGAAATATGCATCTATCGTGGCGATGCCATCGAGCTTGGCCACCACACCGACATAGCCGTCTGGGCGGACGACTACTATGGCACCATCTGCCCTGTCAATGCCATAATTAGCGTATCCATCTCCTCCTTTCGTCCCCGTGGCGTCTGTGTCATCGATAAGTGCCCTGTGAATTTGTAAATTTACTTCCAAGATCTGAGATATACGATTTAAACATCAGACTCACTTTGACCAATGTGACCTCAGCAACAGAGGGAGTTCATTATATCGTACAATGGCCTTACTGGCTGTGCTGATCGATATGATATCAAATGCGCGAAAAATGTTTCCTTCGGAGAGTTTAGAAAAGAGCGATTCAATTTTTTGAGTCGCTGCCTGCACTCGCTGGAGCGTCGCTTTCTGCGAGCTATCCCCAGTAAATATCAGAACCTTGAAGCGCCCGTCGGATGGGCACATGTCTTGAATTTCAACTGGTCGTGAATCGGCTGCTCTCATGAAGAGCTGGGGCAAGAGGCGCTGTCCGACTATTAAATGTTTCGTATTGCGTTGGCTGGATGACTGGGTGATTATGGAGTCGGCGTAATGGATTCCAATCCCACTGGTGAAACCACCGAAGGTTTGGAACATCCTAGAAGGAAATACATGAGTACCATGTCTGAACGTGTTCTTTAAGGAAGCAAGTACTTTAAAAAGTCTGCATGGGAAACACCGTCGACGCAATTCTCTGTCTGGGGTTTCCCGGAGAACAAAGAGGCGAATTTCTTGTCGAAGTCAATGAGATCTTGGGCGTAATTTTGCCTTTCAATTTCATACTGCGCAATAGATTCAGCGTCCACGTTCGCGATGAATATATATGTTAATGAAATTACCGTTTGTAGCAGCGCTCTTCCCGCCCATCCTTTCAAAACGTGGGATATTTTCCAGGCTGAACAAATTGTCGGTTATAACCAGCGCAGCCAACAATACGGAAGCAAGCATACCTAGATTGTGACTGTCGCCCATACTTGCATTCATTCCCTGACCTACGAATAAAAACACTGATGAGATATGTGGCTGAGTGGGCAGAAACCTGCCTATCTCACCAGCTTTCGGGGAGTGTGTGTGACACGCATCACCGACAATGAAAACTCTTTCATTGATAGAGAATTTGGATGCAACCCGTTGGCCGACTATTAGGTGAATTCCGCGGGCAATCATGTATCTGTCCGTTGATGTAGGATGTAGTTACTCACTGACGTAGACAGTCCACCACTCAAACTCCTTTGGCATTTGTAGCGTGTAGGGGTGAAATGACTTCTGAGCTATCTGTGAAGTGTCACAAATCGCGACACGAAACCAAAAAAGATCGAGCACACCTGCAACAACTTTTGGGGGGTCACTTTTGTCCTATCAACTCTTCCGTTGCTCGTGAGGAATTCGCCGGCGTTCTCAGTGTCCAATTGTATATATAGCCGTACTTTATCACCTTCCCTTGGAATGATCATGCAGGATCCATTATTGGAATGGATAGCAGTTCTATTGCGGATGTCCGGGAAATCGGTCTCTGGCGTTAGATCCACCACACCCCAAATGAAATTGCTTTGTTCCCCTATCATGCTAATATTTAAAGCCTTCCTGACCCACGAATGGGCGCCTATGCAATACTTATGTCAAAAAAGAATTCTAAATTTAGCACGCATGGGACTCACCATCAGCGCCTATGACGTATTTAGCTTGGATAACCTCTTCCAACTGATCCTGCTGGCTATTCGAAGAATGTTGTAGAGTCACCTATAATCGGTTTGAATACTATTCGAGGCTCTTATACATGTGGCTGCAAATCTCACTTCGATTGGGTAGGCTGTGTAGTCGTCAACCTTATCTTCAAGTAGTGTTATCGAAGACGGAATTACAGGCCTATCGACTTCGACATCCATGCCACGCAACGAGTCCAAAAATATGGACTCTATTTCCCCTTGATGTAGTGTCAGCTGAAATTTACAGATCAGCTGAAAGAATCGAAGAATGTAATCAAACACCACTGGTCGAACCTCAAATGGATAGCGTGCAGTCGGAGCAGTGACATCGGGTACTCTGTCTGTGAGCTTTTTGGGCGACCATTTAGTTTTAATCCATATTTTTAGATCTCACTCTAAACGAACCTCGATTCCGCCATATGGGCCTGGGTTGTAGAATGCCTGGGTGCAAACAGTTACAATGTGCTCCGCCTATCGTCGACCAAGCTTACCGCAGTGTGGAGCTGGGCCCCGTCCCTCAGCAAGCGATCTGCCAATCCATAACTCTGCGGAAATCACCCGATGAGATAGTGTTTAGAAACAAATGAATGAGCATTACTTGCCTGAAATATCTCCAGTGTCCTTGGTTGAATTCCGTCAGCATGACCCGCAGCGACCTTGTCTTCTCTGTTGGTAATGAAGGCGCGGTTGGATGTCTGATGTTGAGGTGGGTAATATCTCAGATCTCACCGTTGGTCAATAATGCGAACGTCGACGCCGCATTTTGCAAGTGCATTACATGCCATCAAGCCGGCAGGGCCTGCGCCAACTATCAACACATCCACCTGCTTTTTTTTCAACGTGGATGGCATCGTTAATGTTCCGTCGCCTGGAATGAGTAGATGTCCTCGTAAGAGTGGATGTAGGTGAGGCTAAGTTGTGAGGGTTTGGTCTATCGCCGACATCCTTTTAAACACTGGCTCCGCGGCTGTGGGACAAGTGACCTGCTATGCGAGCATTATTTAGGCAGGAGGTGGATACCGGCACACCAAATAGGGAATACTGACCACCACGGGCCCTCACGGATGGTGTCAAGAAGGTGTGGCTGAATTACGGCGCCGGCCTTCATCATTGGTTCTTCGGGGATTACCTAAAGGCATGCAATACGACTGTGCAGGCTGGGATTGCTAGGGAAAGTATGGTATCAGTTGGGAAGAGCTGGAATCTCCACCTGAAGTCCGAACGGCGGGAAGCGTGGTATCCGCGGGAACTTTACGAGGCTTTATAGTATGCACATGTACAATGATGTATACGAAGGCAGCAACATTAGAAATCAATCGTGAATTACAAGCTGCCATTGACACAACATGTGGCTCACGGCTGGTAGCTTCGGGTCATGGATGTTCCCAGGTTAGCCCGGTAATAAGTATCGTGCGCTAGTGCTGAGTCCTGCTGACAAGGCGCTGACTCGGATTCAGGTCAACAAACTTGAAAGGCTGTCTTCTCTAGACCTTCCTGTGTATTGAATTTCGGCTCCTGCGGGTCGATGTTGGGTCGATGACAGAAGTGTATATATAGAAGCATTGGCCATAATACGGACATCAGAAAAAAGCAACGGGGGAACCAGATGGAGCAACTTTTGGGAGCAATCGCATTGTTTGGGTCAGTAAAAACTTGTCCACGAACATGAGCGCGAAGGGGCCGATAGAATTGGAGTATGAAAAATTAGACTTCTCCAAAAAATACGCTCTGGGAATAGTCTGGCGTCGCTATTCCTTGTTTTGTCGTGAGGATATCTCCGACCTGTAATGGCAAAAGTATGCAACTATCAGTGTCGATACGGAGGATATAACAAGCTCCCTTGCTTACTTCCTTTGGTGGATTGAGACCTAGTGCTTTAGCCCTATTCCATCTCTCCAGTCTTGAAACACCAACGCAAGGACCATATTCATACGAACTGGGAGCTTGTTAGTACATGATATATGCGTATATAATAAGAACAGACGCACGTATCGAAGATCCGGAGGATTTCATGGATCTTGTTTTGCGCTTCGCCGTGGACTATGATGCGTTAAGGAGCCTTATCATTGAACACTAAACGGTATGATTCTCACTAGGTGGCATGTCGCCGGTCTTTTTCTTGATCTCGGTGTGATATTTTTTCCATCGTGGGTCCTTAACCTTTAGTTCAGGAAGAGATTCTTTGCGCTCGGCGCTCGGTACAACTGCTTCTTGGGGCTGCAATTTCGGTGTTGTAGCGCCTGGGCGAGAATTGGAGAGGCGAAATACATCAGTGTTCTCTATGGCGGTAGACGCGTCCTGCTGTGCTTTGACTGTGACGCTGATAGCTTGAACTCCTTTCTTAGAAGCTGCGCGCGTCGCGCGCCCACCATCGGAGGTTGAGGCTTCCTTCGCGGTTGGTTTAGAGATTCGAGCATCGGTGTCGTCGGTAAGAGGTTCGATCAACTCGCTATCATCGTCGCTGTCGCTGGATATAACAGTGATTTCCCCCAGGCTGCGTTCTTGGTCGTCCTCCTCAACGGTATTTCCTTGTGCTGGTGGTACTCTCTTGGGCAGGACTGCAACAGGTCGCGGTGTGGTCTTCGCGAGCTTGCCGCCGTTTGATGCCGTTCGCTTGCTGACTGAGAAGTCCAGTCGAGTCTGTTTGATATTTGAAGAGGACATGACAAGATTATGAGGGTGAGCGGTGCTGTGCTGCAGTTTCAGGAGCCGGTCAAAAGAAGAATGGGTGGAGATGTTCCAGTTGCGTTCCAACCATGTTCAACTTCGCCAGGGGCATCATTATTAGATTTCCATTTATGGTGATAGTAAAGTAGCGAAAATACTCAAAAAATACTTGGAAATACAGAGGTCATTAGTTCAAACAGTCGAGTTAGTAGTGATGGTAATCTAGATACATAGGCTCATTTTATGTAATGTTTAAATATTTGCTTCTTGACCTACACCTGAGATTATGTCGCGGCCGAATGGTTTGTGCCACATGAGTGTTCGATCTCTTCCTCCTCTTTGCTCAATCGCGCCATTGTAGCCTCCAATATTCTTTGCCGACGTTCTTCTTGTGTTTCTTCCACCGAAGATGAAGAGCCAGCGGAAGAGCTGCCCAGAGTGTAAGCTCGGGCCTCTGCCTCTAGGTCTGATGATGGTTGGTAAAAATCGCCTCCAGGACCTCCGGAAAGATAGTGTGTGCCCTGTACATTGGCTTTCTCGAACTCCGCAACCTCACGGTTCAACTTCGAGTTCAGGGACTTGAACTGCAGGCAGATGACTGTGAGATACAGATCCGAATTGCGCACTCAGAAGGTACGCACGTTTTCATCGTGATCACTCCAGACGTTGTGCGTCAATTCATGACACAGCACTCTCCGTACTTCACTGTAGAGTCGAAAACCATCATATTTATCGGTTCTGAGGCGCAGCTTGATGGCTTGCCCTGCATTCTCATTCAAACCAAGGAGCCCTGGGTGTTCGTGTGGTGCAAGTTCCGTCAATACTCCAACAACGAATTTGTGTGTCTGCATAACATGCTTGATGGCTGGGTCTTCGGATAACCGTCTTAGTAGAGCAAGAGCAGAAGCAGGGTTCGGAAGATGTTCTAGAGGTCTAAGCTCATGGAAACGGTATTGTAATGAGGCGGAAGCAAATGACGAAGAACCTGTTGATCGCAGCTGGTACAAAGTAAGGATAGGCCAAGGATAGGCCAAACCAGAATACAGATGATCTAGGCGATGCGCTTACCTTGACAGGGGCCTTTGTGGCTCTTTCCCTCATGATTCGATCTCTCCGTTGGTTCTCATCCTCCACTGCCCTCATCGAGTCCAATTCCCTGGTCGTCGACCCTATCATCTGTATCTTCGTGCCATTCTTGATACCGACTTCCGAGATCGTAACTTCCTCGGCGATATCGCTTCCGGCTTGCTTTTTCCCTTTGTACAGAAGTTTTTGAAGGGAAGGAGGCACTTCCGTCAGCTTATCAAGTTCACTCTGGAGGTGGGCGAGCGTGCAGTCCGGCAGGAGTGAGAGTGAATGTGGTTTTCCGCGGAAATTTATGCTCAATGAGATAGGTTGGCTGGACATAGAGCTTCCTCGGATAGAAAGGACACAGATGGATAATGGTATACGTCGAGATGGAAGTAGAGGATAAGCTCTGTTGAATTTAAGTCAGCAGTGAGCCGCACTGTAAGTGCAGTGTGGCACGAGTCATAACGTGATACTGTATCTCTGTCAGCCCCTTCCATTGGTGAGTAAGCCTCGACGAGACTTGATCATTCTAGCACATCCGATTCTTGTTGACAGTGACATTCTAGCGAGAAAGTGGCGAATGGCCGCTGGCACCGAATGTGCGCAAAATGAATAGAATCGAAAGCGACAAAACATCTGAAGGACTGGCGGTGAAATTGGACGGCGGGCGCCGAGTGAACGTTCGGCAAAACCCTTCTTCGTTATTTTGTCTCGGGCCCAACTTGCCGAGGCCTTATTCACATAAACTCGTCCCCGACTGCCTTGAAACTGCCAGGCGATATGCAAAAGGATGCTCAAGAAACATATTGGAAACATACAAGCGCCTTGCTTGCGCCGGTGCTGCACTCCTAACGAAGTTTTATTGGTCGATGCTGAAACTCGCCGTTCTCTCTCTCGGATAACCCCCTGGAACTCCCAAGGAACTCCTTGGTCGGTGTCATTTTCGACAAGGATCACTCTACACTTTCCCCAAATCTTTCCTTGCGAAGTCATCGCTCTCGAGTCCCGCTCCTATGAGCCGGGAGCGTCCTCGCCTATTTATCTGGGTTCGAGTCTTGGTCGCGCTTCGAAACGTGACAATATTTCCCCACAGAGTGGCGTATCTTTGATTGTATACAACCTTCTAGTCGTGGTCACCGGGTCTACATCTATACGGTGAGTGCGCCGCCGACGCCGCCACCTCAAAAATCGGACGAGGTCGATTAAGCCGAAGAGACCAAACTGCCCTTCTCCGCCGACACAAGCCCCTACCAGCCCGATGCCGTCCAATGTGCAGGCAGAGGTCCAGCGTTACTTAAAGATCCCACTGAAATGACGGATTCGGCGTACTCTACCTGCGCGGATACTTCGGACATTGGTTACATTGGGGTTTGCGGGACCTTATACCTTGGTATATCCGTTCAAGCTTCAAACTTTTCTCCGGCTGTTTCGGAGATGGACATTTCAAATAAACTTAAGTTACAACCTTGTAACAAACAACCTTTGGGTAAATTTATCCATCCACAAATTATTGATGTCATTACCCATCTATCTACGTAGTCAGAAAGCGACCAGTGAAATAGAGGTATGTATAGGCAAACTAAAATGCCCCATGCAATGATAGTGGTCACTGGAAGGTTACTTGTTTTAGTTCTGGATAAGAATTTCTCGTTCGATTCGTGCTTGGTTGGGCTTTGAGATTATTAAATGGTGCTAGATCCGCCCATACATGCCTAGATACAAATTACAAATGCAGGTATATAAATTGTTCAGAGCTTATGCGTGACGCGCTTTGCGTTCTCTTGCAGGATCTGCGCGGCGTCGTGGACCATCGTTTCGACGATGACCTTGGCAGGCAGAACTTCATTGATCATAGCGGAGACGCTGCCCATAAGCCATGGGCGGCCCTCAATGGACTTTTCGGGGTGCTTCTCAAGCTCTTTGTAGTGGGGGATGATGCCCTTTCCAGTAAGCTCCTTGATCTCGTTCTGGCGGTTGTTTTCCCTGGGCATGAGATCCGAACGTCAATATACTGACATTCACGGGGGGGCGGAATTCAAGACTAACCAATCCGCGACGTAAGGGGTCTTCCTCACGCGCATGGGGCGGCCAGTGAAGATGACGGTGCGGGCGACGTCCTCGAAGCCGGCGGTCACGACAAGCTCCTTGTGGAGCTTAGGCGCGCCAGCCTCCGTAGACGCGACAAAGCGCGTGCCGACCCAGACGCCCTGAGCGCCCCACGCGAGGTTCGCGGCGAGGCCGCGCCCGTCGAAGACGGCGCCGGCGCCGACGACGTACACGGGCTTGCCATTGAGGGGCGATTTGTAGCCCTTCACGGCGTCAACGCACGCGGGGATGAGGATCGATGCAGGGATGTCGCCCGTGTGTCCACCGCCCTCGCCGGCCTGCGCGCAGATGAGGTCGACGCCGACCTCAAGTGCCTTCTTTACGTGCTTGGGGTGGCCGACCATGTTCATGACGAGGATTCCGGCTTTGTGGAGCTCGTCGACGGCCCACTTCGGGGGTACGCCGACTGCGGAGACGAAGAGAGTGGCACCCTCCTCGATGATAACCTTAATGAGGTCAGGGAGCTGGCCATTGGTGTAGTCGGTCTACAGGTGATATAGCTAAGTTCCGGATGACTAAAGTACTTTTGGGAAGCACGTACGTTGGTCTTGCGAGCGCTGCCGCCGACTTGGGGAAGGAGGAGATCGACACCGAAGGGTGCCTTAGGGTCTTTGAGGTCCTTCTTGATCAGTTGGATCTAGAGGCAAAATTGAGCTCATCGTTCTCGTATAGGACGAGACACGACGGCTCGTGATAACTTTGCGTTACCACCGAGTCGGTGGTATCGTGGCTCCGGTGGTCAAGCGCTCACCTGTTGGCGGAGAATTTTGGGGGTGTATCCAATACCACCAATAACACCAAGACCGCCAGCATTTGTGACGGCGGCAGCGAGCTCAGGGCCAGCCGCGACGTTCATTCTGCGCAAAGCGTCAGCACATTCTCTGAGAAGGCTGCAGTGGGAATTATAAGTTTATAACATACCCAGCAAGCAGAATGGGGTGCTTGATACCAAAGAGCTCAGTAATGGGGGTGGTGATGACGGCCATCACAAATTAACAAGAGATTAGATGGAGGGGGAGGGAGAGAGGAGAAATTGGGGTAATAAGAAGATCCAAGAAGGTGGAGGGGAGATTGATTTATATGTCCCTCTTTGAGCATGATATAGTCCCGGCTATGGTCGGCAGCGGTAAATACGAAACGCCGGAGCCGGCGCGCGCCTGACCGACTCGTCCCTTTTTAACTGCAATTCCCAACCATTCCTAACCAATTCCTAGAGTCTGAGACTCTGAGGCTCCAAATGTGCGCCTCCCTCAAGATTTTACACGTCCAGGAAGCTCTGAGCTGGCTCTCTATCCTGCCACCGGGCCACTACCAAGCACTCGCGATGACCGGCCGAGTATCGCCATACAATAGCGATTCTTCATTACTTACCTCTCGAGAAGATTAAATAATTGCCAATTGACGCTTCTCCTGCGATAGGGCCCGACATGAAGGCCTCTGCCGTTTAACCACCGCCCCCTGGGACGTCATTTCCACTGAATGGATACATATCTATGGGCGTATGGACCAAAAGTGCGCATTTCGCAAGCATTTCCTCCTATTTCTTGGATCGCCTTCATAAACTCACCATACATCGAACGTTACGCAGCATAATATCGTTGCCGTCCATTTCCGTCGAAATCCGAAGCAACATATGTAAATGTGGACATACATATAATTGATCAAGGTAAGGTTAGAAAGCATGCTACCAAAGTGCAACATAAGTACATGAAGAATGTCAAGTATGTAGAAATAACATAGAGTAATCACATTTGCATACGTGAGGATATACGAAACTATTAGATACGACAAAAGAAAATAGACGGTGGGTATGATTTGTGTAGCAAGATAGAAATAATGTACATGGATCTAGAAAGAGGAATGTGGGGCGACCGTTTAACCCACCATGCGTGCTCGTTTGGGGGCTACGAAATTTGGAGGGGGACTGTCGCACTCCTCTCGCGTTCTGCGAAATATTACGCGACGGGGCAATGGCTTTATATTCCGCGTAGTGACCTTGGGGATCTCGCGCGTCCAGCCTCGAGTCCGGCTGTTCAAAGTCTCGTCACCTAGCGTGAATGAATCAAGGGCGTGCTAGTCTGCAGCCGATTCTTGTAATTCTTGAACCCTAAGCAATATGTTTGGTCAGATCAACGCATCCCTGCGCAGCTGGAGAGAGTAGTACCTGATCTCCAGATCTTCTGCTTTTGCGGTTAATTCGTCGCATGACATTGCCAACTTGATGTTGTCAATTTCCATGCGATCGATCTGCGCCACGAGTTGAGCCACGGTTTCTCGATGCTTGACTTCATCGCTGTGTAACTTTTCCTGCGCCTTTAAAAGTATCTTCTGAACCTTTGCTTCACCTGTTCTGTGGACAAAGAGCGCCTTTTGCAACCCTTCGCATCGCGTTAGTAGAGCTTCTTCGCCCATCTTCTTCGATTCGAGACGCCTTTCAGCGTCCTCGAGCCTCTTCTCCAGCGCCGACTGCTCTGCGTTATCGATGTAGACGCGTCGTGCAGCGGACATGATATATTTATGATATTTTGTCGGCAGATATGTGAGCTGGTCATTCAAAAATGTCAACCTCCAGAAATTAAGCAAATAAAGTTCACTTTACATCAGGTATACCTGGAGGAAAATTCACTTCGTGAGGACTTTCGGGGTAGGTGGCACAGGATGAAGGAACGAACCAAGGTTGAAAGTCGCCCGACAATCCGGGCATGTCGACGTCATTCCTGGATTAGTATGGACATTGACATGGTCTGATAGACAATTCTTGCAGTAGATGTGCCCTGGTGCAGGATAAGAGCAATGGCCGACGACAACGAGTCAGTTACTAATACCGCAGGGCAAACACATGGGCTCTTTGAGGGTACAAAGACAGATAGAGCATTGTAAAGGCATAATTTCGCGTTCTTTGTCACAAAGATTTCCCGGAAGGGAGAACGGAGGAGGAGTAAGCGTGTAGAGGCTGGTTGGCTGGCTGTATGCTGTAGTATGCTGTATGTAGAAGTCGTTTGAAAAGTGGTTTCGTCGACGGACGCGACTTAAATTGAGACACGTGACTGCGACTGATTTCGTGCAACAAGGCCAAATAGCTTGAAGCCGTTGGCGCCGCGCCGCTGTGCCTGGTCCTTCCCCTTTTCATCCCGCCAACGTCGACCACCTGGCAGTGGACTCCGGAATTACGATTTATATGTCCCATATATATCCCGAGACCCTCTAGACTGCCGACAATTTGCATTATTTGGTGAATGTCTAGTCCGACTAAGTCTTCGCAAATACACGACAGTACTTTGTCCCCTTACAAGCATATACGCGACCGTTCACATTCTAGGCCATCTTCGCGTAGCTCCCTTCGCGCACACAGCCCTTCGCTCTCCCTCGACGACCCCGGTGAGTCTTTTGATGCAATATCACGTCGTCTCTACCAACCGACGTTTCGACTGACGCAGAATCTCAGTGGCCGTGCGCAATCATATCTCGACGATCAAGCATAATATCAGGCACCAGCAAGCCCAACTGAATTCACTAGAGAATATTGTGCGAAGCAGCCCTCGCCCATACCCACCGGAATTACCAGAAAATCCCAATCATAGCATGGCTGCTTCATCGTCTCCGTCATCTTATGTGCCCATTTTGGCTTCAACACCCACGAGCATTAAGCGGCGGTCCAGCCACGACGTCTTATTGTCCCTAGCCGGCCCCGACTCGAGTCTGCCGCTGCCCAAACGGGACCTCCTAGCTGAAGAAAGTGTGCGGGAAGGCATCCCTGCTCAACCTTCATACAAACGGGCTTCGAGCCCTACAAAATCTCGTGCGTCTTTCTTGCATGTGCACAGCTTTCACATCCATCTCATGATGATCCCCTTCTCTATAGGGATACCAGTCTCATCAGTCGGTAAATATCCGCCGTCGCTCATTGACCTCTCATAATTAAACATCGTGACACAGGAAACGCACGCGCACTCGCAGAAGAAGGGGGATCCTTGCGCCCTGCGCCGAGCTCGTCCAAATTGTCCCCCATTGACCCCGCCGACGCATCATCGTCCTCTCTGCTACCGCCGCCGTCTCCTAATAAACGGTATTCGCTGACGCCTGGCGGCACGACAAAGGTCCTTGCCGACCTCCAGGCGGGTGTGATCACGGCGAAAAACGCACTGGAGAATACGAAGGCTCAGCTGCGGCTGTCGCAGCGCAGTGTCGCCCAACTGACACGGCAAGCCGAAGACTACAAAGACAGTAGAGACAGGCTACGGGTGGAGAACGAGGGCCTGAATAATGTTGTCGCGCGCAAAGAGAGGCTACTGCAGGAGGTGTGTGCTTTTCCGTCTCAAGTTTGACCTGCTGTTAATAGTTTCAAGGTACTGGAACGGGCGCGCAGAGCAGAAGCCGAGGCTGCGACCTTGAAAACGCAACTCAAGAGCGAAACGTCAACGTCAAAAAAGACGATCCGGGAGATGGAATCTGCTCTTGCCGAATCGACGACCTTGTCGCAAAAGTCAGAGCGAGAATACATCACACTACGAGACAGCATCAAAGGCATGACAGAAACCTGGAAGCAAGATACCGAGCGGCTCCGCGAGGAAATGCGCAAACGTGAAGATAAACTTCAAGAAGAGGCAAAGAAGCTCGGGAAAATGTACGGGGACTTGGTCAATGAGATCAAGAAGTCGCAGGAGGGCAAAGAATCCGTGAAAAAACTGAAGGAGGAGGATTACAAGCTTTCCGTTGATGTCGAGAAACACTGGACTGAACAGATTGGGCGGATGAGACAAGAATTCGAGCAACAATCACAAAGCAGCGAAGCGGCCAACAAAACCGCGAAGTGCGTAATGCCTTTTCTTCGATAACTATTACTCACATCCCGTATAGGCATCTATCGGAAGAATTGGCCAGACTCAGGAGACTAATGCAAAGCGCTGGTCGGAGAAGCTCAAGTAATGATGATTCGGACCCTCATGAACAGCAAAACCTGGACTCACCCCCATGATACCTATACCTCTCATCCCCCTAGTATTGTGAATGGTAACAGCCCACGTTCTTTTTGTCTTTTTCTGATCTCACTAGATCTACATCGGTTGGACTTTGCATATCTTCGCAGGGAAAGTTTGTTTGTTGATCGAGCACTTCTACCAATCTTGCTCACTCGTTTTCGCTAATACACTCGCTATCTTTTCCTGGCATCCTCCCTTATTCACATGTCCTCTCTACATACTATTGACGATCGCGAGCCCTGGGATGACATCCCGCTTCAATGTTCTTAATGACTGACCCTGCTTGCATGTGGCATTCCCGAATCCTCGATCGAGCTTTAATAATCTTACAGCACGTACACATTTATTGTTTTCGTACCCACTACATCTATATACCCATGCACTGCTGACTCTTTCTATGTTGATTACTTGCACCCATCTTTTTCCCGGTCGTTATTCTCAGTAAGAAATAATAGTGGCAGGTCCGACGACGGCCCGGTCGTCCCACGACACGGTCCGTCACATCACCTGATCTAAATCATTAAGACCTCCGCTTGCCAGTGCAAGGCGCTAGTGCGGCAGCCTCATTTCGATCACAAACGAGCGCAATGCCGATACCCTCGATACCCGACCTCGAATCGACTGCAAAGAGGCTGGTATGGGCTGCGCAGAAGAAAGGAACTCTCCAGTGCGCACACATATTTCACTTGATGATTGATGATCCATGATTCATGCCGTCGCTGGCACCCACGCTGACGCTTCACCCTCCAGGAACCTTACCCCTCGATTGATTCGCCAAGCGATTGAAAACGAACTCGCGCTCGACGAGGGCGTCCTCGACGCGTCCGAGTACAAGAGCTCAATCAAGGCCGCGACGAAGTATGCACTGGTGCGTGCATTGCTTTCTACTTGCACCGTATAAAGTATTGCGGCGGTGCTCACACATTTCTTGCACCAGGACAACGATCCCCCTCCTGCAGACGTGGAATCTACCCCAAAATCAAAGCCACCTACGAAGAACAAGCGCAAGTCCGACGGGACTGTCAAGGCCGAACCCGAGATGGAGAAGGATGAAGCAGAAATTCCCAGCCCACAGCCTACGCCCAAAGCGAAGGCGAAAACGAAAACAAAAACTGTGGCGAAGTTAGTCGCGAGGGAGGACGAGGGCAGCGACGAGGCGCCGACGCCCAAGAAGCGCAAGGTCGCTCCGAAGTCGAAGAAAGCCGCGCTGTCCGAGGAGGAGGATGACTACATGGACGACGACGCGAGCCCCAAGAAGAAGCCCAGGGCGCGTGCTGTAAAAGCCAAGGCGAAAAAGGTCGTATCTGAAGACGAAGATGAAGAGGATGAGCAACCTGATGTAGCCGCCGCACCGACCAAGCCAAAGTCAAAGAAAGATTCCAAGGTGTACAAGTCTCTTGTATGTGATCATTTCCTGTTCTTGCCACCCGTTTACGAAATGATCATGCGACAGGAACATGTCCCAACATCTGACATGGAACAGGACGAGCCCGAACCCCTGGCAGGTCCATCTGTTGTGAAGCCTAACGTCCCTGCCAAACTCAAAGTTCGCGTTTTTTCTTTTCGTTAAGTGATCATTCGCTGATTCCCGATGGCTATGGCAGAGTCCGCGCAAGTCCAAGGCAGACCCTAAGCCCGATTCAGCTTCTCGTAAGCCACCCAGCTCCAAAAAGGCAGAAGCCGCAGTTCCGACGCCCATTGACGCCGAAACGGACGATGTGGCTCATAAAAGCGAGTCTGAGCTTTCAGTACTTCTTGACGATCTTCCTAAGCCGAAACGAAAGTCGAGCTCTGGCGATAAGGTATAGCTCCCTCCCACCAGGACTAGTGGTTGCGGCTTGATATCTAACCAAGGCTCTGAATCTAGCCATCCAAAAAAGCATCTGAGAAACCCAAAACTAAGAAAGCTACGAAGGCACCGGTTGTTCTCAGCAAGGACGAAGAAACTATCAAACGTTTGAAGGTATAACTTGATTTCCGTTAGAATAAAAGGCAAGATATATTCTAATCCACCCACTTTAGTCTCTCGTAGTAGCCTGTGGAACACGCAAAGTCTGGTCAAAGGTATTCCAGGGATTAGATAGTCCACAACAGCAGATCAGGAAACTGAAGGAAATGCTGTCTGATCTGGGCATGACCGGCCGGATGAGCTTGGACCAGGCGAAGGCTATCAAGGAAAAAAGAGAGCTGGCACAAGAATTAGGTACGCCGCATTGCTCGATGTCATATTTTTCCTGAAGAAATACATTAAACACTCAGCGGACGTCACGGAGTTTGCAGCCAAGATGGAGGCGAGGGGTGGTAGTTCTGCTAAATCAAAGTCCGTGGAACCTGACACGGCAGTCAAAGAAGAAAAGGGAGGCTCATCAGAGGACGAAGAAATTCAAGCTCCCCGAAAACGAATGGTGCGTATCATATTATGAGTCAATTATTCTGCCAAATTGATGTAATGAGTAGATGAATGCGCGGAAGAGCATCCTGGCCTTCTTGGATGACCAGAGCGACGACGAATGATTGATGGATCCCAAATTTACTAATTGCTTTCATTTTCTTTGGCCTGCCGAAAGAATCCTGTGTCTCATTTGCTACATGTATCATACTTGCAGTCCACTCTCATAACATTTCTTGTCAAGCAGCCTTACATCGGCTGGAAAAATGTGGCAGCGGGGCGTAAGTTCTGTTGCTCAGTGTAATCTGGCGATTGGTAGTCATTGAACTGGAAGGACGTCGAGAATGTCCCGTCCGAAACGAGGCTGAGGCCCGCAATAC
The DNA here is from genome assembly GCA_000827495.1 of Hypholoma sublateritium FD-334 SS-4. Lineage (NCBI taxonomy): Eukaryota > Fungi > Basidiomycota > Agaricomycetes > Agaricales > Strophariaceae > Hypholoma > Hypholoma sublateritium. Next base: position 18,923 of record KN817542.1, read on the forward strand.
TGGCACCTGCTGCATCGAGGGACCAAAGAGAAAGTGCCAGCGTATTTGTTGACTGGCGTCGCAATATCCTGAGTGACTGGTTAACGACCTTACGCGCCCACGAATTCAATATGACTTACCCAGCGGGTAAGACGAACAACGTCTGCGGTCTGAAATTGGTAGACGTTGTCAGCAACTGGAAACCTGAGTTTGAACACTGTCACTAACCCAATATTGTTGATGTACTTCCCAACCTGCCACCCGTTTAAATAGATCTGAACCCGGAAGTTGGACGTAATAGCACTGGGTGTAATGGACAGTCGGACTGGCATATCGACGCCATTAGGGATATTCTATGGTCCTAGATAAGTGGACATCCCGAACAAGATATTGATGAGGACTAACAAGATCAAAAGTGGTGCGGAAGAAGTTGACGCCAGCTCCGTGAACCCCGCCTCCAGTGAGCGGAGTTCCGCTGGCCCAATTCGTGTCCGGGAAGCCTGGTAGATGCGCGCCTACTCTTTCTGCGTATAATCCACCTTCGTTCAAGTATCCACGGAAAGTGTCGGGCGCACTAGCAGCGCCACCCTGGAGCCTGCGTATCGATAACAGAGGATGAAATTGGCTGCGATAAACGAACCTGGTTCCCTTGGATTTTCCAGAGATTAAAGGTTGCGTTTCCCCCAATTATTTTGTACCCTCTTATCCCCCGTGGCTCTTTACCGCTGCTAGCTAACAAAACATTGATCAAAGACGTAATGAGAGCTATACGATGTAGCACTTACTACTCGTTTCGACTATCCTGAAAAAATACATGGGTCAGTCAAACACTTTACAAATATTCAGATAACACAAACCCCATGTGATCTAGAAAATGCATCAGCGAAGGAGCACGTTTGAAGACAAGTTGGAAGCATCTGACCTTGTATAATGACAAAGACGTTGTTACTATTGATACGGAGCATGCTGAAACTAATGACCCATGTATCGGTTGTCACACTGACGGTCGAATTGCCCTGACTTGAACCGAGGAATACTCCGTTTAGCCATGCAGAATATCCTCCTGCAAATCCAGATTGCACAGTGGTCACGATCGCGGTTTCAGCGCCACTGGCCGTAAAATATCCGCGGAAGATGAGATTTCCGCCGTAGAACCTATATATGGGTGAGGATGAAAATTGGAGTAATGTGTGGAATGATGCGCAGGGTACCCATATTGTTGGGAATATAAGACAATCTCTCCGGCCAGAGGCGGCAGATTCGTATACTAAGTAGAATTTGAGTCCACGTGCTATAGACAAAGAAGCGACTTACATTAGTGGTCGTAAGGGTGGCAGTCGTGAACCCGGAATCATCGAAATTTGGATCAACTTCGGGAAAACTAAACGTATGTTTATGTTCAGTGCTCTTGACCCTTCAAATGGATACCGTGGGTCGTACCTTCCCGAAACCTTCCAATTTGCGAGAGAGGGAAGTTGGAGGGATGTACTTGCTCCGCCTATGATGGCGCTGAAAAGATGGCTGCCAGATGGGTTGATCGACGTTTGGATGGTCGCCTTATTCCAAATAATCTGGGTGATGTCTTTCGGGACAATGGCTTGGACTGTCGTTGTGCCATTCAGATCCCCCTCCTATAAAGATGAAAGGTATGAATTTAACAATTTCATTGCTTTAGGTCAAGGTCAAATTTGTCGTACCAGAGCAAGTGTACTCCCACTGATTGAAGCATCCCGAAGGACATAAGGACCGCCAACAAGGATACTAAATATTTACAATGCAATGAGAAAGAGGCGAAATGCGAGATTATTTCCCTACGAAGTGTTGGTCCCAACGGAGAAATAATTGCCAAAGGGGACGTTCGCATTGGAAATCACAGGGGCGTGCCATGTGTTTGCGGTGGTCTTATCCATTATTATGACGAAGAGTGTGTCGTTTCCGTTTTGTACGGGAATAATTTGACTGCCACCAACATCGAAATTTAATGTGAGCAGTCCATTGACAAACTTGGCGGTGACATTGGGGAAGGGAGATAGATCTAGCACGGGATTTGATAATTCTATAGCGGTCTCGCCAGTCTGGCCGGTGGGCGCATATATTATGATATAGTCGTTGGAGTCAATCCTTTGAATTAGATTTTTCGTTAGAAAGGAGTATGCACGGCATAGAAAGATAAATGACTCACGTCGTCCAGGTCATGATTCTTTGGATTAAATAAGAGTAGGTTCAGTCAATGCCAGAAGACAAATCAAATCAAAAGGTTCACGTACTCGGCTGTCGAATAAAGAATTTTAATTTGATTCTGACCAAAAATGTAATCGGTGACCAAAATCTTGGCTTCGCGCCCATTGAAGGTGAGGAATCCGGTAAGGGGGATGAGAAGGGATCCCGCGGAAGTGTTGATAGTTACTTGAGTGGTGGTCAAAGCGGTAGATCTGGAGTAAAAATTTCTTTCAATCACTGTCATCAAGTGGTGTCAAATGGAAAGCCTACGTAGAAGTGTCATGCCGCATGAAGTAAAATCCTGCGTTTTTGTTGATATTTCTTAACTCTGCCGTATGTATGAGAGAGGAGGTCGTATAATTGGTGCCATTTGCTATCAGTGTAGCACCAAGAAGATCGCGTGAAACACGGAGGAAAAGACCTATGGTTGATGTCAAAATCGAATTACTGTGGATAAGTCCGTCTCTACCTTGAAGCCGCATTTCATTCATCTTTGGGGTGGCCACACGACCTTCATTTATTCCTGCAAGAGACTATAGTCGACAATCGACCACTAGAATATATGGATAGGTTACCTCCGCCGTAGTCATACGATGTGTACCTAATTTGAAAGGTGTTGTAAGTACTGGTCGACGATCGATCCTTTATCAACTTACACCGTTGGTTCCATTGTTTGTCCCCAGTTCGTACCGCCGAAAATCACTGGAAAATATGAGATTTACCGCAGAGGAGGACAGATGTACTTACTGTAGATGTCTTTTATAAACTAATCAGAATAAACGCCGTGAAGCGTAAGGTTGGACGTACTCAAAATAGTTGTTGTCTGAGCACTACGTTATCGGGATGGTAAGATATAGGATAACGAAGGCGATAACAAGGCGCACTAGTTTTCTTTATAGAATACATCCTCTATAGCACAAAGAAGTCAGTAAGAGTTTTTAATAAGCAGCACTCTTTGTAAGCTATGCACCATACGTGGCATCCGTCAAGCCGTTTGCTGATTGAAAGTGATAAGAAATTGAGAGAAGCCATTCAAATGACATTCACAATATTTTTCGTAACCCGTCCCACCACGAGCCGCGGCACCCCATCCAAGCAAAAATCCACCTCCGAACTGATAAATCGCGTATTCAATACCGGAACTATAAACATACACAAAGACGCAACAAACCTCTGCCAGGCAAAGAGGGTCACTAGGTGCTGAACCCTCGTGGTTTGAATAATAGACCGCCTGAACCTGAGCCCAACTGTTTGCGCCTTGAGGATATGAGTCTCCGCTATATATCTTCGTTAGTGAAATATTCTGCATAGAGAAGGAAGGACGCCGACCAGTATATGTCAACATGAGTACCAGGTTTGTCCGGCGAAAAGTTGCCCGTTGAACCTGCATGCTGGTCGTTGAATGTGATAGCTGAACAGTTGGTGAACAGTAGATGAGAAAATTTTATTTATTGACCCGAACTGACATGACCCACGAACTACGATACCACCGGCTCTGTAAGTGTTGATAACGGCTTGCATATATATATCATTGCTGGCGCTGGCACTGTACTCGTTTTCGGCCTGAACAAGAATGACTACAGGTCTCGATTAGCGGTGGCAAATTCGCTTATGGTTACGGCCTCGCTTACTCGGGCCGCCGTTGGTGATTTGGTTGCGTGCTAATATCTTCGTTATGGCGGTGAGATATGGAGTCCAGGCTACAACATGAAATGAAGTGGCATGCATTAAAAAACCAAGGGATCGAACCTTGCGTATAATTTGCATTGTTGGCGCGAAGACTTCCGCCGATATTCCCAACCCAACCAGGAAAACCTCCTCCGGTCGTCTCCGCATCTGTTCGGACCGTTATTATTGTTACTCTGCAGAGCACCGAGAGTATACTTAATTATATAAGGTCCTGGTCTATAAGAATTCCAGTAGACAAAATTAGTGACATAAGAGCGCGTTGAATAGCCCTCCTCACCTGGCAATCAACCATAATCCCGCCTGCTTCGCCTCGTCGATGAACCGCTGGATGTCGCGATATGTTCCAGTCTGAAAGTCGCCTGCAGTACCATTTGTCCCGGGAGTCGGATAGTGCACCGCCCAATTGACGTAGAAAGAGACAGTGTTAAAACCGTTGGACTTGATCTTCTGAAAAATGTCGCCCCAGATATCAGGATTTCCCGGAAGCCTCCAAGGGTGGAATTCTGCAGAAAGGATGAAGATTCGCTGCCCTTGGATGCTCAAAGAATGCGGATCCCAAGTGACCGCGTTAGTAAGTCCTGTAGAGTTACGTTTGACAATCGATGCCAACGAGGACGGGATCGCAGCGACGCAGAGGGCGAAAAACCCCATCGCGTGGAGGAATATCATGGTGTCCAATTTCTTAAAATCCTTGCGACGGGTCTACGGTTATATAGCGTATAATTCCTCCCGTTCCGACATGTGAGCCTTGGCAGGTGACCCTACGCAGCGTGAATTTCGAACCGCTTCCAAACTTCTTCAGTGGTCCGTTGCTTCGCCGACCATTTTTATATAGCTGAAAAGGATAAATGTCGCTACTTCAGTTGGTATAGGAAGATCGAATGGTAGCAACTGCTGTTGTGACTTGTAAGCGGAAATTTGAGCTCGAGCTTAACCTCAAATGAGAATTTGGGTCTTACTATGCTGTTTGTAGCTGCCTCTGTGTCAGTCACTGTAGAGGGATTGTTACACAGGTACACAAGTATTGTTGAAGTCCCGAGTATTCGAATGGCCTTTTTGTAGTAGCACTTAGAAAGAGAAACACGGTTGTCAATGCAAGAGCAAGGTCAGGCAAAGTCCGATTGAGCAAAGAGTAAATGTAGGTGGCATTCCGTGGGAAAGATCTCGGGCCTTTTCGGGCCGGGTAAGACGAACTTTTGCCGCTCTCGACGACTCGGAGCCTAAAAGGCTGTGAACAAGCTTCGAACGTCTTCGACCTCTGCACCGAAGTTTCAAGCTCCGTGACAGACATCGCTCTTGTTCTAATAGCATCCTTGATAACGCGCGGCACTGCGAAATCCGCTCAGTAAATTCAATCCTTCTCTTACTCAATTGGCAGTGAGCATTGCCGTTGCTTTGCTATGAATACGCCGTAAGCCAGCCTGATACTTTTCAGCGCTGGTCCTGGACTCCTTAACCATGCGCATTCACTGTGACTGAATACTGATCGAGACATTTTCCTTAGTATGTACAGCACTCAAGATGTGCCTTCCTCAAATGCTGGCAAATTGGCTGTGTTCCGCAACATCGATATCATGGACACAATCTTCGACGCGCTGCTCGTAAAGTACGACGCGGACGCTTGCGAAAGGAAACATCTGTTTCAAGCTGCTTTGACAGCGAAGAATTTCTACGATCCTGCTATGAATATTCTATGGCGATCCTTGGATTCATTACTTCCCGTTCTGAAACTAATCCCAGGGTTCCAAGAACTTATAGACCCGCCCATTGAAGATTCGGAGTACTATGTATGCAAAAACGATCTTGATTTTGGCCATTTTTCTGAACTACCTCGCAGACAACAACGAAGGCTATCTCAGAAGAAGACCTGGTCAGAGTCGACTGGTATTGCCGACGTGTCCGACATCTTACATTGCTATGCAACCCTAGTACTCTCCGCCCCAGGATATCAGCCCACATATATTCTTCACTAAGCGAACTCCGCCGATTTGGATTATTTCCCGCTCTCAGATGGCTCAACATCGATTTAGACGAGTTACTTCCCGACGATCTACACCTATACGGCTTGCTCCTCCTTCCAACGCCTACTCTATCGCATGTTCTTTGCTCTGGAATCGGCCATTTTTCTGAAGTTCATGTCGCAACCTTTCTTACTCGGCTTTCGAGGATCAAGACACAGTCGCTACAACATCTCAGTCTTAGAGGGAAGCTGTCATCGGATATTCTCGATACTTTGCCGAGGTCCTCAAAGGTGACATCCCTCGACCTTGACATCGACGAGATGATGATCCCTATAGAGAACATGATAGCCGCCATTTCTCATCTTACTGCTCTGCGTCGTCTTGGTTTGACTTTCTGGAATCATGACAGCGCGGACTCCAGGACCCACTTTGGTAGTACTGCCGTACCCGTGACTATTGTGACTTTCGAACAACTCAAAGAGCTTCAAATAGATGCCTATGATGCGCGTCAATTGTGCACCTTTCTGGTTACAGCTGTAAAACATATGCCCGTCCTTAAAAGGCTTACCATAAATTTTGAACTGGACGACGAAGATGAAGCTGCAGGCGATGACTTGATGTCTGCTTCATTGTTCCAGGAGTGTTTCTTAGATGCCACAAGATATGCTGCTTCACTCGAAATCTGCACGATTGGTATGGTTGATGGACGAGGCCTGTTATATTGGAAAGCTTTGAAGCACATACGGAACTGGAAATCTCTAAAACACCTGCAGATCATCATTCCCACTCTTGTACTCGAAGTTCATCAGTCACCAAACATTCCATCATTCTTCATTGGTCTGACCACAGCCGTATATGCCAATATTGTGCATCACTCACTGTAACTACAGCTGGTTTGTGATGCAACAACTGCTGTAGTCATAGTTGCTTGGGTGGTGAGGGTCCTCGTGCATTGCTGTGATGCACAATTGATGCATGAGTATTGCAGAGGTCTAGCACCCTCACTGCTTACTCATCCCGCGCAGAAGCGCCTTTCCTGGACCTGATGCGCCGTCACTGCGCCATCACTGCGCCCGTATGTTATTGGATTGCGATTCTTGACCATCAACCTGAGCCGCTTGGTCTTGGCTTGGTTCAAGAAATCTATAAATAACTGACCATCAACGCCCGTTGCCGCGCGTCGCGCGCCGCCGCTCCCCGCCACCGCTCCCCGCCACCGCTCCCCTTGCCGCTCCCCGCCACCGCTCCCCTCCGCCTCGCGTAGCGTTTGTGCGCCCTTGCCTACCTATTACCGCGCTACCTGAACCAGCCCGCCGCCGCCGCTCCCGGCCTCACTCCCCGCCACCGCTTCCCCCGCCTCGCGTACCGTTCGTGCGCTCTCGCCCACCTATCGCCGCGCCACCTGAACCAGCGCGTCGCTCCCGCCGCTCCCGGCCTCGCGTACCGTTCTTGCGCCCTCATCCTCCCTACCCCACCTCACCGGCGCCTACTGATTCACTGGTCATGAGCGCATACCCCCCCACCTATTCCCACAGACCGCGCTGTCCGCGTACCCCCGCCACTTCCGCCCCGCTGCCTATACGACGGTCCTTGCTACCATTACGTACTGTTCAGGCAGTGTGCGCAATTTGGTCAAAAATAGAATAATGTACGCATAGTAATGCATCAGTCATGCATCAGTCGTGCATCAACATCTTGGAACTCTGAAGGGCTTCGGCGAACATCTAACAATGAATACAGGAATGTCTAGGAACACTAGTCTAGTCCCTAGAATCTTTTTTTTTGTCTAATTCGCCCGGCAACAGTTTACTTGGATCTTCAATGACTTCTTGCATGCGCAGTACGTGTTTCGGAACGCCAATCCAAAGGGATTTGAAGTAAAGCCGCAGTTCGCTGTAGAACGCTGCCTGTCGCTCTGCATAGGCGGTCAGTCCTTCGGCGCGCATGCGTGGCAGTTCCGATGACGTTGCCTTGGCCTCATCAGTACTGTTGGGGGGCTCATTACAGCACTGCATAGCACTACGTAGTGACATAGCATTTTAGCAAGGGGTACTGAATTTGTAGAGCAGCATATCATTCACATAGGTCTATATACTCGTAGGCTTACACTGTGTAGCTCTTCATAGTGCTGCATAGCAAACCCCAACCTATATATAGCACTACAGCCCAGCCACCAAGGCCTATACAGCTCTGCCGGAAATATCAATAGGCAAAACAGCGATTGGTTCATCCCATCGTTTGATATTGCTCGATTTGGCTCTGATAATCAGTAGACTCTTATCTTAATCTTATCATTGGGGTGGTGATTGGACGTTATATAGCACTGTAGAATACACAATATACGGTATGGAATCATCCCAGAACAAATCCGAATGTCGATCTTACTTGTGTCGTTGCCTCGGGCTAGGACTTGGATCCGACAGAGGAGATCAGTCAAGAACAAGTTTGACGCGGCGACGTTCCATTTGCAACTTGCCCTCCAGTTTTTCCCTGCAATGCGGAATATCAGTCATGTAGCTTGAATCAAACGACAGGTCAGAGATCCTACATTCCCATACGAGCCCATAGTCTGCGATTAGCTTCAAACTTCGCACCGTGGTAAGGATCAGCCTTGACATCGTTGATTGCGGTCATTATAGAATCAAACGTTTCGGAATATTTGCATCCCAGAAACTGCACCGTGGTTCTCTTGTGGACGTATTCAACCCACTCATCAAGACAGTTCGCGATCTAAAGGATCCCAGACGAAAAAAAGGTTAATGTGGGAAAAATGCACATAAAAGCAACGTACGGTTGTAACTACCAAAGCTACAGCGTGTACCGGAACGGCTTGCCTGAAGTCGTCAGGATATAGAGTTGCCAAGCATTTGTCACCAGTGTAGAAGAATTCCATGATGATCTGCGGAATAGCAGGGTGCCCAAAGTTATTTGTTCGTCCCTAGAGGAGCACGTGGTTAGCTTTCAGTATTAACATCAGTTAAGTTCAAAATATACGTTGTCATCTGTCCCGTGGATGTGAAAAGAAGTGTGCTCGACTGCATCCTTGATTCTCTCTCGAACTATGCGCCACGCCTTGAGCTGGCTGCCATGGTAATTGTCTGGAATTGTGATCAAACTTTCATATTTTGCTGTGACGATAGGAGCGGCTATTGTTTTCAGTTTACCCCTCCAAGTAGAGTGCTCTGCGAAGACCTTTAAAGTTATGAGCGTTGGCTGGTAATCAATAGGAAAATGATAAAATCTACTTACACATATATCCATTGCACGAGTACGAGCGTATGCTGTTGAGTTTATGGAATTAGTAAATGGTATGGTCGGAAAGAGTATACCAATCACTGACTATCATCGAGGGGTTGGCCAGCATTAAGTCTCTCCGAGATGACGTCAGTGAGTATTCGACGGGCCTCATGAAGGTGCTCGCCACGAACGGGGAAGGGACTTTCTCTACCCAAGATAAGGTGCCGCTGCCAGCGCTGTTGAGCTTCACCTAGAACAGAGGCCCATTCTGGGGAATAAAAACCGAGTGTCTCTGGGTTATCACCTGAGGTCGGCTTTTTCGAGTTGCGGGGGGCCCTTGGCGTCTTGACTGAGTCAGACCTACTTTCTCCGTTAGCTGATTGAGAATCGCCGTTGTCGTTTTCTCTGGGGCCAGCGATATTTTGAGATGACGAAGTCTGTCGAGAAGCGCTGTCCTTGAGGTGGCTTGACTTGGGAGGTTTCTGAGCCCGGTTACGCAGTCGATGGGCCTGCAGAATGTCTTCGGCTTGGGCTTGCTAGAAGGGGCACACCGGTAATCGTTTTAGCAGGGATAAAGCACTCAATATAGGCCTTACCAAAGTGCCAGTGGTGTCCGAGTTGGCATCGGGGTTTTCGTCTATGAGATAGCAAAGTATAGATGCGTCAGTGGAATCACAATGCCTATAGAAGTATACTATGTACCGTGGCCATCCTCATCTAGGCCACTGCCCTCGTATTGGACTACAACAAATATTCAGCGATAGAGTGGGCCAAACAAAGGTAGCAAGAAGCTTACCATCGACTCTAGGGCTGACTGCATGAAGCGCAGCAACAGCAATTGCTTCATCTTCTGAAGGCGAAGCCTCATCAACTGAGTAGGAACTCAATACTACAAAAAATAAGGATGGGCTGTAGTACTCACCGTCAATATCATCGTCACCATGATCACGTTCGTGATCATCTTCTCTTGGTTTATCACAATAACTCAAGGCGTCATCGCTGTCATATCCATGAGGTTCAGGAAGAAACAAGTCACGGGCTTGACTGTTCTCAGGAGGTTCAAATGGAGGGCCATCTAAGTCTACAGACTCGTAACCTAAATCCAGTTGAATGTCCTGAGTGAAGCCATTTTTCGGAAAGGCGTGCATATTAGTAAAATCGACGCCACCAGATGGGATACTACCGGGTGGCATAGTGAACTCGTTTTGGTAAAACGAACCTCCGTCTTGTTCGTGACGGACCGCATCGGGGTTGTTCTGCTGATACCCAGTAAGCCCACTCTGATAACCGTTGTAAAAGTTGCCGTCGTTATAGCTGCTTTCTTCACGATCACTGTAGCTTGCAACATGTGGATACACGCCAAGTTGGCGAGCAAAGGGATCGGAGAAGTTCACCCGGCTTGAGGCGTTGTTAAGCATGTCGAAACTACCACCGTCAAGGGTACGCGATGTATCGAAGTGGTACTGGGATGGTTCGCGGCCAGTTGCAGCAAACGCCGTCGTCGAAGTTTCTGCAGAGCCCACACCTGATTCCAAGGGGCTTTGGTTTGAACGCACGGAGTTTGTGTCTGTAAAAAATAAGAATGAAATTAAGCATGTAATGGAAAATAATCCCGTTACCAGACTGGCGGCTCAAAGGTGGTTGAGCCAAAACTTGATTTTTTTCAGATGGGGCTTGGCCCGTGTGTCTATCTTGGAGGACAGATGAAAGAGTCCCAAGCTCCGATCCTGCACGAGAGATGTGAAGACTTGGTACAGGCGGCACACCCAGAGGTTTTTCGGGGACTTCAGGGCGTCGAATTTGAGGGTCGTTAGATGAAGTAGTTACGGTCGTAGTCGGCATCTATGAGGCACGATGGTGGGCAGAAATATGCCGCTTGTCACACTGAAAAAAAATCTTCAAAGAGTTACGTACCTGAGCGTTTTTGCGAGAAGTTCGACGAGTCCCTTTTTGAGGAGCGAATTCATTTTCAGGAGCATTTTGAGGGAATGAAGTCTGTCCTTGGCGAGTATGTTGCTTGTCCTTGTTGAGGTCGGGGCGAATGTGGAAGAGAAACTCTTCTAATTGTTTGTTTCGGCCCCCCTTTCCAGCCTTTGTGCGGATAGGGCGAGAGTTCAAATTTTCTGTGGGTGGAAGAGTGTGAGTATTACCGACCATTGTGCCTGGTCTGCTCACTTTACCTTTTTCTCCACCAGCAGTAACAGTGACGCCGTTTGGATGTTCTGAACATTGTAAGGGTGAGTAACTCAGAGAGGAAAACAAAGGACAAGTACCTTCGGGAGCAAGAGAAGTGGGAGCATCTCCTGCATGAGCATGTCTTGCGGCCTTATTTCCACGACCTCGGGCTGGAACTGGATCTTGCACAGGTGTATGCTTCTTGGTAGTTGTGTTGGCTGCAGCAGAAGGCATCATTGTTGATGGCGGATGGTATGTAGTATCAGAAAGAGACTTGGTAAACGATTTGCTTTCAGCGGAGAGTGTAGCTGGGTAGAAAAAAACGAACTGTTTCAACCCGTTTTATTTTGAGCGTGGCGAATAATATTTGTTTGTTGCTTAATACAGTTGACCCCGGTAGCCGAGTAGAGCACAAACAAAGCATATCGTCAATAAGTACCAACGTCCCTTCGTAGTCAACCACAGGCAGTGGCAAAAAAAATACAAAAAAAAAGAAATTAAGGAGAGAAGGAAAGGCGGCGTCAAAGGAAGATATTGAGTACACGGCGTGGAGCACGAGTAGTGATTTAGTCTAGAATGAATTGGACAGTTGCTGATGTGCCGTTTATACAAACATTGTGGGTGACTGGACTAGTATATCAGTGTAACTGCATAGAACAAACACACGGAGATACATACCGCCGTCGGGCATGATATGCACAAGAGATCTTGGGGGAGACGGTATAGAAACTGGGAGCTTAAAGCCACTTCGGCGGATGATATCAGATATTCGACCGCGCCGAATTTCTGCCTCATGGAGTCGACGATCAGCCCGATTGACTTCCTCTAACGCTTTCTCGAGTTTCTTGAGAGCCAGATCCATTGAAACTCGGCAAGACTCAGCTTCCTGATCTGATTTCTGCACCAGATGAGAGGCTTCTGCAAAGCTTTCAATTGTTGCTGGATAAACCTGAACGTAGCATGAGGTCGATATGATAAGCATGTGAATCACATTTTGTACTATGGTAGACTCACGTCCGACCAGCATGCCTCCCAGAGTTCAGACATTTGCTGGGCCTCAGAATGACGTGTCAATTGTATGGGTGCCAGCTTTAGCAGAAGGTTGAGCTACAAGTGAGCGTCGGGAGCCAGAAAGTGCGAATACGAGTGAACGTTGAAAGTGCGGATACGAGTGAACGTTGAAAGTGCGAATACGAGTGAATGTTGTGAGCTAAGCAGTAAGAATCAGCATACTACTGGGGGCTTTCGTATGGAATAAAACAAGACTTACAGAGACTTATATACCAAAGAAGTCCAGGAAACCTGCGACGTATACGCTCAAGAATGGATTCGAAGTGGATGTTAAGATGAGAGAACCGTGTGTGAATGTTTGATCGAGTCTGTTGAACGCCTAGGTTATCGATAAACAATCACATGGTCGCTAATTGCGTACACTACAGTTATGCCACTAAATTGCACTATTTATTAAGGAGGCCCACAAAACTTGCACGGGCAGACAAGATTGAATTTCTACGTAGTAGCGTTGTTCAGAGCGTAATATAAATCTTTATCGAAGTATTTGTCCAGCCAATACTCGTTTCCATATTGAAGAGTATTCGATCTCTGAAAGCGTCTATCTGCCTTTTTTCCAAACCGCGGCGTGAGCTCTACGAGAGAGCGAATCTGCTGCAGAGGGACGATATCGCCCATAGGATCTCCATTTGCTCGGAGTGCCTTCTTGACGACGTACATACCAGCCGCGGGATCAGGATATTGCCCCCGTAGATTAGGGGAGCCCGATATCTTTGGGTTCGCTTGGGGGACGACATCGAAACGCTGTACATATGTCAGGAAGCGATCTGCGTGAAGAGGATGTGCCCAACGTCCATTTGGCCCGCGATCGTTTGGCGGAATAACTCTGAACACAGCACGTAACTGAACAACTTGATGCCCTTAGAACCTATCAGACCACAAAACAGAACAAAAAAGCCCCTTGAAGCTTACCACATAGTCCGCTCGACGGCCATTCCTTCGAAGAATCGGTGTTTATGATTACTGCATCGCATCGTCCATGCGGCCAGTCCGTGGATGGCGGAGCAGCGTTGATGGTTTGGGGAGGAACTGGGTGGTGAGGATGGTGATATGCCCTGCCTTGGATAAGAAATTTGGTCCACATTTCAACTTGGCTGAATGGAAGAGAGCATTGCTGACTGGCAATACGGCGACCGCCTACGACCGAGATATGCAGAGAGTTTGTGTCGGCATTCAGTCTCGACATATAATCGTGCAATGCAGGCCGAAGATCAAGCAGGTTGAATAGCGTGGCCGCTTCGTCAATTGCCATTCGCTTGAGCTTTGGATCACGCTGCAGGTGAAAGGCAACTTGGCGAACGGAAGATGTGCGATGGGGCGTTGGCGTGATAGGGATATGTTTTGAAAGCCAGTCTGCTCGAGCAAAATAATCTACAAAGTGCTGGGTGGTGCTGCTCGCCAAAGAAACAACAGGGTCAATGCTTTCAAGAAGAGAAGAAGTTTTTGTAAACCGTATCAAATCGTCTTCAAAAGTTTCGCTCGACGTGCTGGCCGCGTCGTCAGCATTGTCTGTTTCCAAGCTGCTGCCAAAGCGTGCCCTAAAGTCAAAACCAGCGTCCCGGACTGCAGTGGCTAAGTCAAACAAACGACACTTCTCTGATCGATCCAAAAATCGGCAGATTTGTGCTTCATACCCGTGGTTGTTGCTTGAACGAGCGGGATCTTTGACCTCAGTGATGTGTGCATTTTCTGTTCTATCTGCTGACCACTGAATAGCTGCGCCGTTAGTTCGTATATTAGGTACCACGCTTTGGAGAAACTCGATCTTGGGGATGTGCCAGTTGTCAATGGGATTGTTTGCATCCCCGCAGCGTGCGCCAGCAGCAATAATGGCGTGCTTGTGTGCATGGAATTCCTGTAGCGCTGACTCGATTAGAAGGCACGCCGCTTCATCGATTTCGGGAGCCTGAGCCAGGTATCGAAAGTCCATTAAGGCGCGAATGGCGATGAGGAATTCTTTCGACACAGCATCGGCTACAACTGGAATGATGTAGCGTTGGACATCCCGGTGCTCTCGCCCCGTGACTTGCTTTAAAGCAGAAATTCCCTGCGTAAACGATCGGAAGCCGGTGTGAGGGTGAAGAACAGAAAAGCGGAAATCGATTTCCGAGGCGCCCAGAGCTTTGACGCACCACTTTGCATCGTGGTCCCAAAACTGCTTGTGCCAGTGATGCAGCGGTTCCGGTGTAAGGAAGTCGGAGGGGTCGGATAGAGGCCAATCGCACCAAAATGGCCGATGAACGCCATTCAGGCGAAAAGATGCCTGTGCTTCTTTAAAGTAGGCTCGGAGGTCCCATGGGTCTACTCTGGCTTCGAGCGACTGTAGTTGACCAATTGTGGTTGATCCCCTCCGAGGTTCGTGTCGGAAGTTGTCGCCAAACTGCTTGTACGATGCCATAGTGACTGATGAAGTCTTTCCCCCAACACCCGCAATCAATGTTGACTCCGGTGTGTCAACAATGTAGGCAGCCAAAGGCGTATAGCATAGGCGTCGACACCCGAGAGCATCAGACATCATTATGCCAATTTGTGCGGCGGTTTTGAGAGGCTGAGTGATAACATCCAAGCATTCGTGAAAGAGCCTGTCGGCCAAGATGCCGCGTAACCGTTCGGTTGGATGAATGAACTGTGGAATAGGAAGAAGAGCAAGGAGTAGGAAGGCATGATTGGAGGCTTTCATACGGAAATCCATGTCGAGATTGGCAAGGCTGATGAGGAGGGGGTGAGCTTGTCGATTGCCTGTCATGGCGGAGATATTGGTCTTGTCAGAGGAAAGAACTGTTCCAAGAATTGTTGCACCAGCAGGAAGTTGACTCTATTAACAAGATAACTCAGTTATAAGCACGGTGTGTTTATGACGGGAATAAAATGCTACCACCTGCATATTCCACGCAGCTTCGCCCGATAACCACTCCGAGTATACGCGCATAACCTTTTCTGCAGTCCGAAATACCTGAAGAGGCGTGAACGCTATGCTATCTTTGACAAGAGGGGAGTGCATCAACGACTGGATGCACTGCAGTGGGTCTCGATAATAAAGCATGATGCTATTCTTTGTGGGATAGATGGTCTTCATGGGCTTAGAGCTCCACTGGGGCCCAGCTGGTAGGATTTCCGCTCGGGATCTCAGGTCTTTAGCAGTGCGAAACGAAAGGCCCATCCGTTTAGTCTATAAACCCAGCGTATTCAGCAAAAAGCTTCAATGCAGGAAACCAGAGAAAAACACATACCAGCTCTAGCCTCAGAAGCTTGTCTATAGCAGCCATGCTTAGACTTGAGCGGAGTAGATACGAAGCAAACTCCCATTCATCACGCGAGGCGAAGGGGTAGTACGGGTGCTCTGTGCGCTCAGATGCATACTGGTCTTCGTCAAATTTGTCCATAAAATTAGCTCCGGGCCCAAAAATCTTCGCCGATCCCGGGTATTCCAATACGTGGTAGTGATTTGGATCTTGTCTAGTTCTCCATGGATCATCGTTGGGATCTCCTGCCCCGCCAAACTCGCCGCCGGACATGTCTATATCTCTGTCGGGTTCATAGATGCCGCCAGTGCTGGTTTTTGGACTTGGTTCGTCGCCGAGGCAAGAATCATCGGGTATGGTCGAACAGCGTGGAGTAGGGACGGCCTGAGGACTGCAATGCGGTGCGCTGGTAGGCCGTGCTTGCTTCTGGAGAGAGACGCTCAACAGCCGTTCGTAACGCATCCGACAACGGGAGTAGGGCTGATTCATATGATTCAGGGTGTTGGACTCGTTTTTGAAGCGTTTTTTACAGCGAGGGCACAGGCTAGGCATGAGATACAGTCCGCTCGCCGAGTTGATTGGATGTTGGATGGAATATGGTTGAGTGCTATTTTAATATTTTGTGTATATAAAAGTACAAGGGTCCCGCTCAAAACCGAAGCGTGTGCGTTGATTAGTCATTTGGTCTGAATCTGATTGTACACAAACCAGACACAAACAAACCCATCGACAAGACCGCTACCATCACCGCTGATCCCCATCGTATATGTGCCCGCGAAGAGCACTCACACCRAGCCCTCCCGTAGTCCACATATCCCTCCRTGGATCAGGCCATAGAACCCCATCTCCGCAGGAGGTCCGGATCGCAYCGTCGCCTTCCAAGGACAACACAGGCATCCGAGTCTACGAGGATCCCGGCTCGCCGACATCTGATTCAGATCRTGATTTGGAATCGAGGCCGCTTTCTGCTTCCGGTTCCAGTACAGTGGCTAGCTCCTTATCGGAGCAGGATGCGGCTATATATTCACCCCCCWCTGTGGGTTTTAGTAYATCCGAAGTGGACGCCCCTACAGCTATAGCATCTGATCTCGCTTCCTTTGGTTCTGAGGCTATTACCCCCACCGCCACCTTCAGTATGACCCCCGACCTATCGAGACCYGCCAGCRTACATCCCGCTCCACCGGGTCTGTCGGGGGATGTCGTCGATGCCTCTACCCTGCYGGATTCCGCCGTCCCGGAGACCAGTGGCACGGGAATTACGGTGGCATCGTTCCTCGCCTGGCAGAAGCAGAAGGAGGAGGAGAAAAGCAAACGAGAGGAGGAGAAAGAAAGACGAGAGGAGGAGAGAGCGAAACGAGAGGAGGAGAAAGCGAAACGAGAGGAGGAGAAAGCCWTGCGAGAGGAGGAGAAAGCCAAACGAGAGGAGGAGGAGAAGGCCAAAAGAGAGGAGGAGCAATCCAAGCTATTGATGGAGAAAGAGAAACGGGAGGCCGAGCTCCTTGTAGTCATTTCTGGTCTTACCCGCGAAATCAAAACCCTGACGGCAGAGATGGAAATCGTCAGGAACGAGCTTTCGTGCGTCACGACCAAACTCGATGTCGAGAGACGGGAGAAACTTGCTGCCGCCGACCAACTCGCTGAGGAAAGGGCTACCCGAGCCAATGTCGAAGCAGCCAACAAACAGGAGAGAGCCGACTTCGCCGAGAAATATGCCAAGGATATGGCTGCCTTTGCCGACACACTCCTGAAGGAGAGAGCTTCCTTCGAAGAGAAATACGCCARGGATCGAGCCGCCGCGGAACRCCTAGCARACGAAAGGGCTCACGCTGCAGCCGTCGCTCAAGAGGCCAGGGACATAGCTGCAGCCGCGGAACGCGCAGCCACCGAGAAAGCACTGAGGGATGCAGAGGAGGACCGCAGGGTCATTGTTCAGAGACTCAATACGTTGACGGCGTGGGCCCTTTCTAAGGTAATTTTCCACATGCTTTCTGGTCGTTCTCGCTAACCAACTGTATTTTTCTACGATTACAGGACAAAGATTGTCTTACCGCGATACACGCCCGGACGCTCATCGACGATATCATGAAGCTTCTATCCTCAGTTCTCCACCTCGATGGCCTCACAGCGAACATGTTCAACGGAGTTAATGTTTTCCGACAATGGCTTGACAAACGTTGCCCGAAACGAATTTCTGATGGAATCGAAACAAGTCCCGCAGCGCTTAAAAGGGAGGATTTGCGACGCAAGACCATGCTTCAAAATGCATTGGAAAAGCTCATTTTCTCATCCCACGACAAGGTTCGATACGACGCAAAGCATCTGAATAGCACGCCRGAGCTTAGGGCTGCCTGCCTAATCTAYGACTCCCCCGAGGCCATGGATGCRCTGACCATGCGAAAGTACATCGTCCGCGAAGAGGGGAACTACTCGGCGCACAACCTAATTTCGTTTGAGCGATTTGCAGCGCAGGTATTAAGTGACAACACTTACATGGGAGAAGGACCCGCTCGTGCAATGAAAATCTTCGTTGAGGTCTTCCAAAACATACCACCTGACGCAGTTCCGCACACAGAGCCACCGGCTGAAAGCACACTCTGGCCGTCAAGTACCAAACAGCCACAGTCATCAGCATTGTCAGCRGCGCCAGCAGCGCCGCCGCCATCTGTATGGGCGCCAGTACCTGCACCGGCGCCCGCATCRACATCGGCACTCGCATCTGCATGGGGACCCGCACTTTCGTCGGCCCCTGCACCAGCGTCGGCCCCTGCACCAGCGTCGGCACCCGCACCAGTGTTGGCACCCGCACCAGTGTTGGCACCYGCACCTGCGTCGGCACCTGCACCTGCATCGGCACCCGCACCTGCATCGGCACCTACGCGCGCGTCAGCGTCAACGTCCCGCCGTGGAGYGCGAGGAACTCGTTCAGGCAAGTCGGGTAGAGGGACTCGGGGATGATTTTGGAGGGTACAGGCCGGCATAGTCACCACTACGTTTTTCCAACTCAGTACCATATTGCTGAYGTGCGGTAATGTGAATATCTAATTGGATTTGAATGCGATGTAGTATGCACGGTCAATAGATGTTCTATTCATAACAAAATATTCTGTAAAGTGCTATAAATGAGTATGAAGATTCTTTGAAGTTTGTAGAGTTCTCTATATATCACTTTGAAGGATGGAAAAGTAGCTATAGCCTGCTGCATAGYATCTGGATGGCTGGCAAATCACTACGGAGTTCTACATAGGACTCTGCAGCTGCTATGGCCGATATAGCACACTATGATCTATAAGGGAAGGCTATGTCACGCTATGGGAAAAATCGAGCATTACTGATGCTTTGCTTTCCAATCATCGGACTTCCACTTCAAGAAGGTCGGCACCCGCAGCATTTCTTCGGTCAGAAGTAAGACTTCTTCCGTGAATCGATGCGCCCGGGCGCGAGACTTCGCCCATTCCACGCGAACTCCTTAGTTATAGTAACTTGATGTCAGCTTCGTAGTATGTTCTAATATATTAGAAAACAAACCTTCGCGATAATGACCTTCCTCGGGCTTATCGATCTGATCAAGGGCCGTTGTCCTCCATATCCAAGATATCTCTCTTCGACCTTCTGATTGATTTACTTTTCCTTCGGATAAATCACGAATGTTGTCGTTTTGTAGAGGGAGATATACATCCCGCCACTCTTCTTCACGAAGCAGGGAACCTAAACAGCACAGAGCACCGTACACAGTTCGGTATTCCAGTGCATATTGGTCAATCTTCTTTTGGACTCCGTCAAGGACGCCCCTAGCTCGTGTGTTTGCCGCCTGTCCACGAGTGAAACGGTCTTTTACCTTGAAAAGATGTGCGCGGACTTGTAGTTGGGCTCGAAGTTCATCCAGCGCTTCACTTGCTTGAGGAATACAAAGATCGAATTCCAAGCGACGATAATGTTTTGGGACATCAATTTGACTTCGAATCTGGGAGGGAAGCCAGAGCGGAATCTCGTGAGCCTTCAATTCAACGCTATGATCAAACTTTTGTAGCTCATTCTCTTTTAACCTTGAGATAGCGGGCATGTATAACAGCTGATACTTCGACCACGCTTCAATCTTCCGTATTAATGTGTTTCCGCGTAGAATAAGCTTCGTGTGCTGTCGATCCATGGAATGCTCCCATAGCTGAGCGCACATATTTTTATATGCTCGTCTATAATTAATATGTCAACAAGACTGTCAAGAGTATTAATAACAAAGAACTTACTGCTCGTTTTCGAGCGTTATACCTGTCGCGATTAGCACACTGGGAGTAACCGTATCGTCAAGGGACATGTCCCGATTTGCTTCCAATTGTTTTCGCTCTTCTTCCGCCAGCTGGCGCAGCACAGCAGCCACGGTAGGTCCTTGCAAATATTTGATTGGTTGCGCAATTTTACCGTAGAGTAAAAATAGACGCGCACCTGTCGAATTCACTGCGAAGGGATTTGGCTGAGACGTGTCCTCTTCCCAGGCTTCGACAGCAGCGGTCCATTCTGTGAGATTTCGCTCGGAAATGGTACTCTCAAGTTGCTGATGACCAATGGTATGCTCTGCCATCTCTCGCGCAGCTGCCATTATCTTACGCAGTAGACTAGCTCCTAAGCCACCGATAGCATGAGTGTTGCATCATTGTATATAAAAATAGAATCCTACCCAATCCGATGACCTTCTTGTGGTTCGCATCCCCAAAATGAAAGTCTAGCGTATCACGACAGGATCCAGGCCCCATCTCCTTCGTGCTTGGTGCTAATGCATTAGGCCCAACCCACCCTCGTTCTGGTGCCTCTCCTTCTGTACGACCAACGTGTTTGGTAAGATTGAATGAGAACTGCATCCGGCATTTCGAAATGTGGGCTGGGAGGTGAAATTTAGGGACCAAGAATGTCATCTTCGCGTCGTTACGATAGAGAAAGAATTCCGATCCGACGGTCGGATCAGGCTTGATGTAATTTAACATCCGTTGTCGAAGATGCACAGACCATTGACAGACAATGTCATATGAGATCACGAACGTTTGAAGTTGACTATCCTTCATCGTCTCATGGAAAATGTAGTCCATGTTACAGTACCTAAAATACGATGGTTAGAATTCACGTAATGTGCTGTAAAACAAATAATATACCTTTCTCCACGTTGGAGCTGAGCAACGGCCGTTGGGCGTTTGAAGTCATGACGAGCGCACACAACCGCTCCCACACTGGTTGCTGCATGGCCCTGTCCTGGCTTCGTCGACGAGAGATTGACTGCATCATGTTGTGAACATGTGCTTTTCTAATGACCGTAAGATATATTTAGTCATGGTTGATTCAACATAGCAATTAGTATAAGGTGCCACTTACTGGTTCCACTTCCGATATATAATTCTTGATGTGATCTCGATATGCTGTCTCTTCAACGAAGTAAGACCACCCTTGGCTGAGTCCGGGGTCGACTTCGTTGTTCGATACATTTTTCCGTTTAAGACGAAAGTTGGCATCAATTGATATGAATAGCGTGTCCAAGTATCTATATTTAGAACAGGATCAGAAAGACGTTCGATCGTGCGTAAATAGCTGACCTTAGGTTCTCCGGTCGCTCTTTCCAGCCCGCAGACATGTTTTTCCCGGGTTGAGGGCATGCTGGACAAAGGACCGCGCACTCCCCCTGCTTCGTACCAGCCACACCCTTCACATCATGTCCTCTACCTGCTCTCTTCAACATCATCAAGTGCCGCCATTCATGAACAACCCGAAGAAAGGATGAATATCGGTCCTGAGATGGGGATGTGTTTGAAGAAGGTATGTTCTCAATTACAAAATCTCTTACCTTTGGCTCATGTATCCCAGTGTTGTCAGTGAGACGGCCGAGTGAATGATAGAACTGGAACGCCGACATCTTGGACTCGTATGAAAGAATCGAGAACAAATCGAGAACCTCCATCGTTGCGGCTGTCTTGGGGTTCACGATGGTCGCAGGGAATAATCGGGCACGCAGTAACTGGACAGTGTGTAATTGATTATCTTTTCCGCAGCCACAGAAATCTAACCCGACTTCGTGCAATCCATTTGAATGGATAATCACGAAATCATCGCTGGGACACTGCGTCGGATTGACGCATTCCTCGCCATGAGGGTGCCCGAGTTGCATACGTAGTCCCATATGCTTCAGCGCCACCTTTTCAAAGTGTTTTCCATTCCATTTCTGACGTCCCATGTGAGTTAGGTCAATCGCTGTTCTACGAAACGTCTCACCTGAATGTGATACAAGAATAAGGTCCTGTGCGCCTGGATAATACATTTTGCACAATACATGCTGCCCCCCCAGCATTCAATACATCAATATACCCCGCTCTCAGGGATTTGACAGTTCGTGCAGCAATTCGCCGAATCGACCCAGAGGCCTCGGCTGTCCAATGATATGATCTCTTCCAAAAAGAGATCCGTCTGGGGAACGAAGTTACGGAGGGGCTCGTCCTACATGTCGGTGAGCCAGCACATTCAATTAGTATACGGAATAAAGCAAACAACTCACGCCTTGTAATCGTACTCGTCTAGCTTTCCCACTGGCACCAAGTTCTTCGAGATAGTCAATATATGCTGTGTCGACGCCTTCAGGTACGAGTACAGCATCATCGATAGTCTCATCTGACGGGCCCTCGAATGTATCTTCTGGTGGACCAGTTTGTGCCAGTGCTGCGGGAAGTGCTGATTTTAGCATACTAGACCGTTGACTAACCCCTCCATTTGCGTCCGCCGCAAACATAGTGTAACGATGCTTAACAGCATCTGGCTTTGGGATATGTGGTGCTTTGTAAAAGACAATCTTTGCCTTTTTTGGTTTTGATTTCGATGGCTCACCCGTAGATTTGGGCATGTCGAAGGGATATCAGGGGTAACGGGAGCAAGACTCAAGCAGATGCAACTCAACCTTTGGCCCGACGCGTGAGTGTTGCACCACTGTTCTGCACGGCTTCTTTCTCTGATCTGCATTCTTCTCCCCATACGTCCACGTTCACCCCCACGTCTATTCAACATGGGTCGCCTTTCCAAACATCACACACACGAAGAACGCGTGAAGGCCGCCACTGCGAGAAAGAAAGAATACTCACAAACACAAAGGTCAGAATTCTATACTAAGTAGTATTCCTCGTTCTTGGCTAATCAACAGCTTTAGTGCTAAATTGCTTCGAAGTGAGCAGAATCGTCGCGCATACCAGCAGCGTACTCGACATAAGAGCAAAGTTCTCCCTACATGGCCGACTATCCCGAAAGCTGTTCACGAACAGGGCTCTGTCCCACTTCCGAAGAGCTCCCATTTTTTCAAGAACGAGTTCCAACAACGGGCAGATGTCTCCAACGATGACGCTCTGGCCATATGGGATCAGCCTCCGCCGTACTCCGGAACCTCTGCCTCATTTGGCTCTGTCGGACTAGAAATTACCGTTGACAGGGTGCATGGGAGGCATTTGCGACAACAATATCACTCTGAACTTCGACGTCTTAACCGTTACCGGGATGGAAATGGTGATGATGAGTTACTGGCGGAAATCGATCGCAATATTTGTCAGTATCTTGCGGCCTGGAAAGAGCTGAAATCATATCTGCAGTTACGTCCAAAATCACCTATCGATTACACCATGGGACATCATTTATTACAGTGGAAAGCTCGGCGTATCACCGACTTGCTAGTTGATTGGAAAATCGCAAAAAAGGGACGTTCCACAGGTGCATTTATAGCTCATTTTGCGAATCGATGGGCAAATTATTAGCTACAATACTGCTATAGCTACTTCCGCGTACACTTCCGAATTGTAAACTTTGTTATCTGCGCGAAATCGACCCAGATCAGCGAGCGACGTATGTACTGGATTGCGGCTATTAGTTTGAGTATGTAGATACTCAATATGCGAATAAATACCTGGTGTTTCTTTTCTTTGCACCATTGGTACTCCTTCTCCGACATTTCCAGAGAGCGAAACATGGGACAATAATCAAACCAGATAAGATATGCCCTCTCGAAGAAATCATCCTTCACTCGTTCGGATTTTCCGCGGACGGCTTTGTACATAGGCGCTAGGTGTTTAAGCGCGCGGACTTCTTGGCGTGTAAACGTCATGGTGTGTGTTTCTTTCGAAAGACAGGAAAATCAGTGGTGTATCTCAGATTATGAAAATTAGGTACCACACCGCTGAGTGACTTAGAGATAGGTGGGGCGAAGAAAATTGCACCACATCGCCCCATTAAGTAGATGGATTTAAATTAACTGTACAGTTGGAGAATCTTCGAAGCCCAGCACAGCGATGGAGGTCTAAAAATAAGTTGGCCAATCAGGAGTTGAATATAAAGGCGCTGAAAAAAACACTGTTTGTACTGCATAGACGTGTAATAAATTCCTGAAGCTCTATAAATCAATACATGGATTACCTGAATACATGTTAACTTGACTACATAATTATTATACACACAACGTACACCAACGGTTCAAACGGCGCGATCACGGTTTCTATGGCCAATCACATTGCGTATAGAAAGCTGCTTAAATCACCATTTGACATAACAAAATCCGCTGTAGCGCACACACATTTCCACCGGATGCGCTAAAACTTTGCAAGAAGGTACATAATATTGTCTGAAGTGATTATCCGCGGTTTTTTCATATCGTTCGGGAGTCCGCGTGTATTTTATAGCTGTTGGCTGCTTCGAACTCGAGTTACTTCGAAGATTGGTTGGCATCTTACGTCGAGACTTTGTTGTAATTTACCAGTCTTTCTGCAAAAAATCCAGGGAAGGTGGTATATATCAAGAAATGTACAGAGGATATGACAGATATACTAATAGTAATCATAACAGAGCCCAATATCTCGTAGTTCACTTGCCATTGCAATGTTTTATCAATTCTGATATTTCCGCGAAGCAGCCCGACACAGCCACTCTTCATTTGCCGCCCAAGGGAGATTCAAAAAAGGGCGCATATTTTTTCATACAAGTCATTTTGTTTCACAAACAAAGTATTTTTATTTCACAAACAGCTGAGTCTACACATGGTCGTATATCACGTAGCAGATATATAATTGTACATGGGATGTCCGAGCAGCAAAAGACACGAATTCAAGAAGGAATGATATACCAAAATGATATACCATGTACATTAATGCTCCCGGTACTCGCCCAGAGTCTCTCCGAGGACGCGCTTCTGGTCAGAAATAGACCAGTAACCACTCAAAGCCCAGGGTAAAGTACTTATGAAGAATCCGTCTTCATCAGTCTCCAGCTCATAGTCGACGTCGCCCCCAGCGGCTAAAGCGGCTTCCTGGGCGCGTGCCTCGGCGGTGACAGCGGCGGCAGCCTCGACAGCTTTGGATGCGGACTCGGCCGCGGCTTTGACCATATCGAGGTTCAGAGTCTGTACGACAACGGGATCTTGTGAAGGGTCTTTGGCGGCGTTGTAGGCGGCCAAGGTAGCCATGTCAGCGGCAGCTTGAGCAATGACAAGAGCAGCGGCTGTTTCGGTGACCCTCTTGCGCGCCTCATAAAGCTCGATAGCAACCATAGCCTCCGCCTCCAGCGCATCAGCAGTGTTGTACCAGTGAGTTGGCTCGATGTTTTCTGAAGGTCGATAAGAAGGAGGGGTCCATAGCGGTGGGCGGTTGTAATCGAAATCATCGAAGTCGTCAGGATTGATGTCGGAGTCTACGTCATAATCAACGTCTTCTAACGTAGCGGATTCATCGGCGCGCGATCTCGATGGCCAATTTGAATCGATATCCCTTTCGGTGGGAGAGGGTGGTGGAGACCCCAAAAATTCAAGTGGGTCGCGAAGAGGTCCACAGTCACACGAGCCGTCTGCGCCCGAGAGACGGTCCTCGTTCGCCTGTGCCAGCACATACACCTCTTCCCAGTCAATTTCTGGCAGATCCAAAGACGGAGAGCGGGAAAAATCGAATGTCGAAGAGCGCGAAGGGGTCGCTTCCGGAGTGTTAGGGACGGTTGGCACCAAAGGTGCCGGACTGTTTGGTGCGACGGAAAGAGGATGCGCTGTGATTGGGCCGGCGGTGCCGGACGCAGCAGATGGAGGATGACTGGCGGCGTATTGAGCGGCTAGATCGGCCAGCAAGGTGGGCAGAGCGGATGGAGCAGACCCCAC
Organism: Hypholoma sublateritium FD-334 SS-4; assembly: GCA_000827495.1. Classification (NCBI taxonomy): domain Eukaryota; kingdom Fungi; phylum Basidiomycota; class Agaricomycetes; order Agaricales; family Strophariaceae; genus Hypholoma; species Hypholoma sublateritium. The sequence continues at coordinate 44,638 of KN817542.1, forward strand.
AACTTGATCGGTCGCGTAATGGTTGAATGAAGATTTGCGTATAATTGTTCCCGGGGGAGGACGGTTGTCGTGGAGCATGCATCCACGGATAATATAGGGGCACCCCTCATGAAAAGGGCAGCCAGAGCCTAGAGAGGTAGGTAGTGTTGAGCGAGCACATACTAATCACAAGGTAGTAATAAGCGTAACGTACCGGATACAATAAAGACACCCGATTTACAGATTTCGGTGACAAAACACCCTAGATAAGGCGATATTAGTCACATATGTTGCCGAATGCCGATGAGAGGCTGACTGTGGGTCTAGACTCGAATCTCTCAAAACAAAACAAAACCCCAGCGGAGAGAGATCTTTACTAGGATCGAGCGACGCTCTACAACCAGTATAAGAAATCTA
>KN817542.1:46177-349885 GCA_000827495.1 Hypholoma sublateritium FD-334 SS-4
CCATAACTCCCATCGTCACAGACTCATGAGCTAGGACCATTCTCAACTGATTCTATTATCCGCCTTCTTTGAACTGCTGACGAGGGCACATCTCAGTCCCTCGTTATCTGCCTTCAACACATGTTTAATGCTCCGAAAAGCAAAAATCCACGTGTAGTCTAAAAGCGACCCTATCACCGTGATCTTGGTGGGGATTGGACGTTGTGCGTCGACACTTGGTTTGCATTGGAGGAACGGTTAGGTTTTGGAGAGGCTGCAGGAACTAAGGTACGTAACCTCATTATATCTCAATTGCTACATGAATTGATGAGGTCTCTCTTAGACTAGCCTTCCAGCAGTCACCGTACGACCAGCAGAATGGGTGCAATGGGCAATGAAATCGAGGAATGGGGCTAGGCCATACGACGCAATACCTTTCATACCCGATTCAGCCGAGCTTGGAATCGCTGTCGCAAAATGGTGGAACGAGATGCAGCCAGCTTTTCGACGGGGTACCGGTAATATTCCGATGGCCATCTATGACGTAGAGGATGGCTCTGTTTGGGATCCGCTTCGAAAGAGCGGACCAAACGGTATAGTGTCCGTCCTGACGCTACTTGTGTGGTGGGGCCAGGCCATTCAAGATCGTACGCAATATCAGACTGACAGCAGTGCTGAATGGCGAGCAATTATACTTGACGTTACGGCTTGTATGTCGTCCATTTTAGCGACAACTGACATGGCTCGAAACGCAAAGAAGAGGAAGGGGAAGACTGTCCGCAATGAGAAGAGTGCTAAGCGGTATGTGTTCTTGTATGTCTGGGTTCATGATTTTTTCTAATCTCTTTTTTAAGTGGTCGCATCTAAGTCTGTTGCATCGTATCGCCATACTTCCACTGATTTAATATGTATATATATCTGCATGTACTGGTCATTTTCTTGTAATTCGCTCTGCCAATTTCTTTGAGTGTTTTCTTGGACTTTGTATTTTTGGTACGAGCATACCTTTCTTGCTGAAGAAAAGGGTATTGTTCTATATAATTCAATGTCTGTTTCACATAAGAGTATACTGAAATGGCCTTGATAATATCATGATGGATGGGGGAGGAATAATGGGCCAAATTGCGAGGAATGGGGCTGCGAGGAATGGGGCGGCAGGATGTGGTGCGGATGAGCCCGGGCGTGGATGGGGGAAGATTACGGGTGCGTACATGGGGCCGGCGCGCCGCTGAGCCAGAGGGATATTTTTAGTATTTTCGAACCGGGCAGCCCAGGCAGCCCAGCTGGTATGGCGAGCTGCAACATAAGGGCGCATCACATCCAGGAAAGGAGCACCCGCCCCTGGGAATGCGGTGCGCGGGAAGCCCGGCATTCGGCAGAAATAAGATAGCCGAAAAGGTGGTGCATCACACAAACATCAACGATACAACAAGTAATGCAACATCCCGCGTGACTGCTGCTGCGGCCTGCCCACCATACACCTTGCTATAACTAGAGCCATTGGTGCATCACCTTTCCCCTGTGGTTAGAGTAGGTGTTGCATTACTGTGGTACTACCAGGTGCTGACCAACCTCAGGACACTCACTTTCCACATAGATGTATGGAAACAGCACGAAGAGATACTGCCGGATATGAACTTATCGCTTCTTTCTCTACCTGAAATTGCAAATTGCTGCCCCAAACTTCGTCGCCTCAAAATATATGTTCCCCCCCACACGCTGGTAGATGACAAAGTGGTATCAGTCATGGAATGCATACTGCGAGCATGCCCGGGGCCCCATCCCATCCGAACTCCTACTGCAGGTCCGCACGGATTGTACGAACTGGTGTTTCTCCGTTCATCGCGTCCGCCAAATCACCAATTACCGAAACCAAGTATGCAACACGGCGTCGTTGTTGCGGAATACCTCAACTTTCTCTTTCCGAAGTTGGGGAAAGTGGATTTCCGAGAAGTCACTCCATTACTGGGCGAGGATTGGTGTTACAGCGTTAGCTCCATATTGGCACGTTTCAAGCGACGAAACGAGACCAAATGATACCAATCAACAAGGGGGTTAATGGGTTTGGCAATTCGGTGGCTTGGTATCGCGCAGATGGATGACTTTTCCTTCAAGTTCGAAATCTGACAATGGCTCGAAAATCGGAACCCATCGACACCGAAATATGACATCCATACAAAATTGTCTGGTGTACGAGCTTATTGGCGTCAGGGAAAAGTACGAAGCACAGCAAGTAGAGAGCAATATTGCGAAGCCTACCATCATGGTGATAATTATATTGATTGATATAGACGCAGATTATTAAAAAGAATTGCTGGGCGAAAGGACTCAGCGTGCATTGTGCTGCTTATTGCATGCTACATACATTTACGGTACTCAGGCCTCAGGCCTCACGTCTCAATTTTCGTCTAATTTATACTGTTAATTTATAGTACCTATGTTTGATATACTTATTTCACGCGGTGCATGGCGATGCAATACATATTTGTCCACTTACGCCACAAATTGTGTAGATTATTTGCTAACGTGGAATGAAATGGCAATACACGCATACGAATTCGAATATGAAAAGACATTGGGAAAAAATGCACTGCCTCGTACTGATTTGAAACTACATCTTGCAATAATACTAGGACGATTAATCCCGTTGCGCATGATAGTAGTATATGTATATTGACAAAGCGAGGAGAGATATCCTAGGATAGCGCACCGCATTAGTTTTTCCTGCAATCGGACCTCACTTGGGAATCATGGACATCGACAAACCACGATCTCGCGACTTCATGGATCACTCCGACGAGCAAACCGGTTTCGTGAAGGTGAAGGTCCGCAGTACAATAGGTTGATGGAAACACGTCCGAATCCAGTCCCCCTCCACGGGGACAGGATTACATTACTTCGGCGAAAGAGCACCGAGGTCATACTGTCCACTATAGAACGAACGGTTCACGTCGGAAATGGGAGGTAAAGGGAGGAGAAGAACATTCCAGCTTGTCTTTAGAGTCGGAACAGGCAGCATCCTCCGAGCCAGAATCAGTCAGAGCATTTCAAAGTTTTCGCTCTTTCCTGGTGCAACAGCAGCACCACGGCTGGAACGGAGCTAGAACGTGTCAAACTAGTGGTGCAGGAAGACTGACTGACCGGGAGAGGATGAATATCCTCAACACTAGCGGCGATTCGAATGAAAGCTCAGAAATTTGGATGTTCTTGTTTCCTAGGGTCGTTTGAGGGTCGTTCGCTTGCACGTTGCGGGTGTGTCCAAATCCTGGACGCGTTTGAGCGGCAGGTTGTTCCCTAAACACCTGATCCGCATGCACAAGCTGAATCGGAACGGTATGAACACCCAAGATGAGCCAAAGATAATGGTATAGAGTCTAGACAGAATTGTCTGGACAGTAAGCCGAATCGCGATGAAAGCGTGCTCGTACAATCATCCGGCGGAGTTTGATTGATGTCTCTCTCTACTTACACCACGACGAGCGGTTTGTTGGTTCTCTGTTTTCTGCCACAAGGCGTAGTATGAACTGTTTTCCGCCATAGGGTTTCTCCTGCCGTCGATACACTCTGCGCCGCCTTTCTTCACGTTAGACTGCTGATCGCTGCCGCTGCCGTTTATCCAAAGCTGACTCACTCACTCAATTTAGCGAGCAGCCTAATCCCACAACGCAAGCAACCGCGACGGCACAATGGAGTCGTTTGATTCTGGCATATGCACGGCATAAGAAGCTTTTTATACTACGCGTCGAGGATGTTGAGACGTCAGGCAGCGACTGGGACGAAATACTACGAAATACGCGTATCAATCGTATGCCCCTTGCCTGTAGCTTTCTTGCATCTATGATTATTGATCTTTACACACCAACTCATAGGTAAAATCCTTCCTGGGTACTTGTCGAACATAATGGAAGCAATGGTCGCCCAAAACCTTGCTGTTTACGAGCCTGTAAAGCAAACTCGCTCAGTGCTAGTTTACTGGCGGCTGCCTGAAGAATGGGCAGAGGTTCTCTATGATTGGGTACGTATAGACAACAAAACATAGCGCTACTACTTTTGTTGACGTTCTCTCATATTCAGGTCATATCAACTGGACAACTCAACACGATCTTGACATTCTACGACATCACGGATCCCCCGCTAGAGTCACTGCTGACCGGCATTCCGATTTCTCTGCTGCGCAAAGCTATCTCCATATTGAGTAAAACAGGGCGCTCTCAGACGATTGCTATCGCGGATGGGGAGGGCGTGAGGTTTCTGGCAAGGTCCAAATGACTATCTATCCTGTGCTCGAGTAAGATTTGTTCCATCCAATAGGAACCCTTTTTCGCAGGCCTCGGTACCGTCAAGCCGATGAATATGGACGACGTTGGTCTCCATACATATGTCGATCTGGCACGGGCTTGTTTTCCGCCTTGAGAAGGTTGCTTGCATCGCATTCGCGTGTATACAACTGGGTCTATTTGTCCCGCTTGCTTGCTTAATAACAGGCGGTGGGCATGCGCAGTTAGTCTCAATTACATCATCATTTTTGCAGCACAGCTTCAGGTGCCTCGGCTTATTGTGCGGTGCTCGTATAAAGGGATGTCTCGCCAATACCCACACCCCAACTACCAACTACGACCATGGTTATCGGCCTCGTCCTCCTAACAGGGCTAGCAGTTTACGCAGGAGCGAAGCAACACAAGAAGAAGAAGCTGGAGAAACGCGCCCGACGGGAGGCCGCGGGTGGTGTTGTTGTACAGAAGGGTGACCAGAAGTTGACCGGGGAGCGCCAGGGCAAGCGTCGTCGCCGATGGCTTTTGTCGCGGCACGGTTCTCGCCATCATCAAGCTGCGGACCATGCTACGAACCACGCCGCGATCATAGAGCTACCTGGGTCCTACTCAGATGATGTACCTCCGCCTTATCGCAAATTCTCGAATGAGAGCGTACATAGCCTCTCAAAACAGCAATTATCGCCGAGTGCTGCGTAGGTATGTCATGTCTCCTCACCAAGCCACGCACGCGTCCTGATTTAGCAAGCCGTTATAGAGATTGCATGCACCCTCGGCACATCATCCCGGCACTTCTACAGTTGTCACCCCATGTGTACTACCCACAAATACCAGTGGGAAAGGAATCGGGGGAGAGGACATGACCGACCGAGCCCCTATACCTACTACATACCATGTACCACACCGAAGTTTGACTAAGTTTGAGACCTGGGCCTGAGACCTCCGCATATCTGACGACTTGGAGCTACTCCAAACAGCCCTCCTTTTCATTCCCGACCGACAGAGCCCAGAACACATTACAGTGAGTAGAATTTCAGACATAGTGTGGCCAGGCAGATATTGATCGGTGCACGAGTCGAGAAGTTAGAACATGAATGTATGCATCACCCTCTGCTATATGTTTGGCAGAGGCGTCCAGAACGTGCGCGCCAAGCAGGAGAAGAAGCAGCTGAGAAAAGAGGGCGAAGAGGAGGGGGAACCGGGGGGGCAGCCCCAACAACGGACCCACCGCGACCACGACGACGGCCAGTCCGGTGGGCACCGCGTGTTGGGGATTAGCAGCGAGGCGCGCGCTGCTGCGGATGCGCTCGGTAGTCGATCCACGCGTGTCCGCCAAGCTCGCAGGGCGAATCTGTTCAACACCCGGAGCGAGGAGGGCGAAGTGCCGCCCCCGCAATACGACGCAGCAGCCCCACGATTGCCCAACTATGATACAGCTGTCACAGGGCCAGAGGCAGTGACTAGCATTCGATAGGTGCTGGGTGAATCAAACGGTCGACATCCATAAATGCTAGCCAGAGTGGAAATGTAGCCTCGTTATGTGTTCACGTAGGAGTGTCTTCATCGGCCATACTTACTTTAGGAGATGACGTCGATGGCAAAAGAACAAGAGGAGAGTGGCGCGTACCATACGTACTTCATTGTCCGTGTCGTGAGTTGAGGTGCAAATTTCAAAACAAGTGCAAAAATGAATCTTAAAAAATCCAACCAACAGCCCGCGTGACCGTACTACTACTGCACATCAAAGTACTTACTCAGTAGCACTTTCATTCATATTTCCATGGCCTCCGATTCAGACCTTCGGAAATCCGATAACGTTTCTTGCCTGACAGTCCTGTAAACAGACATAAGAGAGCTGACACTTTTCCACCACTTCTGGTCTACGGGCGAAGTGCTGGCGAATGTTATTGTTTCTAGGTTCAAGTTCGGGAAGAGGTATTCAATGAAGCGCGAAATGCCGATTATCATCTCCATCGTGGTTATATCAACGACGTTGTCAACGCCTGGCGCGTCCGATTTGTGCTTGCCAAGGCAAAGCCTCTGGAGTCCGTGTGGCGATCTGAGCCCCATGTTCCGCTCATTGTCCAACAACTCGTGATTTGTCTTGCGGAAATCAACAGACATTTTGAGATCTTCCAAGTCCGGACAATTTATAGCAAGGGTGTTCAAACTAGACAGAGACAATGACATGTTGTTGACACCGTCGGGGAGACGAAGGAAACGAAGGTGTTTCCAGTCTCCATTGGCGCACACACGATCGATGGTATAATCGTTGGCTGCAAGAAGTATGGCACCAATTATACTGATATGTCGAAGTTTTCGGCAGCCAGATGATAAAGCGAGGATAGATTTCTCGGAAAGTATGGGATCGGAGAGCGTGGTGAATTCATTTGCAGGTGCAACTCGCAAGTCCAGGCGTGTAAGTGATGTCCCTATACGGGCACATTCGGTTATACAGTCGGACAGCGTTGCGCTTTGGACAAATGCAAAATCCGCAGCCCAACTTGGTGCTGACTCGGAGGAGATGTCGAGTGCGATGCAAGACAGCGTCTCCGAAATTCCTATGGACTGGAAAAATTTCAACGCTTCTGCCGGAAGACCACCAAATTGTAATCTTTGAAGGGCCTGGAAGTTGGGCGCATTCCCGGCCGCGTTTCTTCCTAGTTCAAGCTCATAATCGGAGTCGGAATCCAGGTGTATGGTCAGATGTGTCAGGAAGGGGAGGCTGCTCCAGGCCAGAATGACAGTCGAACCAAAGTCCACTCCTTTTAAATTCAGGTCGAGGAATTTAATATTTGAAAAGCGATTGAGGAGAGTTAGCGTATCATGGGTAAGGAATCCCCCCAGATGAACGTCCTGTAGCAGTGCCTTCTTTTCATCCAAAATTGACAAATAAGAGGCAACGTCCTCCTCCTTGACTACGTCTATCCCGCTGATAGACAACGTAGTGAGGGTTCTGACTAGAGAGAGGACTACCACATCTGTGGTCTCGTGGCCCCTATAATCCATACTACGGTCTAGGTTGGGGATATAGATGGATTGCAGGTTGGGAAGGAGCGGTGGTGTTAGGTGTGAAAGCCGATGGAGCACATGTCCCCTGATGATTTTGTCGAAGTTGGCTAGACAGAGATATCTAACATGCATTGAATATAAATTCAACAATTGCTGATCCTCCGGCATAATTGTTGTGCTCCCCATCGTCTATAGGGAAGTTGACTAGTAGTAGTCCACGGCCACGCGCGGAGAAGACGCAACTTACATAGATGATATCGTCCTCGGTGACAAATGAGGAAATAAGCTTCAAAATGGGCATCAACGAATCCAACTTCCTCCATAAGAGAGATATCGCTGGTTGGAAGAATGATTTGCATGCCAAAGCGGCTGATCGAAGGTCTTTTCGCGTGCTTGGTTCCATGTCCCAGATTCCGTTCCCGTAAAAAGCCTCCGGGTCCAGAAAGGAGAGTATGATAGGAATGAGATCTTCGTTCTGGAACAGCTTGCTTGCTGCAGGATGTGCTTGCACCGGTTCCATGTCTTTTAACACCAATCTTTGGCCGAATGTTCAACACTGAAGCTGTGATTTGTAAATGAGTGAGCTCGCTTCTATTTTCTCTAATGTGCACTGCAGATTCAAGAGTGATTATCATTGATATCGACTTGCCTTGCGAGGAAGACCAAGGCGGGATCAAATAAAGGCCAAGTTCAAGGATTTGGTCAACCCCGGGATGTTGCCAAGATGTTGCCAAGATGGTATGATCGATAATCGGTAATTAGGCGCTCATGATAGTAATTACCGCAGCACTCACGTGTCGCTGTGTTCGGCCGCCACGCTCAGAACCGTCAAACTTGGTTCGATAACTCATACATCTCTGTAGCATTTAAGTACATATGTTTGCTTTTATCTCAGGACCAGATTTATACCATTATTTCAAGCCATTACCTACGATCCTCCGACTCTTGCATCTTCTGCTCTAATTTCCCGATACTCGGCCAGCAGGATTCGGACCTCCTCCCACCACACAAGATCTGCAGGAGAGTTCTTGCTGATCAATCTCGTCGTCTTGATGTATGGAAAATGGTATTCAATATACCGAGAGACCCCAATTGCCATCTTCGTTGTGTTTGTGTCGGCCGTGTCGGCGCTGGCTGCTAACGGTAAGAGGAAAAGTGCTTCAAGGTTGTGCACCAGTCTTAAATTGCCCTTCAAACATTTTTTCAATGATTCGTAGCTCTGAAGTCGTAGATCGACACATATGTGAAGCGCCACTAGGTTCGGACAGTTTGTGGCTATGGTGTTCAAACTGAGGATGGATGGTGAATTTCCTTCAACACTGTAGGGAAAGCGGAGAATTCGAAGATTTGTCCAGCAGGAATTGGAAAATATTTGGCGGATAATAATATCGTTGGCAGCAAGGAAAAGTGATCCACATATCCAAAGACGTTGGAGCTGCTTACAGGCTGACAAACACAAGAGCGATTCTCCAGAAAGACTGATCTTTCTTGGCCCCCCTGAAGTTGTTATGACATCAAGAGCTTTAAGGGATTTATGGAAACGAGCACATTCTCTGATGCAATCCGCCTGCGTTACTGCGAAGAGGTGGGATTCTGTTTGTGACCTTAAGTCCGACGCATTCATGTCGAGCACAATATCGGTAAGTGTGTCCGATCTTCCCATGAGTCTAAGTATTCTCAAAAGCTCTACCGGAGCCCCACTAATCCGAAAGTTTTGAAGGGCTTGAAATTTAGCGACGTCCTCCAAGTTTCCTCTGTGCACATTTGAGTCAAGGCCAAAGCTGGCGTTCAAATGCAGATATACAGCGAGGTGCGTGAGAAAAGGGAGGCTGCTCCACGATATGAAGACCGATGAAGTGAGGTTGGTGTCTTTCAAGTCTAAGCTGAGATATTTTAGCTGGGTAAAGTGATCGAGGAGGTATAGCGTATTATGGGTAATGCATCCTCCAAGAACAATCTTCTGCAATGGTGCTTTCTTTTGATCCAAAACCGACAAGTAGGATGCAATTTCTCCCTCGGTGACAGAGTCAATACCATGGATGAATATTGTCTTTAGGGACTTGGAAAAAGCAAGAAAGAGCATATTCATCATCTCCGTAGTTGATGCATGATGTGGCTGATACTGGGCCAGCGGTATATTGACGAATTCGAGGTTTGGGAAGAGGGGTTTGTCCAGGTTTGACAATCGGTGGACCACATGCCACTTGAGAGTTTCACGCAAGTTTCTGAAGTAAAGGTATTTGACATGTCTCGTGTACGAGGCCAGCCTGTCTTGATTATCTGCTTTCATTACGTTGTTGATCGTCTAGAACATAGAATTATTATCTCGCCACAGGCACCAATTCTATGACTCACATGTGTGTCGTTTACAGAAACAAAATTTGGGAAGAGTTTCAGAGGAGGTACGACGGAGTCCAACATTCTCCACAAAAGAGAAATTGCAGGCCCGGCAAATGCTCTAGATGTTAAAGCAGCCGATAGAAGGTTTCTTCGTGTGTCTTCTTGCATAACCCACATGCGTCCGTTTTGGAATGCTTCTGGGTCAAAGAATGAAAGTATGATTGGGAGTATATCCTGATTTTCGAAAAGTGGGCTTGCTGAGTTCCTTGTTGGTTCGGAATCCATTCCGCTCGTTTCTAGGCTGTTTTTTTTCCGTTTGCTTTGAGGCAGCACTCAAAAGTTGTGTAAGGAGATCGCTGCTGCAATGTGCTTGATGTCTACGACCTTACGGTGTTGTGCCTGGGATATCGCTCGGGTGTGGTAGATGTGATCGATGTCGGGTAGGTCGGTTCATTAGGCGCCCAAATTCGAACACAGCGGGGGCGGCCCGCCACTGGCGGTCATGTGCTACATACTGACCTCGTTATCAGGTAGAAGTATCTGAGGTGCGCTCGAAATGATACTCAAGGTGTCCCGCATTACCAGTCCGCGGATACTATCCATGAATTTACTCGGGGCTTAACTTTCAGTATAAGTGATTGAGACGAAACACAGCAACAATAGCAATAAACTGAGGTGAGTAAGGTGAGTTACAACAATATGATAGTGATAGTGGCGGCCAAGCATCTAGCCACAAAAGCAAGAGAAAAAAGATGAACTGGGAAAACACATTAGAAAGATATTCGAAACATACTAGCAAGATCTAACATCAAGAATGCAAAAAACAGAACCACAACTCATTAGTTAACAGCAGCCCGTTCTCTGCCTCGCACAACGGGGGCCCACTTCCAATTTTTCACCTGGATCACCCACTCCGTCTCCATCCCATCCGACGCGGAGCCGTCCAGCACGTACACGCCCTCATCCGTGAAGCGGAACATGCCTTCTGTCATGTTGCGCTGCAGGACCTGCGTCGGCAGCAGCGCAACTTTGTCCGTCTCGACCTCGTCCTCAGCGCTGAGTGACCGGCGGCGGTACCCGTACAAGGGCGAGGACGCGAGGGCGTCTTTGTCGGGCTCCGGCGAGTGTACCGGCGACGGCCGGGAGGGTGATATACTGCGCGGCGGCGGCGTAGTCATACGCGAAGGCGGAGCAGCAGTGGCGGGGGAGATAGGGGCGGAAAGAGACGCTTTCGTAGCAGATTCAGGCGACGGCGCACTGGGTTGGACGTCAGCAGGCCGAGGGACAAGTTCTGTCGTGAGTGCTTCGGACGCAGGCTGATCGCTTTTATTGGCTGTTTCCGACGCATCGTCGAGCTGCATAACAGAGTCTGTGGTGGATTCCGTGGCCTCAGTAGGCTTTTCGGTGCTTTCAGCAACAGTTGGATCGTCCTCCACTACGACTTCGGTCTCCAGTATCAGCGCAAGCTCATACGTTCGTTCGACGGGCAGGGCAAACTCCGTAGTCAGAGCGCTGGGCGAAAGTAGGTAGCTTTCCTTCGCCGTTTCAAGAATGACAGGTCGACTGAGATCACGCTGAGACCGAACGGAAGAAGTCGTAATTGGCGTTTCCACGTCCTGCATCTCGACGTCCTCGGACTCCTGCATATGCCTGCGTTTGCGAGACAATGTCACATCAATGGAGGAGCCAACCGGGAAGAGGACGTCCTTGAGCATAGACGGAATATATTTGTATCTATGGAGGATATCAGAGTAGCCCAAAGAAACAGCGTAAAAAGCAAATACGCACCCCACACGCAATTCGGCCCCGGCCCCGAGCCCGAACACTAGCGTCCGCACATCCATGAGTTTTTCCTCCTCCTGTTGGAAGCGCGATTTCTTCCTCGGTCGACCCACTTCCTCGTCCTCCTCGGCCTCGTCGGGTTCTTCTTGAATCACATCCAGCACCGTCGCATTGGGCATCCTCCGAGGCTGCACAGGCCATCCATCCCACCCGCGGCGGCGCTTGCGCCCCGCCAGGGTGCGGCTCAGGGGCCCGCATCCCGGCTGGTGGCCAAGCACCGCAGCACGCCGCTCTGCGTACTCGAGCAGCCGCTGTCCGCGATTGCGGCGTCCAACGCCGGCACCCTTGTGCGCAGATCCTCGCTGGACAAGGAGAAATATAATCAACACCATCTCACAAACGAAAGAAAAAGATGAACCTCGACAAACTCCACGCCAACAATCTCGATCGCACTCCCGTCGTGGCCCGTGCCCCACGCGGCGCTGACGAGCGTCCGGCCGTCATCCTCCGGGTCGTCGAAGGTGAGCATTTCGCCGTCCGGCCCGTCAAGCCCGAGCCCGAACTCATCGCCCTCCTCTCCCGCGATACGCCCGCTCTGGCCCAGCGGATTGAAGCAGCGCTCGCCATAGCCGCCGACGAACCGCCCAACGATCTCCTCGCGTACGACCTCGGGGTCACCGGCGGCCTTAGCTGACGAACCGTCGCCCCCGACGCCAACACCGCGCGCGAAAAGGCTCGCCGCGCTGGCGCCCGCACACCGGATCACGCGCACGTCGATGCGCAAATCGCGCCCGCGTGCCCGCGCCTTCCGCGCGCCGCTCCACGTCAGCCATCCCGAGTGCACGGCGCAGAGGAATATGTCCGAGTCGTCCGTGTACACGCGCCGCGAGCGGCGCGACCGCAGGCTCGACTGGCGCTTGACGGTGGGCCCGCTGCTCCCCGCCGCACCGTTGATATCGCCGTCGCGGAAGCTTGCGCCGAGCGTGCTGTTGCTGTTCTTCGCTGAAAGTGCGGCGCGCGTGCGCTTGCCGTTGGCGCTTGCGCCGGCCTTGCCCTTGCGCCCAGAGCGCGAGCGGACAGGGATGGGCGGCCGGGGGTTCGGGTCGAAGCCGCCGCCGCCCCATATGCGGGGGCGAAGCGGCTTCTCGGTCGGGATGAAGGCGCTCGGGATGAGGATCGTGGTGCGGGTCTCGACGTCGAGGAAAGGCACGGGGGGTTCGGGCAGCGAGTCGCTGATGAGCGTCGACGACGCCGCAAGCGGGCCAGACGACGGCGGCGACACGACGATCGCAGGCTCCGTCGCTTTCTCCGCTATAGGCTCCGGCGTCTTCTCCAGCCTCGCCTTCTCCACCGCGCGCTGCACGTCGCGTTCTTCCTCCTCCTGCTTCAGCTTCTGCGCGACCTTCTCCACCTGCGCCTTCTCCGCCTTCGCCTTCTCCTCCTCCTCGTCGATCTCGCCCTCCTCCATCGCCTGCTCTTCCGCCGCCTCCCGCGCCGCCTTCGCCGCCAGCGCCTCCTTCTCCTTCCGCTCCAGCTCCCGGCGCTCCTCCTCCTTCCTCGCGCGCTCCTCCTGCTCGCGCGCCTCCTTCTCCCGGCGCTCGCGCTCCGCCGCCTCGACTCTCTCTTTCTCCGCGCGCGCACGCTCAATACGCTCTGCCTCGACGCGCTCACGCTCCGCCCGCTCGCGCTCGCGGCGCGCTGTCTCCTCCTCGCGCTCGCGCAGCCCGACGAGCCCGCTCCCGAGCTCGAAGAAGTACGGGAACGGCAGCGCGGGGTACACCCACGTGCCGAGGTCGACGCGCACGCGCGGGCGGCGGCCCTCGCCGTCTGCGTCCGCGCGCCACTCGTCCCATTCGTCCCAGTACTCGTCGTCGTTATCCGCCGCCGCGCCCGCCTCCGAGTCCGCGCTCGCCGGCGGTGGCGCGAATGCCTGCTGCTGGACCGGCGGCACCGGCGCGTGCGCGTGGGAGTGCGGCGGGGCGGGCACCAACTGCTGCTGTTGTTGTTGTTGCTGTTGCTGCTGGCGCAGCTGATGCTGGTGGTGCTGCTCCGCCTGGTGCTGCATCTGCATCTGTTGCTGGTGGTGCGCCACCGCCGCGGCCGCCGCGCGCTCGTCGGGGTACTCGCGCTCGCGGTCCGGGTCCCTGTCACGCTCGCGCAACCCGCGCTCGCGGTGCGCCATCATGTACTCGGACCCATCGTACCAGTCCTCCGGCATGCCGAGGCCCAGCCCGCCGTGCCCGCCCGACGGCCCGCGCACATGTTGCGGCGGTGCCATCGCGTGCGCGTGGGCATGGTGCATCTGCGCCTCGCCCGCGTCGAGCATCGGCTCGTCGCGCCGCTCGCGGTGGTGCGCGAACTCGCCGCCCGGCGCGTACATCCCATCGTCCGGCGACGCGCCACCGTGCGCGAGTCGCGCGGGATGGTACCCACCGAGCTGTTGTTGCTGTTGCTGTTGCTGGTGAGCCTGCATCTGCGTCATGCGCGGGTGCTGCATCGCATGTGGCGGCGGTGGGTACCCCATATGTTCGCCCGGGTACGCGCCATCGTCCGCGCGGCGCTCGCGGTCACGGCTGCGGTCGCGATCACGCAAGTCCCGCTCGCGCTCACCAGTTTTCAGCGCCGGCGCATACATCTCGCGGCCCTTCTCCCTCCCGGCCTCGCGCTCCCGGTCGCGCGTGCGGTCGTCTTTCCCCACAACACTATTGCGCCCCGAGCGGCGCCCATCGCGCTCGGCCTCCCGCGGCGGGCGCTCGCGTTCGATCCGCTGCACCTCCCTCTCGCGCTCGATCCTCTGCACCTCCCGATCCCGCTCGATGCGCTGCACCTCGCGCTCCCTCTCCGCCCTCTGCGCCTCCCTATCGCGTTCCATCCGCTGTGTCTCCCGCTCGCGCTTCTCCGGCTGTGCACCGAGGCCGAGCCCGATGCCGAGCCCCACGCCAATTCCTCCGGGGCCCATGACGCCCGCCACGCCGCCCGGCGGCGCAGGCGACGCGCGACGCGAGCCCCCGCGCTCACCCGCCGTCGCGGTAACGAACGACGTGTGGAACTGCGTCTGGAACTGCTTCTGCGGCGGCGGCCCGGTGCTACCGCCTGCGCTCGAGCTCGATGCAGGCGGCGCTGCAGATGACGGCTGAGCTTGCGCAGAGCTGCCAGAAGCCGCTACGCTCCGCGGCGAGAGCGCGCCTGAAGGGGCACCGGATGCACCGCGCGAATGGCCCGACGCCGGCGGGGGTGGCGCGTGGTGGTGGGCGTGCGCGATTGCGTGAGGACGGCCGTGCGGGTCGGTGTACGTATGCGTAGGGTGGATGTGCGAGTGTCCATGCGCGCCTGGATGCGGGAGGTGGCCCTGCGGGTGCACGAACGGGTGCGGGTTCGCTAGCTCTGCACGTCCACGCGGTTGCTGCGGTGGCTGTTGCTGTTGCTGCTGTGACTGTTGCTGCTGCGCGGGCGGCGGGCCGCCTGACGGATACCCAGCGGACGACGACGCGCGGTGCGCGGGCGGTGCTGGAGGCGGGCGCTCACGCTCGGCCCAATCGCGCTCCTTCCGTTCCCGCTCCAAGCGCTCCCGCTCCATACGGTCGCGTTCTCGGTCCATGCGCTCGCGCTCCATACGCTCTCGCTCCCGCTGGTCGCGCTCGTGGCCAATATGTTTCAGTACCACGCCTTCCGGAGATGGAGGGCGCCGCTCGCCCGTGCGCTCGACACCCATTGAAATGGTGGCCAGCGGCGGTTGGGCGGGGATGCCGGGACCGATGGCACGCTCGCGATCTCGCTCCCTGTTGTCGCGCTCGCGCTCCCTCTCCCTCTCCCGCAGAGTCTCTCGTTCTCTCTCCCTTTCTCTCTCTCTATCCCGCTCCTTCTCGCGCTCGCGCTCGGCCTGCTGCTGCTGCATTGCCTGGTGTACCGCTTGTTGCATGCTTTGCTGATTCCCGGGTTCCATGTACCCGCGCGAAAGAGGCGGCGGCGGCGGCGGAGCACGATAATCGCGCTCCTTGTTCAGGTACTCGCGTGCATCGCGCACGTCCCGCGGATCACGCACATCACGCACGTCACGGGTGCCACGCATTAGGACATCGCGGCCGTCACGCATTTGGACATCGCGCATCTGTACGTCCTCCACATCGCGGTCGCGGGTGGCACCGCTTGCGCGACGCGCAACGCCGGGCGGTGACACCGTAGGGTGTGCAGACCCAACCACGTGGCCCGGGGGTCCGCTGTGGCCGATACGGGAACTGACGGATGGCGAGCGTTCGTGCGTGCGCATATGGGGGCGCGCGTGCGGTGGGTCGTCTATACAATCAAAAAAAGTCAGCACAAGGTTCGGTGCGTGTAGACGTGACTGTATGCGTCGTCCGGCGAACGCGGACGGGACAAATGGTAGACAGCAGGGACCCACATCAGCCCCGCCGGGCCCCTGACACACCATCGAAAAACAAGAAAAAGACGCACCGATACCATAGCCTGCTGTTCCGGGCCCAACGAGCGGCGCGCCCGCACTCGAGGCATTGGACAGACGGCGCCGCGGGATGCTGTCTGCGCGGTCGCGCCCGATGCCGCTGCTCATGCTCTCGGCGCGCTCACGGGCAAGCGATATGCCCTCGCGCGACGGGGGGCCGAGGGCGAGGGGCGGGAGGCGGGTGTCGCGGGCGAGGCCCATGTCGCGGCTGGTCTCGCGGGAGCGGCCGATGTCTTGCTCGCGTTCCCAAGCCTCGCGTTCGCGATCGCGCTCCCACTCCCGCTCCCTGTCTCTCTCTCGCATGTCGCGGTCGCGGTCTCGTTCGCGCTGGCGCTCTGCCTCGCGCTCCCTCTCCCTATCTCTCTCTCTTTCACGGTCGCGGGGCAGCATATGGTCCGTCGGCGCGCGCGGGTCCGCGTTCGCGTGTGGATGCGGGTGGACGCCCAGCTGGCTCACGGGCGGCGGCGGTGCGTTGTATGGAGCGGGCGCGGACACGGGCGGAGGGGCGTTGGTCGGGGGAGTCGGGGTGGTGGTGGTGGTGATGCTCAGAAACACAGCGCCGGGGCCAACCCCGCCCGTGACAGATGCCGTGGGAACGCCCACGTGACGGTCGGCAAAACCCGACGCCAGCAAATTGCTGGACGGTGAGGATTGCCCCCAGGCACCGCCGCCCGGGGGCCATGGCGCGCCGCCATGCGCGTGCGCGTGCTCGGCGGTAGCGTTGGCGCCGCGTGGATTAGCCCCTGGGTGCGCCGGGGGCGTGCGGGGCCGCGCATGGGGGTCTGCGCGGTGTGCGACGGGGCCTGCTGGCGGCGGGGCGTGCGCGGCGGGGTGGGCGTCGACGAGCTGGCGCAGCGTCGGGGACGCGTGTGCGCCGCGCGGGCTGGCGAGGACGAGGGGTGCGCCGGGGGCGTGGCGCATCTGGAGCGGCGAGCGCGGGGGCGGGTGGAACGGGGTGGACGGCGACGAGGACGCGGGGCGGGCGTGGGGCGGGGACGAGTGGGACTGGGAGCCTGCGCGGGGGCGCGGGGGATAGGGGGCGCGGGGGTCGGGTGCGTGGGCGGCGGCGGCGGCGGGCGGGAGCCACGGGGGGTCTGTGGCGGGCGGGGGGTCGTGGGCGCTCGCGGGACGGGGGACGGGCCAGGTCTGTGCGCGCGGGGTGCGCCATGGCTGGGGCGCGGGGGCCTGCGCCTGCGGCGGGGGGTGCTGTGGGTGTGACGGGTTCTGTGACGGGGGGGCTGCGGGCCTGCGCCGGTCGTCTGAGGGCGAGTCCTGGAGGAGGGCAGCGACGTTCATGGTGGTCAGTGGGAAGGAAACGCAACGCCCTCCGAATTTCAATCGTCGATCACCAGATCCTATCGAGATCCACGCACATCGGGCCCACGCCCCAATTTCTTCCGTTGCTTGGTCACGCCCCCAAAGCCTCGATGCTTCCACGTAAGGCACATATCAATCATATCGTCATCCCCACATTCCCTGCCCGTCGTAATTATCCACTCACCGCTTGTGATATCGCACAATCATCTATCATCATCATAATCGTCAACGTCTACGCCAACGCCCACCCGGAAATAGCACTAGCTACTTTGTTTCGACATCTGCGCATCAAAAGTGCCGAGCACACCACAAATAACGCCCCAGCGACCAAGTGCCTCGGCGCAAATTCACTGTCCAAACACGCCCGTCCGCGGGGCAGCGGGCAAGGCGGGCCATTGGCGAAACAAGCGCCGGCCCCTGCCAAGTCATGTTCCCCAGTACGACGGGCGTCACCAAGAACGACACACACGCCGAGGCCCAGCTTACAATCTCAAGAAACAGGAATAGCAACGCCGGCTCTATCGAAGTTCCCATCATATCAGGAGATGTCTTCGTGTGTTCTAGACGAATACTATTTCCCGACTCTCGGGCATTAGGGCCCCCCGGCGCCTAAATTGCACCTGAACCGTGCACGTCCAAAGCTTGCGCTCTTGTTTATCTGCCCGCGACACTCGGTCAGGTATGTATGCCCAAAAGCGTAAATGCACTCACTCCGCGAATATGAGCCGGATCTAACGGACCGACAACGTGCGGAACTTGTCAAAATCTTACATAAATCCTGCTTGCCCGCCAACCCGAGTGAAGACTAGCATGATGAACAGAAGATGTACAACGAATCTGTCATCGACTCTGGGCTACGGCGTACCCCGCTGCCACAGGATTTGCAATGCCTTTCCATCTGCCGCCCTGCCAAAGTCGGTTCTTTTAGCAACATGTATCAATTTCTGACAACCAAGAAATAGACATACTCATAACTTCCTCTCCACCATCCCACACCACTACAAATCCCTTCTTTCATCCGAAAGATCGTTAATCCCTCCAGTTGTGTTCATGCGCACCAGTTATACCAGCAACGGTATTGCACCACCCCTTGCCGACAAATGGGACAATCCCATTGAAATCCACATATTTCAGTTGTGGAAAAACAACGGCAAGGTAGCGTCCCACGACCATTGCGCTTTCAAGGCTAGGTTTATGAATTACTAATTCGGTCCGGATAGGCTGCCGAAATATGAGCCACTCCAGTCCATGCGACATAGCGCCGCTCGGAACCAGCGCATGTTCCGGGTCCGGGTCGACGTCCAGTATCAGCGCCCGCTCCATGATCTCCAATTCCACGGGGTCTATGGGAAAAGGCACATATATCTCGAGCGATAACAATCTGGGGCAGCACTCAGCGATTCGAGGAAAAGACAGGAACATATATTTTGTCGCCAGACACAGTTGTTCAAGTTGCGTCCAGTATCGAACGTCGAGCCTGAGGCATTCAAGCGAATCTAAACCGTCCGGCAACCGTACCAGGAGGTCGCTCAGTGGCTGGTCACCGTTTCTGTCCACCACCACAGTAGGGGCGAAGATGTCCAGGTGCTTCAGCGACTTCCATTTCCTGATGAACCCGAGCGCATTCCAGTGGAACGGGCTATCTTCGGTGTCCACGTCCAAGACAAACCACTCGACCGAAGCAAAGTGCGTGACGGCATTTGTAAAACAGTGTTCGAACATTGCCAGATTCTGGTCCTCGGAGCTGACCCAGGTCTCCAGAGACAGTGCCTTCAGATTGGGTATGTGTTTGGAGATCGCACCAACAACAGCGCATACAAACACCGAGGATCCCACAACCTTCAGGCGCTCGAGCTTGTCCAGTAGCGGAAGCTCTGTAGGAAAGACGGTAGACGGAATCACAAGATTGCGGCGCCTGTCGCACGAGCACTCCAGGGTAAGGTCGCGCAAAGTCAGAACACGGGCGACAGCCTTGGTCAGAATCTCCACGGCACGATCTGCCTTATGGCCGACTGCCAGGACAAGTGAGAGGCGGCTCAAGCTTGAAAATTGCTGCAAAACTTGGAGGCAGTTTTCGATTAATTGTCTTTGCAATACTCTCATCGTAAGAGTGACAAGCGAACCCGGCTTCATGCGCGAAAGCCGAGCGAGAAAGGTTTCGACGTGCAGTTCAGAGCCTCCTACTCCTATTAAATCGACCTTCGAAAGAGTTGGCGATGGGATACGGCAAAGGCCTTGCAAATGTTCCCATCCGAATTCATTCAGGTCGATGGCGGTGAAACTTCGAAGGCAAGGAAGCAGCCTGAACTCGGGAGGAAATCTGTTGAATATGTCGATATAGTCCGCTATATTTGTGTGTTCTTCGTCGAGGTCTGTCAACGTAAGATGTCGAACGCGTCGGCGATACTGATCTGCTCTTTGTGTTATCAGATCCTTTACGGAGACAACGTCCATTTTCTGCGGAGATAATCAACATATTTTTACTATAAAATCAACAGAGGCGCATACAGAGAGGTCCTCATTTGTTGCCGTCCAATTCTCGGGGATGGGAATGAGGTCCAAAATCGGGGAAATAGAGTTCAAAGACCTCCAGAGAACATTCATGGCTGGGTCGAGAAAGTCCTTTGATGTGAGGGCTGCCCATAGCAGGAGCTTCTTGCGTGAATGACTGTAGTGATGACTGATAGGAAAGGCGTCGAAAACTATTTCCATGAGGTCTAGGTTACCGAAGACCATGGCTTTGGGATTTGAAAACAATTGACCACTTTGAAGGGAATCAGGTCAGTAAAGCTGAAGCTTTGAAATACACGGGTTCGAGTCGACAACGGTGCATTGCCAGGAGATTGCAAATTAGAGAATCGAGATAGAAAACGCACTCGAATGCATTTATACGACAAGTCGATTGTTCATCACCATGCACTCCAGCTGGAGTGCATGAAAGAGGTTCGTGTTCCAGTGAAGCCATCTTAGCAAAGTTCCAGAAGTCAGTGGGGTTGAAGAAAGCGAGGTCAACCTTGGGACAACCTGGTTGAAAACAACCCAGTGCGCATCGGCCGCGGACTTCGAATTTTCTCCGAGTCTGCTGTGCGGCTGAGCGCTCGCCGTTTCCACTCTTGAGCAATGTGACGAACTTACGGCAAGCCATTACTTTATTACATTGCAGCTGACAGAGAATTTATTTCTTCAGATGATGATTAATATACAGCAAGTCAGCTTATAGCTTTCTCTTTACCATGCCACTGACAGTGCCCCAGCCCCAACCCAGCCCCTACGATTAGTTTTTCTTCTGCGAGACCACTGAATATTGTCACTCCTTCTATTTAGATTTATGCACACCAATGCTCCCAGAAATGGTATTGCACCACCTCTTCCCAACAACCTCGACGACCCCATTGAAATTGACATTTTCAAGTCGTGGAAAAATAGCACGCAGGTAGCGCGCCACGATCATTGCGCTTTCATGACTAGGCTTACGACCTGTATATTTTGGAGGGACAGGGTCCCGAAATGCGAGCCACCTCAGTCCATGCGGGACGGCATCGCTCGAAGCTCCGTGTTCAGGGTCTCGGTGGATTCCTGGCGTCAATGCATGCTTCATGATCTCCAATTCTGCAGGGTCCACTGGGAAGGGGATATATATGTTGAGCGACAGTAGTTTGGGGAAGCACTCGGCGATTCGAGGAAAAGCAAGGAATGTATGCTTCGTTATCGGGCACAATTTTCCGTGTTTAAGATGCCGAAAATGTTGAACGTTGAGTGTAAGGCATTCAAGGGATTCTAGACCGTTCGGCAATACCAGGTAAGGGCTTGACTCGTCCCCACCGCTGTCTACTACAATAGTGGGGGTCAGGATGTCCAGGCGCTTCAGCGACTTCCAGTTCCCAACGAACTTGAGCAGATTCCAATGGAATGGGTCATCCTCAGTCGCCACGTCTAAGAGAAATCGCTCGACCAAGGGAACATGTACAGTGGCATCCTTGAAGCAGCGTTCCACCATTGCCAGACTTTCGTCGCCAAAGCTGGTCTTCAGAAATAGTGTTTTCAAATTCGGCATGTGCCTGGAGGTCGCACCAACAACAGCGCACATTAACGACGCAGGTCCGATGACTTCCAGGCTCTCGAGTTTGTCCAATAATGGAATCCCCGCGGGAAAGACGGTAGACGGAACTACAAGATCATCGCATTCGTCGCACCAACATGCCAAGGTAAGGTAGCGCAAATTCACGAGACGAACAATAGTCTTGAGGAGATTTTCCGCCGTCATATTTGCCATGTTGCTCAGGCCCAGCGAGAGGTGTTTCAAATTCGAATATTGTTGCAAAACTCGGAGACAATTTGCGGTTGGCCCTCCTTCCAAGCCGAGAGTGACCAGAGACCCCGACTTCATGCGCGAAAGCCGCGCGAGAAAGTTCTCGACGCGCACTCTTGAGCCTTGGTCGATTCCCCAAAAATCGACTCTCGAAAGAGTTGGCGACGGGATATAGAAAAGGCCCTGCAGATCTTCCCACTTGAATCTATCTAGTTTATACACAGTGAAACTTTGAAGGCAGGGAAATAACCTGAACTCGGATGGAAGCCTGTTGAACAAGTAGATATAGTCCGCAATACTCGGAAGTCCGTCGCGACCTGTCAAAGTAAGATGCCTAACACGTCTGCGATACTGTTCTGCTCTCTGGGTGATCACGTCTTCCTCGGAAATATCATCCATTGCCTGCAGAACGAATCAACATATATATACTAACGCAGTGACAGAGGTGCGTACGGAGAGGTCCTCGTTTGTTGCAGTCCAACTTAAACACTTCTTGGGGTTTGGAATAAGGCTCAAAATCGGGAATAGCGAGTCCAAAGACCGCCAGAGAGCGTTCATAGCTGGGTTGAAGAAGTCTTTTGATGTGAGGGCTGCCCAGAGCAGGAATTGTCTAGTTGAAAGACCGCCACTGTTGCCGGCAGAAAAGGCGTTGAAAACCATTTCCATAATGTCTAGGTTACCGAAAACCATGGCTTTGGAATTTGACGATAATCGAACACTTCAAGAAACATGAGGATTTATGTCAGCTTAGTTGAATCTTTGAAGTAGCTATATGGTGCGTTGATTGCTGGCAGCGACGATGTCAATGGAAAGCTCACTTGAAGGCATTTGTACGACAAGTTGGCAGTTCATTGCCGCGACTTCCTCCTTTAACGCCTGAAAGAGATTCCTGTCCCAGTGAACCCATCCCAGCAAAGGTCCAGAGGTGAAGGCACGGTGCAGGTGAGGTTGAGGTGAGGTCGAAAAAAGCGAGCAAACTTGGTGCTTGCGGTGATCCTCTTGCGGGTCGGTAACTGCCGCGGACTTTGAACTTTCGGCGTTATAATTCTCACCTGATGTCGTTTTGTTGAGCAATGTCATGACCTGGGGAGCAAATCAATACTTTGATACATTCTGTGTGAGGAAATTTCATAGCTGATGTATCATATACATTATGTAGTGCAGAGAGCTCGCCACAAGATCCTTGGAATCTACTAATAGTAGGACTCGGATGGGCTTAGCTTGACGCGGCCCCGGTGAAAGTAAATTGATTGCCCCAGCCACGGGCGCCTAGCTGATTTATGTAATGGACTCAAAGATTTATAGTCTGGCCTTGTCCCTGGTTTTTTCTGACAACCAACGCATCTCACAATTCTACGCACCTATATATATATTAGGTCAGCGAACTTCTTGATACTTCTCCGTGAACACTGCGAACGATATCACTCAGCCTCAGCCCCATCACAGGGAGTGTGAGATAATCCACTGTAACTCCCCGTCCATCCAGACAAGGCAACTAAGTGGTAGTACCCGCGAATTATCTCCAAATAGATTTGTCCATGGGAAGTATGAGTTCACACTTGCCTTTGATTTGAAGATAGTTTTCCCATCGAGAATGACAGATTTTCGAAGGGTCCTATCAACGCCATCCTATGTGAATTATATGCTGCACACGTGTTCCGCATCTTATAACACCTAGCAGGGGTGGACACTTGACAGACACGCTGAGCTACTTCATAAAGATGCAGAGCATCCATAATGTGATCCCTTTCTGCCCCCATCAAATCTACCGCACAAACTTCAATTCACGGTGATATGTTGAAGCTGACCTTTGGAGTAAATATTGCACTCGATGGTGCGTACATAATCCCTCGATGGTCGTCTTGAGCATTTAACCCTTGATCGCAAAGTTATTGTAACATTTCTGCATGCCACAGCTATCGCGCTCACAGTGATGAGGCTGAAGTATCGCAAACGAACGAATCGCCTTTGGTGGGACGATTTCACTGTTTTCCTGGCAGTGGTGCTCGATTGCGGCTATGTGATTACTTTATGGTTCCCCTACACCACGTCTGGTTTGTGGAATAGGATTTATGCAGATAAATCAAGTCAACTAAATGCACTGCAGGTTCTATACTACATTCAGGAACAGCTTTAATTGCAAGGTACTGGCTTACATTGATGCTTTTCTTCGTCGTAATATGGTGAGCAATTGTCTTGCTGATAACGATAAAGATGCTTCATGGCGGCTCAATGACTAATAGGTTAACTCGCATCAGTATCGCTCTGGCCATCGCCAGAGTGTTTTCCACATGGGAGCCCTTCCGGAAATTTGCAATAGGGCTCACCCTTCTATTTGTCACTTTCTTCGTCGTCATCTCAGGCTACTTCGTAAAATTGTGCAGCAAAAAGAATGCTATACAAGTCTTCAGTTCCGGACAGTCTTCTAGCTGGAATGCTCAATGTGGATGGACTGACGAGTTGAAGATCACCATCAGCGTAGGTCAGTCGCGGATTAGCGCCGTGGCAAAATATACTTACTAATTATCATTCCTCGCAAAGCAAATCTTGTGTCTGATTTGCTTTTGGTAGCGACTCCTCTCTACAAGCTATGGAGAGTCAATCTCCCTAAGAGGCAGCGCCGGCTGATCCTAGGCGGCTTCACTGCGAGTATAATGACCACTATCCCAACCATAGGTTGTGTGGTTTTCCAATTTGCACCTGCGAGCTGGGAGCCTGCCAGACAAGATATTCGCGTCAAGCTCAGCTTCTTCGAGGTATGGACATGCCCAACTTGCCACTGTCAAGTTTGCTAAATTGAACATCGCAGTCAGGAAATTCGATCTTGGCCTGCAATTTGCTTGTCGTCATCACGTATCTTGACAGCGTCCGCAGACGCGCTCAAGGCCTTAGCCTGGATGAGCCGACCCCGCGTGAAACGTATGAAACTCGCGGCACGCTCCCTTCCCCTCATTCAAATGAAGCACCCCCAAGTGATGTGGTTAGCACACTAGTGCTCACAGAGATTTCAGGTTACTCTCTCCATACCCCCAATACTCACAGCCTCGATCCTTCCATTGGGGGACCAATGCCCTTATCGTCACAAGAGTGTCATCCTGGACCTGATATACTGAAGAGCGAGTAGCTATCCAATCAGGGGAGCTCGGCGGCCTAGCTTCTCAAGAAGAAAGACGACGTATGAAGTTCCAGACAACTCGGTAACAAAATTCCATGGCCGGCCAATACATGTCGTGTCGATCTTGGGCACGTAACACCCCATTGGTTCGTATTCTGGATTGATATGGACGCACGCTGAAGCCATTAGCTGCTGAGCAGTTGTAATAAACCCAAAGTAAACAAAACACATTCGGGCTTGCGGTGGGGGATGTTGCATCACGCATTGGTAAAGATTTCGGGTGGATGGCACGGTAATTCCTTCGGGCCATAGCCAGCATTTTGCCATTGCAACGTCACAAAGATAGGTGTATCCACCCCACAGTGTATATGGCAGAGTTACCAATGGCAAAAGAGTCGCCAATGAACAGCCTCATGTTTTGTTCAGGTCTTCCAGGGCCTTTCCAATAGCCAACACCATATCGTCTGTCCCCCATTGGCCGACAATACTGATTCCAATTGGCCACGAGTGGCTGCTGCCGCCACCAACATTTCCTAGGGGTCCGGGTATAGGGACAGAGAGGGCTGGCAACCCGGCAAGGGATGCAGGGACCGTCAAAACGTCCTGGACATACGAATTCAGGTTGGATCGGCTCTCCGTTAGCAGAGGCGCCGTGCGTATCGCAGATGGGTGAAGCAGGACGTCGATGGTGGGAGAAATTTCGTTAGGGTGGCAGGGTGAGTCAGAAAAGTAGTTAGGGATCCGGAATATGCGGTTGAAATCGTCTTTAATCACTTGTCGAATCCTTTGAGCCTGCAGGAAGTAATTGTCGAAGGCGCTGGAGGAATAGGAGATCAGCCGACGATGTGGTAGACCACAAAAAGTGGACTGACTCCGCGGACAGTGCGTATGTACCGAGAAGAATACGTTTTTGCACTTCTGGTCCGAAGCCGGTTGCGCGACTTCGGGCATAGATCTGGGCAGTCTTGGTCTTATCAGTGTCCAGTCCCGGCTTCACATACGAACCTGAAGCAAAATCAAGTACGAATCTCCGTTTAATCGAGTAGATATACCATACCATATTGAACTCCGTCATATCGAGCTAGATTGCTGCTCGCCTCCGCACTTGCTAGCACGTAGTATGCACTTAGTGCATAGGATGTACTGGGCAACGAAACGGGTATAATAGTAGCACCGCGTTCCTTGAGTTGAGTAACGACACCACGGACTCTGTCAAGGATATCCGGCGAAACTTCCTTGGGGAAATACTCCTGTGTATGAGGTATTCATAGAGATTCGTAAGGGCGACAATAAGGATGACATACTTGAGGTATTCCTATTCTGAGCCCATTCAACGTGGTCCCTTTCGATGACATGACTTTGGAGGCGAAGTTGGATGCAGATAATCGAATTTCTGTCGGTGCCGAGGTGGGATCCATGCTGTCGTATTTAGCCACACTGTCTGAAAAAATTGAGCTATATTTCGAATGATAGATGTCATCTCTTACTGAAAACACGCTGCATCGTGTTCAATTCTGATGCCAAAATACCAACGCAGTCTAGACTGTCGGCGTAAGATACAACACCCCACCTATGACAAGTTCAGAGGGGATAAACGAAGGCAACTATGTAGCCTACCTACTGATCAAGCCATACGATGGTTTCAGCCCGAAAACACCACAATATGAGGCCGGTAAGCGGACTGAACCACCTGTATCCGTTCCCAAGGCACTGTACGTCGAGTCACAAGCAGATCTTACTGAAATTTGCGACATACGCACGCATTACACATTCCGGCCGCAACCGCAGCTGCGCTTCCGCCTGAGCTACCACCAGCAGATCTCCCTTCCAGAGTCGAAGATGGATCAAAAGGATTTCTGACCGGCCCGTGAATGGAATTAACGTTGAGAGACCTTATTTTATTGTAAGTTGGTGAGCTTAAACGCCAGACCCTGTTAATGATCACTCACCCCATGCCGAATTCATCTAAGTTTGTCTTCCCAATAATATCTGCACCTGATTCTTGAAGCAGCCTGATAACTGTCGCGTCAAAAGGAGACACAAAATCTGAAAAATATCAGCGCCAAGAAATCGAGATACCGAGGCTGCACTGACCTCGCAGCATATCAGAAGAACATGTCGTTGGTAAAGTTGTGGTGGCAATGTTATCTTTGACAGCTATGGTTAAGCCCGATAATGGACCTTTTCTTAAAGATGCTGGTCTGGGTGAAACGTTGACAAATGCATTCACGCTAGGGTTTTTCTCCGAAATGATTTCGCGGTGTTCACATCGCGCAGAAACGGATCGAGAACGTAGGGTTTTGGAAAAGCGTCTAGTCGCACTCGCATTCATAGTCTCCAATGATAGTGCAATGAAATAGAATGAAATGCTTAGAGGGAGTAAGGGCGCCCGGTTGGATAATGGTTCTCAGAAATTCTCGAAATTCTCGAGTCGCGGAGCGTTGGCACGTTCAGGTTGGACGCCATAACATGACCACGCGACGGGCAGCGCGTCCGGTTGTTTGCCATCGGCTCGCATAAATAACTACCACCTATATTTTTCCACTTACTTACCGTGTCTGCCAACGTCTTCATATCGTCTCACGGATTCCTTATTTTACAAAATGGCCAAGACCGCGCCAGTAAACGCTAAATCCAAGGATCGGCCGACGAAGAAGGCAAGGGTCGAAGCGCCTTCTAACTCAAAAACTCGTGTCAAGCAACCGCGTCCACTGCGTTTGGCTCCGACGAAGAAAATGCAAGAAACGGCAGAAGCGATTCCCGCCTCTGTGAAAGGAAAGGAGAAAGAAATGAAAAAGGCCCCAAAAATCAAACAGAAAAAGCTCCAGGAAGTTGTACGGCTTCCTACCTCGTTCAAAATTGTTGCAGGATCCTACGAAAAACTGCTGTATGGTTTGGATGGGACAGTCACCGTCGAAGATTCGAAACTTGAGTTCCACTTGAAACCAACATTTATCTTCCCTGCACATGTATCGTGCATCAAGGCTGTCGCCGCATCACCGCAAGGAGGCAAATGGCTTGCGAGTGGAAGCGCCGACGAGATTATCAAAGTTTGGGATCTCAGACGGCGTAAAGAAATTGGTGGCCTCATGCACCATGAGGGTACGCGGCGATATCATTGATATGTTTTCTCTAATTAAAAGCCATATTTTAGGATCGATAACGCACCTCATTTTCCCTTCCCGTTCACATCTACTATCTGCTTCCGAAGACGGCACACTATGTTTATTCCGTGCTCGAGATTGGGCTGTACTGCGGTCGTTAAAGGGTCACAAAGGCCGAGTCAATGCTATGGCCGTTCATCCTTCCGGCAAGGTTGCCCTTAGCGTTGGAAAAGATAGAGCGCTGAGGATGTGGGATCTCATGCGAGGCAAAGGTGTCGCCAGTACGAAACTTGGCAAAGGTATGACATTGGTGCCTTCGTCTCCTCTGGTACGAATTTGCTGATTCCAATTGCAGAGGGAGAAGTCGTCCGGTGGTCAACTGATGGTTCAAAATTCATGGTGCAATCAGGCTCTGCGATGGATATTTATACAACGGTGTGTTTCCTCCTTCCCTGTCAATTTTGCTACTCGTTGAACTCAAGTAATATAGAATATGGATCTTCTGTATACCATTGCACACGTGTCCCGAATACACGATGCCAAGTTTTGTAGTCGAGTAGGGGGCGAAGGAGAGTTCCTGCTGGTAGCAGCAGAAGACCATAAGCTATCGGTGTACGATGTCCCTAAAGAAAATGGCACCCCAAAAATTATCGCAGAGATGATAGGTCACACAAATCGGTTGGTTGTATTCATTTCGAGTCTGCCAAGTGGAGCCTCATCATCTATATAGCGTCAAGGCTGTACAAACTTTAGAAATTGCACTACCCGAGGCCTCAGGGAGGACCTCGACAACGGTCGTGTGCACAGCTTCCTCTGATGGATTCATCAATGTCTACGACCTAGCGTCAGTTCCGCAAGTCACAGACGAGCCTTCAGAAGCGACGAAAATTGAACCAGTTATCACTTACGACTCTAAAGGGACCCGATTGACATGTGTAACGCTAGCTGATGGCAACGTCGAAATTACAACTTCTGCCGGGGATGCCAAACGTAAACGAGATGAAGACGAGTCTGAGACTGACGGTGAAGATAGCGCCGAGGACGATGAAGATCTGGAAGAGGGAGAAGGCGAAGGCGAAGAGGAGGACGAAGAAGAAGAAGGGGACGAAGAAGAGGACGAGAACGAAGGGGAAAGTAGTTAAGCATCCAGTGATGATTATTCATGGAGCCCATACATTTTCTTTTCACTGAATAAGAGGCCATGCGAACCCGTAAAAGTGCCAAAAAAATCAAAGCGAGTGTTTACTCAAATACTGGAGCACAAATAATCTACATAAAGTCGACCGCCCTCTTTCGTCCTTTCTGTCTTGACTGCAAGTCAGGATCGGGAGGAGGCTCGACAGAGGCAGACATAGATGGTGGGATAGGATCAGCCTTTGAAGCAGATTCTTTCGCGGCCCACATTGCATGGTCGTCACCTCCATTGGTTTCATTTTCGACATTGCGCTTTTTCTTCGCAGGCCGATCTTTAGGCTGCTTCGGTTCAACGGCATCCCCTTCTTCGTCCATCTCGAAGGATACTAGTACCGACTTCTTCTCTTTCTTCTTCTTGTCCTTCTTGTCCTTTTTCTCTTTAGATTTCTCTCCGCTTTTCTTGGATTTTCCTTCGCGCGGAACAAAGGTGGGCTTGAGTGTGCTCATGTCAATAGGAGTATCGTTGAGAATGTCTGCAGCCGATGTAAAGCCTATTTTCTCAGTTGCGGGTACCGGAGGGTCAGGGACATCTTCCTCGACAGGGTCTTCGTCGTCGGACTCTTCGTCATCGCTGGCAAAGATCGCCTTGAAGATGTCCATAGATGGCCGTTCGTACGACAATGTATCCTGGCCCTGTGTTTCGTCTTCGCCGAGGCCGATATTCGCCAAATCGCGCGGCCCGTCTATCCTCTGCACAGGCGTTGTGACGTCTTTACCGGCCGAAGGGATAGGCACGCCTTGTTCGGGGTGGGTGAACGATGGCGTGGTCTTACTAGGGCCCGCAACGGGCTCCTCCACGACGTCAGACTCCGGTTCTTTCACACCGAAGCGCTTGCAGAGCAGTTTAGAAGGCCGCCAGACAATCTTCTCGCGCGTCAGCGGACCATACATGCCCATTTTCGCGGCATGCGCCTTGGGGCTAATCCTATCCTCTTCCTCCTTGCGTTGCTGAGCCTCTTTCGCCTCGATTTCGGCAATGCTAGGGGTATGGAGCCCTTCGATGATTTTCGGCCCATGATCAATCACCGCTGCACTGGTGAACCGGCCGGCCATGGCGCCTGACATCGGTTTGAACAGTGACGCAGCCTTCGCATAATCTTCGAGCTCCTTTTGGAACTCGTCCACATTTTGATGAGGGAGGCGAGTCAAAGGAGGCGCGGACCCGTCCTGATTCGCCTGAGATTGGAGATATGTAGTGTATCGCACCTGCTTGCTTGGATCGCGGGTGAAAGGCTGGAAACCACGTAGGGCAGCTTGTGCGACATGTGGCTCGACTTTCGCCAACGAGACTGGTGGCGGAGGGGGGGCAGGCGCAGCGGACCTTGCATCAGTACCCGTATCGGTACTTAAACTTTTCAAGCCAGATGCGATTCGCTTGATTCGTTCTCTATCCTTCTCGGACATGTAGTCAAAGACAGAGCGTGGCACCGCCTGGAGCGGTGTCTCTCCTAATAACACTCCACGCTGAACGGGCGCACATTGAGAATTATTCAGTTTTTATGATGGTTACTCACTTGGTCCGCTGATATTGCCGACCGCTTCCACTGTGCATCGCGAACAGGCGCTGGAGGTGGTACATTTTCGTTATTGGTCTCCCATACTCGCCCTGGGTCCGGTTTCCAGTTAGCAGGAATGTCAGGGAGTGGAAACCTGAGTGCGAGTGAGCGTGCTTTCCTGTTTTGAATTGGCCGACTTACCAGCGATCTTCTGCTACAGGTTGATCTGATAGTACGAAACCAGAGAGAACAACGCGCCCATCTCTGAAATATGCTGATGCAGATGATCTCTTATAGATGTTAATAAAAGTGTCCGTTTGACAAGAATAGAGCCACATACAGACACTGTAGGTTTGGAACGCTCCGCGCGTCCCCCGACAACAACCACATCATCATCATCCCCGTTTATGTGGTCATATGCCAGGCGTTGGCGTGAGTTTCGTTGATCGTGATCATAAACGTCCAAATCGTCCTCGTCGGCATCATTGAGAGCCCCGAGACCAAAACCACCTGAGAGCGTGTCAAATCTTCAGATGCTCTCAGACACATAAGCTTGATGCTTACCTGCGAGTTTGGGGCCTTTACTTCCCGCTCCAACATTTTTTCCCAGGCTTTCATTGAGGCCCAAGCCAGGGACATATCCTAACCCATGCGAGTTGTCTTTTCTACTGACTGCTAACACTGGGGTATCTCGCCGGGCATATGTGTGCTTGTCAGCTTCTTCATCGTCGTCCGGAATGTCAAGTGTACTTCCGGAAAACTTGGTTCCGGTGGTTGCATCATATGCGAGTTTGTCTTGGATCTTGCGCTCCTTGAGAGATATCCTTGTACCGATTCCCTGGCCCAGCCGCCAGCCCATTCTCTTGAGTATTCGAGCTCCCACACTATCCTTTGGCGTCGGAAGTAACGAAGTTTCAAGTGCTCGTGTAATGGGGCTAATACAAGTTTATTACTGGCTCTGCTGATACGAATACAGTTTTGACTCACTCTTTTGCCGAATCATCGTCAGCCGTTTTTCCAAGAAGTTCAGCTTGCGTGCCACCGAGAAAGTCCATTTCTTCTGTGGTATCTACAATCGTGCGACTGTCCTTGAGATCCTGGATATCCTCTTCGTCCATGAAATCCTCTGGGCGCATAGCCTGTTTCTTTGCTCGCTCATTACGAGATGAGGTGAAGGTAGCAGGTGCCCATCCTGGGACATTTTAGCATTTGTTCAATGAATGACAGCGACGGACACACCTTCTTTAGACCCGACTGTGTTGAAATATCCGGCTGAGAATCCACCGGTGAATGCACCGTGAAGGCGCCTCCTTCCCTTTTCATCGCGTACGTCTTGCTTCCATAGCGGGACGAACTCTCCCGTATCTTTTGACTTCTCGAGTGGTGGTAGAGGTGTTCCAATCTGCTCAACATGAAGTCAGATGTAGAAAAAGAACAATAAATTAATTTACAAGGCAAAAGTTCTCGCTGGCCTTGCGACTTGAAGTATCCACACCCAATTCCCCGAGTTTGCGTTTAAGACGTGTGGTCATTTCGGCGTGAATAAGTTATCTCCTAGGTAATACAAATCATAAGGTCGAATTTGTCGCAAATCGAGGTATAGCAACAGCTAGCGTGCAGTCTTTCAAAACTGAACCTGGATCGTCGTCGACGGTCGTTGAGCAATGAGCAAGCAATGAGCCAACAATGAGCACAAGTTAAGGTTTGAGCGAATCAGAACCGTGAACGACACCCATGTGATCTCGATTCTCGGTGTGCACATGCACGGCGCCGAACACCGGCAGGGACCGGGGTACGATATGGCTCTCCCCGTCACGGTCCTCCATCATCGCTCGTACACCACAGAAGCTGCGCTTCGACCTACTCTGGAGTCTGCACGGAACTCTTATTTCGCCGCATTAGGGAATCAAAATTGCTACTTCTTCATTGGTACCTTGACGCGGAGACACTTTCCAACAGGCCGACAGAAAAGTACCGCCACTTGGTCTGCTTCCAGTATTGCCTACTATTCTCTCTTTGTCTGTCAATTATTCGGTGGCAAATTCCTTGTGAACCATTTCGCGTCCGCGTACATGGGTGGATACTGGTACATATTATCCTTGACCGCATTTCTGTTGGAACACCGAGATACGCGAGGCTGGCCGAGGAAGGTCGTCTGCGGGATTTACAAGGTTATCAGTATCTGCTGTCTGCAGTGCTATTCCCACAAATGTCAACTTCTGTAATGGCGCGAATTTGCAAAAGGACCCTAAACTCCCCCGGTCTCTGGCAGCGTTCAGTATGGGTTTCATCAGGACTTACTACTGGCATGGAACAGCGAGCTGTGCGCTCTGCACGGTGCACAGCATTCGAAAAGTTCTTCAGCGCTTCTTGGGACTTCTTTCGCATCCAGCTTCGCCTGCCGTCGTTGTTGTCGGAGTTCCTTGACAGGTATCGACTAAACTGCCCCTTACTCGTAAAACAAAAGCCGGAGGCTCCCCCGGCCATCCTGTTCTAGGCCAGCAATTACACTCGGAATCCATGCACATTCTAGGTCTAAAATTACTTATCGGACTGGCTCATTCAGTCGGGATTGGCACGATATGCAAGGATATGCACCGCCTAGCAGTGCAACTCCAAAAGCGTGACTCTGCTTCAATACTTATCTAGAGGCAGGGCCAGATCTATGTAACGATGAGTACACATGTGAGTTGTCTAATTTTAGCGTGAAATGATATCCGAATCCACACTAACCCCTCTTGCACATGTAAGAGATAGGCATCCTACTTATGGGCGGAGTTCCCAGACTTCTTTCTTCCCGCCCTTCGTCGTCTTCACCTTCCGTTGAAATTGAAAATGGAGGCCGAAAAGAATTTGAGGCCAGACGAAAACGACAGCCTCGAGAAGGGTGTCCGCGCAGAGAAAGACAATGTGGGCTCTGACCACATTGTCCAGTCAAATCCAGAGTACGCCGCCCCCGGTTGCCTCCCCACGCGACACTGACGGTCCGCAGGTACCACTTCGATGTCCACGATCTTGACCGTGTTCAACGTCGTCTTAAGCAACGGCATGTTCAGATGTAAGTCGCACTCTCAATACCCGTATGAAATAATCAAGCTCATAGTCGTCGATAGGATTGCTGTGCGTAATGAGTTGCCCTTCTCCACAATGACCATCAATTTGATGTTACCCATTTATTTGTTTGTGAACAGATTGCTGGTACAATTGGTACTGGTCTATTTCTAGGATCTGGTGGAGCTTTGGCTAGTGCAGGACCTTTGGGAGCCTTACTAGCTTATGCACTGGTCGGAACTGTGGCGTACGCGTATGTGTCTCTCCTCGTACCCCCAGTGTTCGGTGGGATTTACCTCTCAAACAGATCACTGTGCGCTGTTGGAGAGATGTCAACCTGGGCACCAATCTCGGGGACGTTCCCACATTTTGGTATCAATATCTCTATTCAGTCGCCAATTGGCAACTCTGACAGGCGTGAATTTTAGCTGCTCGATGGGTTGATCCTGCCCTCGGGTTTGCAACGGGATGGGTGTGTACCGTTCAAACTGTCTATTCAATTAGACTCTGACTAATGCATAATTAGAACTACTTCTACACCAATGCGTATGTCGTGTGACACTATGTCATTCCTCCTCTGACCCCAATTTTCACCAAGCATCTCGACGCCTTCGGAAATCACTGCTGCTGTCATCCTTCTCACTTTTTGGGATACAAAAGCCTCGGTATGAGCACGGCTTACACTAACTTTTTTTCTCCTTTTGCTGAAGTGTTACTGCTTTCTAGGAAGCTCACATTGCGGGCTACACTCTTCTGCTCTGCGTCTTCGTCTCCCTCATCAATATCTTTGGTGTTAGGTAAGTATTTTAAGTCCATCAAAGGCTTCGAAGTCTAATGACTCTTTGCAGATATTTTGGAGAATGTGAGTAAAGTATTCGGCAGAAAGCATCGATCCCTGATAGATATTCCCCTGAAGCTGAATTTATATTTGCCATCATCAAATGTAAGCAAGGCATATTTTTCGTTCCTTTCTGTTAATCATTCATTCGGTATAGTAACCCTAATTATTGGGCTGCTTATTGTTGGACTCGTCATTGATCTTGGTGGTGGACCCGAGGGAGACCGCATCGGTTTCAGAGTATGTCGGGATGCCTTGTCTTCTCAAAGTACAGCAATCTAAATTTGGCAACCTAGTTCTGGAAAAACCCTGGCGCTATTGCGCGCTCGGGCCTGGAACCTAACCACATTGGTTGGGACCGCTTCCTTGCCATCCTCAGTGTTCTCGTCCAGGCTGCATTCTCGTATCAAGGAATGGAACTGGTCGTCATGTAAAATTTACACTCATACTTTCGTTAATTTCCAACTGACATTGCGTTGATAGCGCCGCCTCAGAGACTGAAAGCCCACGTCGCAACATCGCTAAGGCTGTCAGCCGTGTGTTTTGGCGTATTCTCGTATTCTACGTGAGTGCCACAGACCAAGGAACAGGGGTAAAATTAATGGCTTCATCTCAATACAGATCTTGGGAATTCTCATGATTGGTATGCTTGTCGCATACAACGACGCTGATTTACTCTCTTTACAAAGTCAGTCCTTACCCCTGAAACAGGAGAGCCCTATACTCACATTCTGCTATTAAAGGCAACAACACGGCGGCAGCGTCTCCCTTTGTTATTGCCATCACCCGCTCTGGAATCAAAGGTACTTTCATTGGTACTTTACTGCCATACGGCCTACATACTAATCTTTTTAAAACTAGTTCTCCCTCACATTGTAAATGCTTGTATCTTCACGAGTGCCTTCTCCGCGTCAAATAGTTTCTTGTTCTGTTCCTCGCGTGTGCTCTATGGACTTGCTCTCCGCGGTCAAGCGCCCAAGTTCTTGACCTATTGTACGAAGAAAGGTCTTCCCCTGTACTCCGTCCTCGTGTCCTCTGCATTCTCCCTCCTGGCCTTCCTGAGCGTATCGTCAGGATCGAATCAGGTGTTCAAGTCAGTGCTTCTTTGTTCTATTTCACTGAAGCACATCAGCTGAACTGGATCTTCATCTACAGCTGGTTCGTTAGATTGTCAACTACTGGTGGATTTACCAGTTGGTGTGTCATGAATGTCTCCTACCTCTACTTCCGTACGCACATCATCTTGTCTTTCTCGTGACCGGAGACTGAAGCTATTACTTTCCGCACCAGGTCGTGGAATGATTGCGCAAGGTTTCGACTTGACCAAAAACTCTTACCACAATCGCTTCCAGCCTTATGTTGCATATTGGGGTGCTGGATGGACTTTGTTCTTCATCTTGATCAACGGATTCGAGGTCTTCTGGAACTTCAATGCCACAGGTTTCCTGACAGCTTGTATGTGTCTCGCTCCGTAGTCACTGCATTGCCACTCACCTTCTGTCATGCATAAAGACATCAACATCCCCATTTTCTTTGTCCTCTACTTCGGGTTCAAATGGGTCAAGAAAACCTCATTCTGGAAGCCCCATGAGATGGACTTCGTCACGGTCAGCATTCACCTTATTATCAGTCAAATTTTGCGTTCAATGGTCTTGTCTCATTGTAGGGTATCCCCACTCCCGAGGAAACAGAAGAGCCTGAAGTACCACCCGCTAATATCTGGGAAAAGATTGGCAATGTCGTATTCTGATTGTCCCCTATTACATACCTTTCACGTATACACCGAGCGTCATAATATATACTTAGCGTGTTTGTTTGTACCTTGAATTATTGATACGTTGGCATTCAAAGGTGCATGCTGTGAGCACCTGCGTTACGAAAGTTGATGTACATAATCTAGATCTACGCAAATCACAGCTTGCGGAACTTTGCCTGCATCCACACCCTGTACATCTTCAGCTGTCGCTTCCGATTGACAATCAAGCGGTGGTCGATGCCCAGGTGCTCAGTGGCGAACAAGGGATGCGGGGGGCAGTCCGCCAGAGGCTCCAACAGGTTTGGGTGGATCGCTGAAGGTGTGTCTGCCACACTGACGGTGGAGACAGAAATCTGTCCCGAGGCCGTCGGATCTTCTGTTGGTGGATCTTCGTCCCCCGCATCTATTGTAACCGGAGACGGATCACTGCCGATCCTGTCACCGACCGCAAGTGGTGTGTCGGTGGTCGTGTGCGTGAGTTCGGCGGCGGCCGCTTTTGAGCCTGTAAAAAGCAGGGAAAGTTCGTCTGCAGATGGCAGATGGAACCTGTCAATGTCGCACGCGGAAAACGGATCCCGGGAAAAGAAAGCGAGGGGCTTGCGACTCACCCACTTCAAAGAAATAGACCCGTGTTTTGTCGCCCCGGATGTAAAAATTCTCCTCCAGCAACCGGCCGCCTTTGAACCGGAGCTGCGTCATGTCGTAGCGCCCGTAGTCGCGCAAGAGGACAAGACCGCCGGGCTTGAGGATCTGTTGTGGGACATCACATCAGTGGATTCCAAATGCAGTAGAGAAGGAGAAGCGAGATGAACGATATGCACCTACCTTGTGAACATTTGCAACCGCGCGCCCCCACTCGTCGGGGTGCAGCGCACTCATAACGAAGACCATGATGACTAGGTCTGCGCTTTCCAACACAAGGTTGGATGGTAGCCCATCATCAGATGTAACGTCCCAGACGGCGGCATGAATAGTGCCAACGGGTGGATTTAGGTAGAGAGGATCGTGCTGGGAAACATGATATTTAGTACGGTGGGATAGATATTATTTAAGTAAGGAAATCTGTTTGTAGAGATTTTGCAAAGGCCACTATCTGAACATACCTGGACAAGTTTAACGGCGTGCGCAGCATAATCATACGCGTGTAGGCTCAAATCGGGGTTCAGATTTGAGGAGAGTAGGGGAAAGACAGAGTTACCGGCGCCTAACCGGATGGGTTGATATGAAATGTGATCTGGCGGTAGCGACACACTGTACAATTACGCACCACAGCCCACTTCTACTATCGTCTTCTGGCCTGCATCGGGCTGCGTAGCGGCGACAAGTTCTGGAAATTCGTTATGCAACCTATGCAGTGTTCAACTGTTAAAATTCTTCAATGTATAAGGCGAATGCGCTCCACGAAGGCGTTCGTACCATTTGCGGTCGCGGAAAAAATTAGCAGCGTTCGTTTTGTAAAAGTTGTCCCTGATAGAAAAGTTTTTGCTCAGTGTTACACACTGTCGAAACATGGCGTACCAGTGCTTCGCGGGTTTTTCATTAAGCTTTTGCTTCTCCTCTAGTGGCACCGGCGCTAATCTTTGTTTGGAGAGTGATTTTGCGATAGCCTCGACTTGATGGTCCGGTGCTGGAACATGATCCCATGCGTTCTGGCTCCATACGTCGACTTCGTCAGTAAGAAATCTTAAAAATTGTCAGGGCAGTGTTGGTTATGTTTAGCAAACAAACGCGCACCGTGAGCCGAAGGCTGGCTTTTCTTGAGTGACGTCTTGAACGGATGATGTTGTCTTTTTACTGGGTTCTACGAGTGCTTGAGGCATGGGCGGTCTTGAAATACTTGAGATACGTGCGCAAAAAGCTGCAACGGCGAAGTTCAGTGATGTAGATAGAAGTATGAATGTAAGAATCCGTGCGCTCTGAATCGTTCGACGTCAATCTCAAGAAATCTTACCTCTCGCATGCAGAAAAGTCTGTTGGTTCAACTGCATTCACTCAGGCCGATTATTTTTATGGTAGATCTTAATGAGTCACTTGCGATTTATGAAAAGATCGAAGGAGTCAGCGATGCGTGCCGATCCAGAATGCCAGGGAGAAAGTACAGCCACGTAACGATTGAGGCTGTGGGAGTTGTCCGGGTCGAGTGCGATGAGGTGCTCGCAACAACGAGCTGAGGCTGAGCTGAGCCTGGGAAGATTCACGATTATTCCTTTCCTCCCCTCCTCCTTGATCTAGAATCTACGGCCCCCACAACTTCCACATGCGTCGTACGCGATAGCAAAGCCCTATTCTAGCGACATCCTGAAATGGCCAACTTTCCTGACGAAGACGTCCTGGACGACCTCTACGACACCGTACTCAGGGGATTCACAGCCGACTCGGCCAATAGCTCATTGCACTCCCCATCTGAATTAGGTTCTCCCAACGGAAGTACCACATCGACAGGTGTAGCGACGAATCCCTTGTCTTCACCTACTATTTGTATGTCGGCAAATATTCTGTGTTTCCCTGTACTCATGCAGCGAACGTGTAGATGCCCCGAGTCCGCTTGCTCAGTATCCGCCTGTTTCAGCGCAATCACCGTCGGGAGGTACAAATTCCGCTGCTGCTACTCGACGGAGACCTCTGCCGCGCCCTCCGGGATCGACGCCACAACCCGTCGCTATACCTTCATCTCAACCAAGCCAGGCTGGACCCTCTAATCCGTAAGTTGAGCACAGTGCAGGTAATGCTATCACCACAATGATGTATCCAATCAGACAACCACCAGCACCGCAGTTAGCAACCCCAGGGGCGCGTATCACAAGATCAGTAAGCCGCAAGCTCTCTCGAGACTACTCCCAGCCAGGATCGCGCTATTCGGCACAATCTCAAGGCTCAACGGACGCCAACGGCGCGGGACCCTCGGGTGTTGAGCCCATTCAATGGGATGCAGAAGGCGAGGTCCCGACATTGCAAGGCTCTGAATATCCAGACCAATTCGACGGTCCGTTCCTCCCCGGTTACATCGAGAAGGTACACGACGACCCCAATGCATCTCGGTCGCTGGGGCTGGGTGTACCGATCGAAGAGGAAGAGGATTACACGGCTCCACCTCCCCCCGAGAGCTATGAGCCATCTATTGCTGATAGTCGGTATACAAGTGTTGACTCCGGCGCGTTTTTAATACAAAGGCAGAACTCGAGGAGCTCAGCGCTAGAGCAGTGGAATCAGGGAGATGGAGGGACAACGATGAGTGCGTGTTTATTTCTTACGGGCGCAGTCCATGGGGCAGTTCACGGCCAGTGGCCAGTTCCAAGCAAGGTGTAAAGTTTGATTATGGGTAGGAAATGCTCATCAATCAAATAGCGACTTTGGTAGAGAAAGTGGCGCCTCATGAACTGCGCCTCATATCTTGCCTTCTAATTTAAAACTTGCTTTCAATCGTACAGGTGGCTTCGCTATTCTACAGCGTCCCTCGGGTTCCGATTTTCCTGGCGCGTCTTACGTAGACGGTGATTCCATGTATCACAACGGTAGCACTGCTAACCTTGTCGAAGTGACCGTACCGACACGTAGGGACACTACAAACTCTTACGGATACCCTGTGGATGACTGGGCTGCAGGGCCAAGCGACTTATCACGGAGAAACACAAACGTGATTGCAGCAATTGCCAATTTCGATCAACGCACTCCTCTAGAACTGCACGATAATGAAGTGGGGGAAGACCTTTACGAGGACGATGAAAGACGTTTCATCAACCCTGCTCTACTGTCGCATTTGGCTGTGCAGTTGAGGGACTTGGTGCCGCGAGGCACACATGTGAAGGGAAGTATACCATATCCGAAGGCATTTACGGGGAAGGATATAGTCGTGCGTGCGCTTCTCTTTATCTGAAAATATGCGTCCTTCGGACTGCTGATAAAACACGCACAGTCTACGTTGCATTCGATTATACAACGCGGGATTGTACGTGACCATGGCACACAATACCCAACTGATCGAAGAGCAGCCCTCCTCGTAGCGCGCTCGCTCCAGACAACATTGTTCTTCTACGAGGTCGAATGGGGCGCGCGTGTGCTGCAGGACGGCGTCGAGGATGTATATATGTTCATGGATGATCAAGAGGGTCCGTCCGACGAGCCTATTGAGAGGGCTGAGCTGCCTACGGGAGTCATGACGATCTTGACGAAGTGCTATTCTGCGAGCTGCGACGGAGCAGGGTGTTATGTATATGCATGTCCAAGGAAGGTTGGTTTTCCCCTTGGAACCATAGGATGTCCATTGACTTACGAACTCTGCCAGGGTATGAGCCAGCTTCCAAGTCTGTCGGAAACTCCTGCGGGTGCGATGCGCGAAGATTGGTCAAAGAAAGTGCCGACGCAAGTGCTGGCAACACTAACGGAGAATGAAATCAATCGACAGACGTACGTTCATCTATTTGTTTACGTCGCTTGATGACAATGTGTGTTCAACATGTCAGCATCATCCACAAGCTCATCAGCAAAGAAGAGCAGTATATTGAAGATCTTAACATCGTCGAGTCCGTGTTCATTCGGCCACTGCTGACGGCCAATCCCCCTATCATGACACCAATAGTCCTCGAAGAGTTCATCGAAGAAGTCTTTGGGAATATTCTCGAATTGCTGGAGTGCAACCGAAGACTGTTGGAAGTTCTATACGTCAGACAACGCGAGCAGCATCCGGTAATCCAGAATGTGGGCGATATATTCTTGGAAGCGGCAACGGAATTCAGGATGGTGTACCCCGCCTATGTCGGACATCACCCCCTCGCGGAAAAGAGAATGAAGGATGAGTTGGAGCAGAATCCGGAATTTCGACTTTTCGTCGAGGTCAGCTTGGTGTATTATATCAATCATAAGAGTGAAGGCTCACGCCGTCTTTCTTGCCTAGAAATGTTCCCGCCAGCTATCAGCCCGACCAGGCGGAAGCCCCCGCCTTGATCTAAAACACTATCTCAACAGACCTGGGGAACATCTCCAGAAGTACCCCGTACTCCTCGACGCCGTGTACCGAGAGACAGAACCCAGTAACCCGGATGGGGACTACCTACTGGAGTCGATCGCTGCCATTCAGAACCTACAGAATGTTGCACAGCTGCGCACGTTCCAATCCGCAATGGGCAAGGGAAACACGGGCAAGTGGGAGTGGCACGACCTTGTCTCACAGGACACGCGCATACGATTTACCAAGGAAGAGTGTAAGCGCCAGTCAGTGATCTTCGAGCTGATCAAAGGCGAGATGGCCTACGTGCGAGACTTGCAGAATATCGAAACGGTAGGAGGCTTGTTTGCGCGTGTGGGTGCAATAGGTACTGAGCGCCATTTGATTACAGATGTACGTTCGGCCGCTGCGCAATTCTGAGCCGCCCATCATCCCACCGAAGCGGCTGGAGCAATTCTTAATGGACGTGTTTCACAACTATAACGAATTACGCGGGCACCATACCAGGCTGGTACAGGCACTCCACGAAATACAGCGTGAAGAACATCCACGAATACGGTCGATTACAGAGAAGGTGTTCGATGCGGCTCTGAATTTTAGGGAGGCGTACATGGAGTACATTCCAAATTACCCCATTGCCGCGTATAGAATTGACGAGGAGATGGCTAATAATCATCTGTTCAAGACGTTTGTCACGGTGAGCACCATGTTGTGCTGTCTTTTTTGAACCGCTATATATTTGGGTCCTGGGCTTCCAGAACGCAACTCGCCATCCAGATGCACACAGATTGGACATGAAGAATTTCATCAACCGACCGATCCCGCGATTGCTGAGATACGAATTGCTCTTAAAGGAGATCTTGTCGGAGACGCCTATGTCACACGAAGATCGGGAGACTATTCCCCAGGTTATTGACGTGATCAAGGCTTTGGGCCGGGAGACGGAACCGGGCGTGGCAGCATCAAAGCAGAAAGTCGAGCTGTGGAAGTATAACTCTAATCTGGTATTCAAGAGCGGGGAGCACGTGGTTTGTATTGGTTTTTCGTTCCCGTGCAGGTGCTACTTAATCTAATCGGCACAATATAGGACATGGACCTTCTGAACGAACAACGATCTCTGATTCATACGGGCAGGCTGCTTCGACAACCGGATAATGGTGTCGAGGAACTTTTTGTTATGCTGTTCGATAACTATCGTGCGTCTTCTTTCTATAGTATCACTTATGTTTGACGACTGGGAATCATAGTCGTGATGGCCAATGCACGGGAAAAAAATGGAGTTACAAGATACCATGTCTACCGTCGGGTTTGTCACTTTTCTTTTTCTCGGAGCATATTCTCTAATTATGTCATACACTAGCCTATACCTCTCGATTTACTAAACCTTGTGACATTTAGCGACATTCCCATTCAGAGAAGCACCAGTTTGTTACGATCAATCAGGATAAACGGCTCCGACCGACAAACAGACACCATGAGCGTCTCATCTCGGGATCAAGGCGATACCCGCACTTCCTTATACCCATTTACAATCCATCATAATGGCCGATTGGGTGCCAGCGGTTCATACCTTCTGTACGCGGAATCATCGGCGGCCAGACAGGAGTGGAGGCAAAAGTTGGAGGAGTCCAAGGGGTTGCGCAAAGTTGTACAAGAGTCAAACAAGGTGTTTGAGATTGAGAGTCTAAGCGTTGACACATTCCTGCTCCCGACTGTGGCGACAGGTCCCAATTCATCGGTTTGGCATGATGGGACGCTGTTTACTGGCAAGGTCACTTGTTCTGTGCCGTTCAGTGAGTTGTTGAACTTTTTTTTCTATCGCTGCGATTTTGACATCGGGAACCAGACACCCCAGATGGCCGAGGGTTAGTGGCGATTGGTTGTGCAGAGGGCGTTTGGATCGGTTATCGTCATGATTCACGATGTTAGTGTTTCAAAATTAGGGAGTAATGACAGTCGCTGACCACATGATTTGTTCCAGCCCTTCGAAGGGTTCTTCATTTGAAGATGGTCACACAGTGCTCAATTCTGGAAGAATTTGGCCTATTTCTTGTTTTGGCAGATAAGGTAAAAAAAAATCCACGGGCAACATCCCCCTCAATGACTTAACGTCGTTTCAGGTCCTTTTCGCGTATCACCTTGAAGCACTCGTCCCTACGACCCCCGGCAGCGCCCATGCGTCTCAAACGCCACAAAGAATTGGGCAAGACGTTCATTTCTTTAGCATTGGTGTTCTACATGAGCGAACATTGGTTATTTACATGAAGAAAAAAGGAGTACGATGATTCCTTTTATATTTGTAACCCCTCTCATTCCTTTCAGAACAGTGACTGTATATTCCACGCTGTCGAACCCGTCACCGACAAGATCAATGAGCGCCCAAGAGCCAGTGGGGGCATCCCTAACCCTTTGAGAAAGAGGTCGGAATGGTTCAGATCTTACAAAAAGTTTTCCTTCCCGGAAGCCCACGATCTAATCTTTTTACGGGCAAGAATCGCAGTGCTTTGCGCGAAGGGTTTTATGATCATGGACATTAATGAGTAAGTGACCCTATGCATCTCGAAGGGAAGATGTCCTGATTATGCCCTTGAAGTTACAAAAGCGTCAACATTCCCCAGAGGGACGATCCCAATTACCCATACCTCACCAAACGATGTGATGCCTGTCGCCCTCTAGGCATCTTTCGATCTGGGGAAGACGAGTTTTTGTTATGCTACAATGGTATGTGGTATCTATCATTTTTCTTGCTATAAGATTTCTTAAATCTACGTCAAACAGAGATTGGACTTTTCGTGAATAGGCAAGGCCATCCCAGCCGAAAGACTGGTACCATCGAATGGGAAGGTACAGCCGATCGTGTGGCGTTGCATTCTCCATACGTTCTGTTATTCGATCCGCGATTCATCGAGGTCCGCCATCTGGAAACCGGGAGGCTAATGCAAATCATTCCAGGAAACGAAATCAGATGTGTATGGGATGGTCGAAGTATTGACGGTAGCGCCGTCGTTACATCAGAAGGTGCAGAAGAACGAATGGACCAGGAACCTCGAGTGCACGCTGTCTTGAACATGCTTGAGGGTTTGACTCAGCCAGGAGGTCGTCCATCCCGCGGAATAATACAGCACGTATTCGAACTATTTCCAACGATCCCACTCTACCTCCCAGGCTCGCTGTCGTCCCCAACAAATGCGCCATATTACCCTACCTCATATTCACCACCACG
This sequence comes from Hypholoma sublateritium FD-334 SS-4, assembly GCA_000827495.1. Lineage (NCBI taxonomy): Eukaryota > Fungi > Basidiomycota > Agaricomycetes > Agaricales > Strophariaceae > Hypholoma > Hypholoma sublateritium. Next base: position 90,366 of record KN817542.1, read on the forward strand.
TTCCCCCCCTACGCACTCTTATCATATATAACCCGCATCGAACATATACTCACTTGTTTTTCTCAATTGGATCTTATTAATTTGATTAATGCTTGCATAGCTACTATTGGGACATTGTATGTACACACTTGCTTAAAATTTCTCCCGAGGGCTGAAATAAGAATCTTCACGTCGACGACTGGGTGTCAGTATCGCAATTGCGCACATTAAAATTAATATTGGTTCCCTACTCGATGTGAAATATGTAAGTCCGGGGAATGATGTCATCTACTATTTGTCGGCTACGCATTTCCTTTGTTTCATTTGTGACAAAAAAATTCAACACAACCCAAACAAACCCCGTTGGCGGATATCACAATCGTCAATTCGTCAACTGCCTTCAACTAGAACATGGCAGATTCAACTATAGTGGAACCCGCACAACCTTCACATCCAGATAGAACACACGAAGGATGTGAGTTGAATTAAATTTACCTATATGACATAGCTCTACGTGGCAAATGTTGACCCACCTTTGTCCTTCCTTTGACCAGTTCCCGAGACCAATGGCACAGACCTCGTAATTCGGTCCTCCGACGGTTTTCTTTTTCATCTGCATCGCAAATACCTGGAAGCAACCACAGGCTCGTTTCCTGGACCCGAATTCGACACACATGGCGAAGTCATTCAGCTCTCGGAACRCGCAGATGTTCTCGCACTGCTCTTCCAATTCGTGACCCCGGCGAGACAGCCTCATTTAAGGAGTCTGAAATTCAGCTTGCTAGATCCCCTGGCAGAGGCTGCCAACAAATATGAAGTCTTTTCGGCGATGAATATTTGCGAGAATCGCCTCATGTTCGTGCCTTTATGCTTCGTGAAATTCAGTTTATCCCGTCTGACTATTGCATTCGACAGGGAAAATATAACATCCTACCCTCGCCGCATTTTAGTGCATGGTATCAAGCATGATTACCCGGTACTTGTGGCAAAGGCATCCAATTGTCTCGCCCGTGTCCCGCTCCTTACCATTATCGACCAGCTTCCTGTACATGCCATAACACCTTGGGTGCGTACCCTTTGGGTGTCATATTCGTCCGACTAACTTCGCTTGACTGAGTAGATCGAATATCATGAAGCCTGGAAATGCATCTTCAAAGATGTCATTGATTCTTGCATAAAAAGCAACAGCCAAGTTTGCCAGAGCTGCAAAGCTTCTATGATCCTTTGGGTGATGGAGTTAGAGGCAACAGAATCATTGACTGCACTGAACTCCAAAGTCGCTCAGCAGATGCCCACTCGCGCCAACCCCAGAGTTTGCGTCAACCCACTTGACAAAGCCACTGGCAGGCAATCATCTACTTCCTACTACGTGGGCCATCTCAACGTAGTCACGGTTGAGTGTAAACAACCCAACGAAGCGATGATCTCGACTTGCAAGACACTGCAAGACCGTATCAAAGCGGTGCCCTCTTTCAGCCAGTTCATGAAAGGAAAGCGACAAAGGAGTGCCTAATCAGTTGGCAGCCTCGTTTCACTTTACCTGCGCAGTATGTTCTCTCGTTTCTTGGAAACTTGTCCTAATTGTTATAACCTAACGTCTGAAACCTTTTAATTGACGTCCTCTCGAAAAAACATAATTATACTAGTGCTATCTTTCTGATCCAATTCCTACTACGTCCCCCGTTGTTATCATTCCAGTCGAGGCCATTGCCAACACGAGTACTACACTATATAGATTTCAACTTGAAAAATTCCTCAATACAGGCGATAATTCCATGGCAAAGTTATTCGAAAGTGGTACATTGGCAGACTTCAGGTTGGCCCTTGGGTATAAGTTGGTAGGTAGGTATGGCAAAACAGTCACTCGTAATTAGCCGTACACCGGCACGCAGCCTGCCTGGTATGTACAGACGGTTCATGAAAGCGCGCAAAGGAAACACAGAGAAACCGAATTAAAATGTGATTTCGTGACGCATTAACGACTGTGATGCTCACTGCGCGCGCAGCACCAGCCTGAACAGCCTGCGTAGGGCCATTCGCTTTATTGAGTGCTCCTCGCGCTGGTCAGGATCGACATAGGTGTGGCGCTCGGTATCCAGGCTGTGGGGCTGTGGCGGGGATTAACAACGCAGCGGGCAGTGCAGCAGGCGAGGCAGCTGCTCACCTTCGGCGGGACGCGCAGGGAAAAGGATACCGTCGCTTCGGGGTTGCGCAGGACGAACGACGCGGCTTCGATTAGGAACGCGAGCACTGCATGCAGCTCAGGCGCGCGGGGAGTGTGAGGATGCTTAGTGTATGCCAGGCCCTCCGAGGCGAGCGGTTGGCATGCAGTCCACCGGATAAAGCCAGAAATTCGCTGGTTGCGCAACAAGGCTTGAATAGTGAATATTAAGGGTGTATACGTACGAGAGAGGGAACAATGCTAAGTCGAACACGCGCGCTCAGCTGCGCATCATCGCACGGCGTCGAGTCGTTTTCAACTTTGATGGAATTTAGAAAGCGCTGTCCAAGCGATGTCACTTTTCCATTGTGCTAATTTAAACTACTTAAGATGTACTTACCGGTCCCTCTAATGAGGATTCTCGCTACCAGCCGACTTCCTCTTGGAGGGGACGGTCACCAGTGCGTATTCCCTTTGTTTCAATTGTGACAAAAGCCCAATAAAAACCAAACGTCACGATCAATCAAGTTGTTGACTCCTGCCTTCACCTCATCGACTGCCTCCGACTCATCATGGCGGATATCACTGTAGCGGGACCCTCAAATTCAAACCAGCCACTTCTAGATAAAACGCATGAAGGATGTGAGTTGATTTAGACAAGTTTTACTTGCACGATATGGCTCTACGTGGCACATGTTAACCCACCTTTGTCCTTTGACCAGTTCCCGAAACCAATGGCACAGACCTCGTAATTCGATCCTCCGACGGTTTTCTTTTTCATCTGCATCGCAAATACCTGGAAGCAACCACAGGCTCGTTTCCTGGACCCGAATTCGACACACATGGCGAAGTCATTCAGCTCTCGGAACCCGCAGATGTTCTCGCACTGCTCTTCCAATTCGTGACCCCGGCAAGACAGCCTCATTTGAGGGGCTTGAGATTCAGCTTGCTAGATCCCTTGGCGGAGGCTGCTAACAAATATGAAGTTTTTTCGGCGATGAATATTTGCGAGAATCGCCTCATGTTTGTGGCCTCATGCTCCGCGAAATGCAGTTTGTCCCATCTGACTGTTGCATTCGATAGGGAACATACATCAGCATACCCTCGTCAAACCATGATGCACGGTCTCAAGCATGATTATCCATTACTCGTAGCAAGGGCATCTCTTTCTCTCGCCCGTGCCCCGCTCCTTACGATTATCGACCACCTCCCCGTGCATTGCATAACGCCTTGGGTGCGCGCCCCTTAGTTCTCATTTCTCATATTGCCCCCAACTAAATCCATTTCACTGAGCAGATTGAATACCACGAAGCCTGGAAATGCATCTTCAAAGATGTCATCAATTCTTGCATCAAAGACAATGCCCACATATGCGAGAACTGCCGGTCATCTTTGATCCTTTGGGTCATGGATTTGGAGGCAACCGCGACGTTGGCTACCCTTAGCTCTAAAATCACTCAGCAGACGCCTACTCCCTCCCAGCCGAGAGCCTGCATTGCCCCAGTGGACCGGACCTCACCATACAGTTCCATCCTTACGTTATCGAGGTGTAAGCAACCCAACGAAGTCATGATCTTGACTTGCAGGACGTTGCAAGATCGTATCAAGGCGGTGCCACCTTTCAGCCAGTTCATGAAAGGAAAACGTCAAAGAGGTACCTAATTAGTTTGGAGTCCCGTGTAAAATCTACAAACTTACATCCAAAGTATGTACATTCATCTCTTGAAACTTCAAGTTGCCACAATTGTTGTAGTCCGCTAAGTACCTTGGTCTCAAATGTTACCCGATGCATTAAGCAAATAAAACTATTCTCAAGTGGCAGCGATTTTCCGACGCAAATCGTTCAGAAATGGTACATTGGCAGACGTGGGTATATAAGTTAGTAAGTAGATAGGTAATTTTAGCGATACAGGTCATCCTCGTAATTAGTGGTACACCAGCGCGCAGCAAGCCTCAGGCAAGCGCGGCGGCCGTAGGTATGTACAGACAGTTCGTGAAAGTGCGTAAAGAAAATACAGAGAATCCGAATGAGAACAAATAAAAAGTCATTTCGTGATGCATTAACCAAGCCTGCGACTGCGGCGTTCATTGCGAGCGGCGACCGAGTCCAAAGAGCCCGCGCACGCCCTTGCGCTTTGTCGCGCGCTCCTCGCGCGGGTCCGGGACCGAGTCTACGCCGATCAGGATTGACGTAGGCGCAGCGCTCGGGGCGGGTGCTGGGGCGAACGAGTCTTGGAGGAATTCATGCCGCGCGCGTGCGACAGCGTCAATACTGGGGACCGCACGCACAATTGCAGGCGCAGCGGGCACTGCTGCAGGGAGCGGCACGACCGCGCGCCGCGTGCGCACAGTGTGCGCCGAGCTCGCGAGCTTCAGCGGCGCGGGGCGACGGCGCACCTTCGGTGAAGTGCGTGAGGAAGAGGACGCCGTCGCGCCCGGGCTGCGCGGGATGAACGCGGCGACGTCGACAAGGAACGTGGGCGCCGCGCGCAGGTGGGGCACCGCGCGGCGCGGGCGCGCGGGGAGCGCGAGGACGCTCATGCCCGGGCCGCCGATGCGGTGCGAGGCGAGCGCGCGGTCGTCCGCCGCGCGCGGGTCCTCGAGCTCGGGCAGCGGGAGGAGGCGCGCGGGGTCGAGCTCGGAGGCCTGCGTCGAGATACTCGTGCGCGCGCGCAGTGCGGTGGTGGGCGTGCGGCGCGGGCTGCCGGTGAGCGGGGAGAGCGCGTCGCCGTCGAATTCCTCCCAGTCTGCCTCCGCGGCGCCGTCGTCGGCTACGTCGAGCAAGGGCGCGTATTCCATCTCCTCGTCGGCGTCCCACCACAGGCCGCCCTGGGCGTCGCGGTGCACGGCTGCGACGCCGACGGACTGTGCGGTGTGGCCCTGGGCGGCAAGCGCCTGCGCCTCCATCACGCGCCGAGCGTGCGCCTCGATGCTCCCGCCGTCCGCGAACTGCATCAACGCAAGCTCATTCGCAAGCGGCGGTGGCGCGCGCACGACGGACTTAGACGCGGCATACTTCGTGTGCTTGCGCTGCGAAACTGCCGCGGCCGCAGCGGCGAGCTGCTGCTTCCGCGCAGCCTGTGCGGCCTTCACGGACGCGCTCGCGCTCATTTTCGTGGGGGAGTGCGGGAGTGGGGACGCGGGGCCTGCTTGCGACTTGCCCTTGGTGCTGCGCGGGCGTAGGATGGAGAGCGAGCGGAAACGCTTCATGCCCTTGGGCTTGCGCGCCGCGGCATCCTGTGGAATCGGGGGGAGGGGGATGCTCGCAAACGCCTGCGCAGAAAGCGGACCCGCGGTGAGTGGTCGGGGCGGGGACGAGAGCGGCGCGGCTGGGTCTCCGCCGCGCTTCAGGTGGTACTCGCGGAGGTACGGGGAGGGAGTGGTCGGCGTTTTAGGGAATTGGATGAAGACAGACGCGTATCCGAGGGTGGTCAGGTCGAATTTGCCCGTGGAGGGCGTGCGGACCGGGGCGGCGTCGATGATGTGCATAATCGACGAGCCCGATGCAGCTCTGTTATGCGAGATGGACGGGCGCCGGGACATGCGGGAGATAGAGGACCGTCTGGACGAGTTGCTGGTGATGGATAGACGGCGGTGGGGCGAGCGCGGTGCCGGCGAGCCAGGTTGAACATGGGTAGCCCACGCAAGAATGCTTGAGTTGACATTCGAGAACTTGCGTCCGGTCTGTCCATACGGCGCCGGAGGTGGAGATCCTGGAGGTGGAGGAAGAGGCGCGACTTGGCGTCTTTTTGGTGGTGGAGGTTTCGCGAGAAAAGAGAAGCGCGGGTTTTCGAACGCGGCAGGGTAATTAGCAGTCTGTGTCGACATTTGAGCAGACATTATTGTAGGCTGCGTTATAGTATTTGGGAATTAAAGTGGAACCTGGTAGGGGAAATTCCATCACTAAGGAATTTGTTCGTCCGCATAGCATGCCAGAAACACTCACCTTGGAATACAGGAGGACGTTATAAGTAGACGTGATGTGGACAGCGTTATCGGAAATTGTTAGTTCTGGCCGTGAGTCGGCAGGTAAACTTGTTCGTGGTGGAGGAGACGGATTCAAATGAGACTAGCTCAGATGTGGGGAAGGAATCCTGGCGTTCATCCTTATAAAAATCAGGAAACAATGCATTGTAAATGCGCGTGGCACGCCCTACTAAGCGCTGTCAACCAATACTCGCACTGTTCTTGTCTGTGACAGATATGTCACTTCTGTGAGTCACACTTTGGTCGCGTTATTTGTGCCACAACCAAGCCACAGCAGGCCATTGTTCTTGGCATTATCCCAGCATTGTCCTCTATTTCGCTCGTAATTTGACCGACTCTCGATCTGTAGAGCTCGCTACATCCTAGCATAATTTTCCCCTGCAAAATTCAATGGAAATGCAAGACGGTGGCATACCAACGCACCCCCTCTGTGAGTGTGGAAGGAAGGGCCGAGCTCAGCGCTGAAGCTTGAGAACTTGCTTCGCAGTCAACGATCCCAGTGCGGACATTGTGGTAGAATCGTCCGACGGGACAAGGTTCCGTCTTCACAGAAAAAACATCAAAGTCCACACCGGAAGTGCCTTCCTCGGGGGACTTTATTGCAGCTCTGTAGACGACCCTGACATCACTTGCCTCTCGGAGCCAGGAGATGTCCTGGAAATAGTGTTTCAATTTTTATATCCTCAAAAACATCCAGATCTCGGTGCGGTTACAGAATCCGAGAGCGTAGTGGCAATAGCGGACGCAGTAGGAAAATATGAAATATATGGGGCGATGAATGCTTGCGAGATACGGCTGAGGTGGATAATTTATTACTGGAAATTGTGGCGTTCTTATGCTTATACTCTTTATGAAGGCCTTTTCTGTCAGATCACCCCACAGAAATATTCACATACGCATTCAAAAATCGTAACCAAGAACTACTCAACAAAACAGCTCTAATATTATCGCGTTTTCCGCTGCATGAAAGACTGGAAAATCTACCTCCGCAGTGCAGCTTACCATGGGTAAATTTTCAAAGTAACATTCAAGGTACCTTATGAGCTTACGCATATCTCAATTAGGTGAATTATCAGAAGACGTGGACCGCTGTATTTGATGCAATACGAACGTACATCAGAACCCTCCTGCAGGGGACAGGCCCAGGCCCCACTGCTCTATGTATATGCACGAACAGATTCTCATACAACTCGAAAGGTATCTGTGGAGGATGTTATGATTTCTTAAGAGTATGGGTACTCAACCTCGAAAAAACGCATCGCTTCGCGGAATTGGGGACCAAGATTGCCAGTTCTTTGACGCCAGTACCCATAGGACAAGGCCTTACCAACGGATGCCCACACTTGCCAGCAGTCGCAAAGCATAGTCAAACACTGATAAAAAAAATACCGCCTTTTGTGTCGTTTCTTGATTGCAGCGAGAAGAAGGAATTCTGCCAGTAAAAGCACTCACTAGCCAGGGTTGCCAGCAATAATATCGCTGTACAAATATCGGATGCTTAATTGAATTGGTGTTAAATTTTTGTCAAAGACTCAAAGCCATTGGTACATACTCGAGTTATGCGTTGATTTGGTGTGTAGAAAAAATATGTGCTACTTCTAATCAATATTCTGTGCAAAAGATTGTCAAGTAAATTTGCATTTCAACAAGTAAAGTGAGGGTACTATGTCAATGAATGACACAACTAGGCCAAGCACCGCTATTAGCAACTGCTTGAGATACTGCCTTTGTTGCTAATATATATACCTCATCTTTCGGCGAACTACTCTTCAAAAACTTCCTGAAAGGAAATTCATGCATAGCTTTAATCCCATCCTGACACCGTCGCATGATATCGCGCTGCATACTGCATTGTTCCCCCATACCGTGGCAACGTTGGCAGAGGGCACGTTGTAAGACGGCCTGTGGCTGTCCGCCCTGGGTCTGAATGCGATTAAGAGCATTTTCCGCGTCATGTATGCTTTTGAGCATGCGGATTTGATCCACCAAAGCGACCAAAAAAAGCTCGCAGTTCGTGCAGACAACGGCCAAACTTGGGAAGCAGTCGACATCTTCAGTAAACAAGCCACCGTCGGGCTTGAATCGCAAATTCTCAATCACGGCTTCAAACACCGTTTCCCAGGTTTTGTGGTATAATGCCTGCACGGAGATAAGTATAATCTAATTAGCTGGCACCTAAATGGCGTTAAGCAGTACTTGCAAAGACATGACTCACCCAAGGCACCCAGACCTGACTTGGCAAGTCTATAAGCATATCACACACGGGTGATCGGGCGCAAAGGAGCGCAGTTTCGTCGACGAGGTCAAGGTAGTCAAACTCAATGGCGTACTTCAGGATTTCTTTGGCGCATTGAGGCAAAAACTCTCTTCACATCGTACGATGGAGTCAATTAATTATTATAATGCCCAGAACCCAACGATGGAGCGTACCTCAAGCGCACTTGTGAAATATGCATGGCAGAAAATATCTTATATCTTTCGGCTGCGGTCGCGAGCGCTTGCACAGTCTCAAATCTCGTATTCGTGAGCTTCGGGTGTCTTTGAGGGTATAAGAACTGGAAAAGGATAACGAGCACATGTGCAGGCTCTGGGAGCCGCTGCTGATTGATAGGCGTGAATCCGCCTGCTTGAACCTCAATATTTGTACGATGCAGACGAAAGAGCACATTGTCGGATGATATGACTGAAATGTCTGCATCGCTTGCACTGACTGAGATTCGATGACAATGCCTAAATTATAAGAAAGATTCACAGATCAAAGAGATCAAAGAAAAACGCACATTGACTACTAGTTGCGCCCTCGTAATCAAGTTTCGACATATCTTAAATCGAAGTACGACTTAGCAGCTGGGTGAATGTGAGTGCCACGAAGGCGTGAGCGTTGGCTGAGCGTATCATTTCAACTTTGATGGGCACGAGCCTTCGGGTTGAACCCGGGAGCCGGCGAAGCCAACACGTGCATTTTCTCTGTACTGTTCTACTTAAACATAAGAGTTGCTTATGAAAGTTCACCATTCCGGGACACGCATAGTGAGAAATGAATTATGCGAATCTGCTAATGTGTGGGCTGGAGTGGAGAAGCTCAAAGATAATATTTCAACATTGAACGATTTATTTTTAGAACATATATATTAAGCGCCCATGTTAACCGAGTTCACTTGGCGCCTTGTAGTGCTTGTACTGCCTTGCAGCTGTATGAATATGCCGAGGCCTATATGTCTACATAAGGCCTACACTGAAAATCATACATAGTGTATTACATATATCCATCGGCCAGAATTCAACTTTCCACCAAATTCAGAAAACACACAAAAGGAGGGATGGATTTAATTTGCCTCTGCCTATATGACGCCAGAGGTAATAGGTATGGGTGCTTTTTATTGCTTGTGAAATTATACGTCGCAATAATGGCTACCATGCTTTCCAAATGTTCTCGAGTATCAAGGCCCGCTTTCAAGTAATTATAGCAGTTTTGACAGGGCTTGCTATTGATGACGCCATTTCTGCGGTGACAGAGGTACTTAGTCTCCGAGATTGAGATAAGAGAGTTGATGTGCTCTTGTATCTGATTGAACACAGCCTACGATGTCTGTTGATATCTGACCTGCATTTAATCCGCCGTGTGAGCTGACGAGGGAAAAGAAGAATGTCCGAAAGGTTATTTCCATTTCGTACAGATTGTTGACCTTGTGAAACCGGTTGACCCAAGCAAGCAAAGAAATTCGACAGTTATTGCATATTTGGGACCTGGTAGCTGTTGCAAGTTAGTGGATGGAACGCGCCTGCTTTCCCTTCAATGTTCGTACGGTGTAGACGAAAACTCCTGTTACCAGAAAATCTGACTGCGACGGCTGTATCGTTCGAGTTGACTAAAAATCCCGGTAAAAAATCAGAAGTCTTCTGATTATCAACGAGACGATGAAATAGGTGCTCACAGAGGACGCTAGGTCACCTGCGTAGGATTCTGATGGCTTGACTCGGAGCTACAGCTTTTGAAAAGGTCAGTGCTGAGCGCTGAATACTAAGCACGGAGTGTTTGACGGTCGGAGCAAGTTGGAAGCAAGCAGCAGCAGCATTTAGCCGCGTGCGTCTTTTCCTGTATCCCAACACATTGCATAATAAGGTTGTAATAAGGTGTTCAAAAATCGCAAAAGCCCTACACCAAGTGAGCCTTGCATCCACCGTGTGGAATACGTAGAGCCACATTTTTGGCTAAAATAAATCGTACATATATCAGGATTTTTCCACGTACAAAATCTACCAACCGCCCGTGTGGCGAACTGGTGTACTTAGCTTTGTTTGCTACATATGTTACACGCAAAAAATTTCAAATAACACAGAATCCATCTTCCAGAAAACATAGATTATAAGTACATTTAGATCTCCCAATGAAGGATTATGGATTCATAGGCCTCTGCCTCTGACGACCGGAACTCCTCTTCCTCTCCCCCGAGGCACGGCCCGGCCTCTGCCCCTTGCTCGTGGTGGTATTCCAGTATCACTCAGCGTTGAATAATCTCTTTCCGCAGACGATTGTTGGCCTAGTGCAGAGGTTCCTGGAGCAACAAAATCACCCCTGCCTCCTGCAATTGTAATGTCCCCTCGCCCGCGTCCTCGTCCCCGGCCGCGGCCACGCCCACGGAGCCCATTGACATTGGGAGCGAAGCCGCCAGTCTTCCCGCCACGTCCGAAACGGATAGAGTCCGGGACAAGCGACAGCGAGTCCAGCGAATTTACCAGGCCGTCGACGTCGTTGCTGGCCGCAGCGCGCTTGTTGCGCGGCTGTTTGAGTTGGTGCGGGCGCTCCGTGGACTTGGATGATATGGACGATGGCGGCGAGTGGATCCCGGTCGTGCGGGGCAGCATACGCGGTGTTGCTTGAAGGTCAAGCGCCTCCTCCTCTTCGAACGGCTTGTCCTCCGAGCTGTTGTCGCCGTCGTCATCCTCATCCTCGTCCATCTCGCCGCTGTCGTCCTCATCTTCGTCCATCGCGCCGTCTCCTCTATGAGCGTCCATCTGCACGTCCCTGGCCTGCCCGGGCTCTCTCGGCTTCCACTCCTTGCGCACCATGCTCGCCCCCTCGCCCCATTTCTTCAGCAGCCCACCGATGCCCTTGTTTGTGACGGCGAAGAAATACTCCTTGGGGTAGGAGTGTGCTTGGATCAGATGTAATCGCCGCGCTTTCGGGGTGAGGAAGTTACGGCCACAAGTTGGGGCAGGGATGTGGCACTGGAACTGGAAAACAATGTGAGTCAGATATCACAATCGCACAATTGTACGCACGATCTTGTCACCGCGCTCCTTGCGAATCTGCGCCAGGGGGTCGTGGCACTCCGTTTGATGCTTTACAAAGGGTAAATTAGCGCCGTGTCTTTGCCACTCAAAACGACGCAGCTCACCAGCGCTAGTAGCCTAGCCTCAGGAAATACACACCCGCAGTTTTGGTCTTCGCAGACATGCGCATGATATTTGGCATAGTGTCTTTCAAGTTCAGCAGTGTTCGCGATCGGGGCAGGTTTGTGATTGCAAGTCGGTGGCAAAGTGCAGAGTAATGGCACTGAGGCACTGGAAGTTGTGGTGCTCTGCTGTCCGTTTACGGTGCTCCTGCTTGGGTTGGTTATGTCGGAGCTAGCGTCTGGGAAGTAAATGATGCGCGAGGCCTTGAGCGGAGGATCGCCTGATCCAGGTGAAATGCTAAGCGCCGATGACGGCGAAGAAGGTGCGCGTGGACGCTTGACGGATGGTGTTGCGTTTGGCTCCATAGTGGATTGGCGGATTTGTTGAGATAAATCTCTTTACTTGAGAATACCAGCTCAAGGTTCACAAACGCACGATGCACGGGGAGATCTGAAGTGAAAGGGGCTTGCATCGTGGTGAACGTCCACAAGAACGTTGCAATTCGATAATAGTACATCCAGGGATGCGCCATTTTACACATGAAATATGTGCCCCATGGCTGAGTTGGTTACAGCGTCCGACTGTTAAGTTCATATCTTGAGCAACGATAATCGGAAGGTCATGAGTTCGAGCCTCATTGGGGCAGAGTCTGTTTTTGTTCATCTTTGGCAAGATAGCAATTTTTTTTAAAAAGTTGGAAAAATCACGGTGACACAGAGTCCGGACCCCATAGCCACGGAAAATTTCCGTCAGAATTCATCAGATTCTCTGCGTACTGCAAGCGCACTGTATTAATTTGCTCGTATACAAAAGCTAATTTTACAATATAGGTACTTCCAACATCATAGTTTTGCATGTAGTGTCTTCATGAAATAGAGCAAACAAAAAACCAAGTCCCCTTCCAGATTTATACCACACGTTGAAAGAGCATGAAGGCTGATGTATCCTGATACATCAACGCCACATCTGAGAAGTTTCCGGCGATCGCGGTGGGGACATCGTCGCCTGCCCTCCTCGAGTGTAATAAGAGCCACCACCAGGAGCCGGGTTAACGCTATTCGGCACTGGCGGGGGTGCATATCCCTGCGTCATCGAAGGTGCATACCCATGTGCGGTCGAGTTGACCGAAGAGCCATACGAATAATTCGACATGTGCGTCGGGGCCGCGTTGTACGCATCATACTGCACCTGCTGGGCATTTGCCTGCGGAATGTTTGCCTGCGGGAGCGGCGCTGCCGTGCTCGGTTGCGTGGTCGGGAAAAGCGCGACGGTGGGTATCAGTTCGCACACATGTTGTACGATGTTACGCGTGCGCATGCCCCCGGGCCCGGTGACGGAGTCGGTGCTGTTCATGACAAAATGCACCTGCGCCTCCTGCACGACATTGTCGTGCTGCGAGTCGATTGGCGGTGTGTTGGCAGTGACACTGACACCGCGGCCATCCCATGTGCATCGGATTTCGTTGCCCGGGATGATCTGTGCCAGGCGCCCGGTTGCGATATGTCGGATTTCGATGAAGCGAGAGTCAAACAGGAGAATATACGGCGCATGGAAAGCGACACGCTCTGCTGTCCCCTCCCATTCAATGGTCCCCAATGAGCGGCATGGGTCGCCATGCTTGTCAACATATAGGCCAAATTCTATAAACCCAAGATTAGAATTCGTCGGAAGGTAAGTGGAAACAACACGCCATCATAGCAAAGCAGAAACTCTTCCTCAGTCGATCGGAACATCCCCAATGGCCGAGCGGCTTCGCAGCGCTTAGCAAGCTGCGCGTGGCGAGGGTCATCCCGCTGAGGAATAGTTATGCTGTCAAAGCTGTAGAAGATAGATAAATCGGAGAAACACCGAGCCTAGAAGGATAACAACGTACTCATGAAGATTCATAATTTCGAACCCTTTAGCACAGAAAATCGCAATCCTTGCTTTGAGGAAGATAACGTCGAATGAATCGGACGGCAGGAAGAAATCCCTGTATATTCTGAACCACTCCGATTTTGTTGATCGGAAGCCGAGCCGAGAGCCAAAACCAGCAGAAGCCTTCGCTCCTTCGTTAATCTTCTCGCCGACCGGTTCGAGTACACGGAATATGCTGTTCAACTGGATAGCAAAGATATGAGAATAGCCTACGTGCCAACTGAAAGGATCATACCGATTTCTTCTTCATATAGATGATGAGGGTCCGGCCTCCAAGAGTTCCAACACTGAAGAAGTGAACGTCCTTTGTTCCACTCAATTTCTGTGGGACTTGTGACGTATGAGGTCCATTTGGAGTCGACGGCACGAGAGCTTCTATGTGATAAGCAAAGAGGGCCTAACAACACATAGATTAGAAAAAGCATATCGTGAATTGAAATCAAAATACTTTGTCAGCGAGGACCAAGAAGATGCCAAAGTCTTCAAGCATTGCACACTGGGTCACCATTTTCAGATGCAGAACACGACGAATCGCTAAAGAGATCTGTCAGAAGATAATACCAACATGGAGTGGTACAAATACATACACTTGGGATCATGTCTGAATCCGATCCACACTCCTTCTGTACACCCAATTGCAACCAGAGCGCGTCCATCAAGAGTATCTGCGAAACAGTAAGTACCAGCAGAGTCAAAAATATATAGTTAACTTACTGAAAGGCACAGAACAAGTGACTTTGCCTGTATATTGATTATCTTGATTCCACGCCGGACCGTTATTCGTGCCAACAGCGACCGCCGGCATCACGAACGTCTCCCTGCTCAGATACTCGATTTCGAACACCTTGTTGGATTCCTGCACTGTCTTGCGTAGAATAAGTGCGTGTTCCAGCCGTTCCTTCCAATCTGAACGTGATTGTGCGGACTCGGCGTAAAGGATGTAGGGACCGCCTGTGCGCCCATTGTGATGGAGGGTAAGGGGGAATACTGAACGCGAATCGGTGGCACTATCGGGTGTCATGCCCGGAGTTCCGCTGTTGGTGTCGTGTCGCTCGCCACCTCGCAAGTTGCGAAGGATCCCTGCGCTTCGTTGGGTGGGTGGATCCGTGAAGTTTACCAGTGTCAACAAGTCAAGAGGGATTGGCTATACAAAGTTGGCATGAGCTCGAGACATCCCCGATCAGGAAAATGTATTTACTCTACGATTAACTTGATATTTCGTCACACCGTCCTTCTCTTTAGGCTTTGTCATCACCACTATGATTGCGTTGGGTCATCGTGTTCAATATGATACCAAAAATGACTCACGGTAATTATCGAAAAGGAGGACATGAAGCTCGCTCCATCCATTCCACTCTAGACCACTTTCAGGTTGGCGAAGCAGTTTCCCAGAATAGATAAGGGAACGACCCGGATCGAGTAGATCCATGTCCTGACACATACCAATCAGCATCAAGAAATCACAGATAGATAGGCCAATGCATCTCACAATAGATTCGCCTTGCTTGAAGATGAGGTTGGCATTATACCTCCACACCTCGACTTTCTGCTTCGCCGACTGCACTCCGGGCTCTGTCTCCTTTCCAAGAGCTTTGATGACCTCAACGACTTGCGGAATGGCCTCGATATCTTCATGCCCTGCAGGGGTCTCGTCCATTATACCCTTCAAGAGAAGTTCATATCGCAGCAGCCTCGGGATAGGCCGATTGATGAAGCTCTTCATGTCAAGACGATGCGCATCCGGATGCCGGACACAGTTCTGTTGACCCAATCCATATTTCAGTATAGTGACCAAGAGAGCGATTGTATGTGCCTTACATCAACGAATGTCTTGAATGCCGGATTATTCGCCATTTCGTTGTCAATGCGATATGCAGCGATGGGATAGTTCGGGATGTATTCCATGTATGAATCTCGGAAGTTGAGGGCGGCGTCGAAGAGTGGAGCGGTGATGGAGTGAATGTTGGGGTGTTGTTCCCGTTGGATTTCGTGCAGCTCGCCAACGAGTTTTTTGTGATGCTGGAACAGATCAGCATAGTTGTGGAAGACATCATCAATGAACTGGTCGAGTCTGTCGCTGGGTATAATGGACGTGTCCTTGCGGAGAGGTATAATGTACATCTAGCAAAAAAATTAGAACTGAAGGCAGCAGCAGGAGATTAGACATACATTTTGAATGTTTTCCAAATCTTTCACGTAAGCCATCTCTCCCTTGATTAGTTCGAATATGATACTATAAAAGTCTTAAAAGCTGCATCAGAGGAATGCCACGCAAAAACTTACGCTTGGCGCTTTGCATCTTTCTTAGCGAAGTGCTCGCGAACCTCAACAGGGACGATATCGTGCCATTCCCATTTCCCAGGTGCACCCTTGCCCATCGCGGCCTGGAAAGTCCGCAGCTGCGATATAGAGTGCAAGTTCTTGATGGCGTCGATTGCCTCAACTAAGAATTCCGTGTCCGGATTTTCGGGCGCCGTTTCATGCAGAACCGCCTCGAGATGGACCGTGTACCTCTGTAGATGGTCCGCCGGCCGACTGAGAAAACTTTTAAGCTCGAGCCGGGTAGAGTCTTCTGGGCGAGACGACGGCTGGCGGGCACATTGCTAAGAAAAAATGGAAGGGGTAGAAGGTGAGTACGCATATGGCAGCTGTAACAAATGAACGCACATCCAGAAATATCTTGAGCTGTGGGTTTGCGTCCGTCTCATCCTTCAGCCGCTTTTCTGATATCGGAAAATGGCCAATGTATGTCGGATAGGCGAAACGGAACTCGGCCGCAGATTGCAGGAATATGTCGCCAATTCTCAAGATGATGGGACCCTCTTCG
Source organism: Hypholoma sublateritium FD-334 SS-4 (assembly GCA_000827495.1). NCBI lineage: Eukaryota > Fungi > Basidiomycota > Agaricomycetes > Agaricales > Strophariaceae > Hypholoma > Hypholoma sublateritium. Next base: position 106,634 of record KN817542.1, read on the forward strand.
CGTTGACGGACATACAAGACTTCCAATAATCGACGATTCGTTTCGCGCAGATCCAGAATGTTGCCGAATACATCATCAATGAAGTCGTCCAATAGATTGGGGGAAATCACGGGGGGATTAGCCGCACGCAAGGGTTTAATGAAGGCAGACTCGACGAGGTCAAGGTCTTGGAGATACTGTTTCTCCCGATTGATGAGCTGATGGATGATACTGATAGAGGAGAATAAATGAGTCCGCATATCCTAAGTCTACTGTAAGACAAGTAAGAGACCCACTTCTGTCGGTTGACCTCACTTTGAGGCAACGATTTCACAATCGCTGCATCAACGGTCGACGTCCATGCTTCTTCTGTCACAACAGCGAGCGCCTCAACAGGCGCAGGAGGCGGTACAAATGCATGATCGCCCTGGTAGTATATTACGATTACACAAGGGGACAAATAAAGAAAAACTGACCACATACCTTGCGAGGACACGAGTAAGCATAGCACACGACGCCCTCCCCACAACTTGGCGAATAACATCTTGTAAGCATTGTAATGACGCTTGTCGGCAATTCCTCGCGCTCAGGAATGGCATCAGATCCACTTTCTTGGTCATCGAGGAACATGTATACGTCCTCTACTCCATCATGCAGAACACGATTGCCCCATTCGACTTCATAGAAGAACAGTTGGCTCTGGAGACTGCGGGCCACTTGGAGGGCCACCCGTCGGTCATTGGTCGAAACTCCGTGATTTATCGCAAGCTCCCGTTGAATTTGTGTTTGGATTGTTGACTATGATACAAAAAAAATAAGTTTACGATATAAAACTGTAATTGAATTGCAATCCGACGCACCACAATATCTTTGCCTGTAAATGCTCTTGGATAGGGGATGCTACCTTTCACATGAGTGCCTCGAGGGACCTTGTCGCGCAACTGCATCGCAATGTTTGATAGCAAGGAAAAGTTAACGAAGCGAGTCTCGTCTTCTTCGTCCTCATCTTCCCAATAGTCGCCAAGCGGGTCAGGGTCGTCGTGAAGCTCCAAAGAGGGCTGTTTGCCAGGGGAGAACTGGGCTACGCTACGTAACATGTCACTGGGCCGTCGCATGACATTCGGGTCAGAAGCTGTGAGCCCATCTTGATCATCGTAGTCTTGCTCGCCGTAGTCGTACCCGTTGGGATCATGAATAGCCAACTGCGCACCTTGCTGTGCCGCTCTCGCGGAGGACGCAGCATGTGGCTGATCAAAGAAACTGTTCTGCGATGCAGCTCCCGTAGCGTTTTTGAGGCTGAAGTCTGGAAATCCGTTGTCTATAATGACTATTAATAGGCTGCCCCTCAATACTGAACATGGACTTACACGATGAAGATGCTTCGGGTGATGTGGTGTAAGTGTTTGGGGATGGGTAAGGGGCATAGCGTTCATCGTTAACTCCCGGAAGCGGCGGTAATGGCGGAGTTGGAGTGGAAGTCGAGATATAAGGATTAGATTCGGAGGCATAATCGTATGCATCAGAGCCTTCTTGGTCGTATGTGGACGGTGCTGGTGCCGACAGGTATGGATTCTGCGACATATTGGTGTACGCAGATGGTTTAGGAGGCAATGCGGGGGGCAGAGCTCCAGAAGGACGTTGGTATACGTCATTCCGAGAACTCGGATAGTGCACTTGAGAGTCAGAAACAGGCGTCCTGAGAGCATCATCCCAGTAGGAGGTGTTACTTGAAGATGATGATCCGCGAGGAGGTTGCCGTCCGTTGGTATCAGCACTTCTTCTACTGCTGCCGCTAGCCGGATCCGAGCTACGGGTCGAAGACGATGTAAACGATGCAAACGAATTAGATGTGCTGCCGTTATACATGTGCGGGCGAGAGGCACCCGGGGGGTAGTACACCTCTGGCTCTGGCATAGCATAGGATACCACTGAGGGTCCGGGGGTCACAGGCGATGATGATGATCCACCCGGCGTTGGGGGTAATCGTCGTCGAGTGGGGGACTTGCCGCTGGCAGGCGATGAGGCGGTAGCGAGGTTTTGGGTGTTTACTCGGTATGGGCTTGGACTCCTCCGCCCGGCTAGAGAACGAAATTGGATTGGTATCTCGCATACGAGATGATTACTCACTATGCTGCGGGACAGGTGCAAGACTCTGCGGTGTCGGCTCATAATCATCTGCGTAGCCGCTGTAGATATTCTCGAGATCTCTTTCCGACGGCGGCGTTTCCTCCGCGAACACGGCCCACACCTCATTGTATAGTTTTTGAAGATCTTCCTCTACTGGTGATGTAGGTCGTGGACCCAGTCCTGATGAAGCCGGCATCGGTACCCCAGGCGACAGGCTTGTTGCAAATCCCCGCAGATACTAGAGTATCTATGGGCTTGGGGTAAGTCTCGCAGATAGTTTACTTCTGAACGCTAGAGTCGACTGCAGAGAGTGCGACTGGTTCGATGTGGTGGTGGTGTCCAAAGAGTGAGTAGCGGCACTCATCAGTGCCCGCTCTGCTCTGTCAAACCTCATGACTTTTCTTGATAAGGCAGGTTGATCACTTGCTCTATTTTTACCACGTTAATTGTGCGCTCAGCGCTATATCCTAGCCTTTTGGAAGCTTCGCCCCTACGAGCCCCTACGTTGAATTGATATGTAGCCATTGACAATATCCTTTATTACAGCGTCGAAAAGTGACAGCGGTATGGGCGCAGCGCGGTTCTCCGCGCCGCTTGGGGCCGGCGTGGGGAAGTCTTACGCGGCGTGTCCAGCCACCCTCTTTAGACTTGCTTTAGACCCACTTCCAGTGGCCCTTTGACACAGTATTGCGCCACGCTCGCACACTAATCACAACACTTCATCTGAACTCTGACTAGCAAACATGGCTGGCGACAAAGATACTCTCCTAGGGATGGGCTTTGATGCTGCACGAGTAGAATGTTCGCCGTCTTTACACTTCAAACCGTCGCGATAATGTTGATCATAAAGATGCTTCATTTCATGCGCGTCTTTGTTGTTTCATTTGTGCTGTTTCTTCATAGGGGCCTTGAAGGCGACGGGAAACCGTGGCTTACAACCCGCAATGGACCATATACTCGAACACGAGAGCCAGCCCGTTCCCGACCTTGGAGCGGTGAGCGAGCAAGCGGGACGTTCTGAACCGATGGACGTCGATGAAGACGACGAGGACGCGGAAGCATTGAAAAGTCTGGGTGCATTGAAAGGGAACGCGGTTGAGGCAAAGGTACGTGCACCCTTTCAGATCGCAGTGAGAAATAAAATACTAACTTGTCTATCTAAACACACAGAGTATTAAGTGCTCTGAGTGCGGTAAAATCTTTAAGAACACTGCTCTAGCCAACTTCCACGCGGAAAAGAGTGGTCATGATCAGTTCGAAGAATCCACGGAAGAGGTGACTTCCTGTCTTATCAACCTTTGGTATCATTGTGTATTCATCATCGCCACATAGATCAAACCCTTGACTGAAGAGGAGAAGAAGCAGAGACTGGAAGACTTGAAAGCAAAGATGGCGGAGAAACGCTCCAAAAAGGCCATCGAAGAAGCAAAGGAGAATAAAATCAACGAGGCGCTCCGACGCAAGGCTGGGAAGGTAATATATGTAATCATGACCGTCCCTATGTGATCTGACTGTCGTCTGCGATCAAGGACATGGGGAAAATCAAAGAAGACATGAAATTGAAGGAGGCCCTGAAAGAGGCTGAAGCCAAGAAGCGAGGTATGCACTAGTAATTTCTACATATCATGTCTTGCTCATTCTGTTTTATTTTCCTGCAACGTACGACTCTAGAAAAAATTGAAGACGCCAAAGCCAAAGCCGCTATCAAAGCTCAGATTGAAGCCGACAAGAAGGCCCGAGCGGAGAAGGCCGCCAGGGAGAAAGCAATCCGCGATGGACAACCTGTGCCGGATTCCGGTGCCGCAGGCCCATCTCGCGCGGCAGCCGCCCCTGCGTCTGCAGTAGCCGGAAAAGACTTCAAGGAAACGCGGCTTCAAATTAGAATGTCGACTGGTGGACCACCGTATACAACAACTTTGTCGAGCGACGCGCGTAGGCTTATTTATGTAAACAGCAAGTTATTATAGACACTGACTTGTTCACTAGCACTGCGAGAGGTGGCAGAGTATTTGGCAGGGCAACTGAATACACTGGATTCGGAGACTGTTACTCTTTCGCAGCATTTCCCAAGGTATGTGCAGAACGATGAGGTTATGACCATGTCTTGACTTAACTCAACCCTGCTCTAGAAAAATATTTACGCGTCAAGATTTCGAGAAATCCTTGAAAGATCTCGGACTCACTCCTTCTGCTGTAAGGGCATTTAGTTCATTCTGATGTGTAATCTCACTATCTGATAGGTACTCATTGCAACACCTTAATTCGATAACTTGATGTAAAATACGTATGTACAATGACAAATCCAGGTATCCAATACGAACAGTAAGGCTACAGCAAAGTGATTCTATCGGTATATTTCCATTTTATGACTTATTCAGAACAATAGCAGCCAACTTAACCCTTCCTGATACATTTATATGTATTCTAGCACAGAAATCACGCCATCATCGCGCCCTAAAAAAATCCTTCCTTCCATCTCATCCAGCGCAATGCGCACCCAGCTATCTTCTTCGTGGTATGTGTAAACAGACGTCGCAACGGCCGTTGCTACCTGGTCGGATAACTCGATTTCCTCCCCTTCATTGACAACGTAGCGCGAAAATATCCCGGCGACGCGCTGCCCACGATCGGCGTGGTTGAAGTAGTCCTCCGTGTGACTGTCCGTCCATATCGCGGTACCGTACGGCCCAATGGCCATGTCTGACGTTGTGTGCAACCGAACGGGGGACCCGATAGTCTCGCGGAGCAACGGTGCGAGCTCATATGGGGGATTGTGCTCGCTGATATCTTTATCTGCGAGGAAGTCTGTATTGGGGTACAGCACATAATGATGCAGAATATTCAATGCCTATTTGATGAGGATGTAATTAATTCGCTGTGTCGAAGGGTCGAAACACGCTTACCCATGGATAGTAGCTGCGAAATCGGACCAGTATGTCGATCGGAGACTTCCTTTGATTTTGAGATGAACGATTGACCTGGACCATGACTGCGTTGTCGATCGCCCATGGCAGGCGAAATGTGGATATAGGAACAAGTATATTATTATTGGAAGGAGGTGCATGCTGTGAAGGGCGACCATAAACTTCCAGTGTCGTGGATTTTAGGAGCACGATGAGTTCATTTGTTACTAAGACATCAATAATGACAGTAGACTGTAAAGCAAATATTAACGCCACAAAACACAGGGACTACGGGAGCACGGACCTGTGGAAGGTTGGGATTATGGAGTTGATACTTTCCAGCGTCGGTATGTGATAAATTTATATCCCAAAGATCCAAATTCCCGTTACTATTTCGCGTTAGGATGTGAGAGCCCGCTAAAAAATGGATACCAGCCGCTTCTTGCACTTGGGGCATATATACCTCCGTGACGAACCCTTCATCGGAGCTTGCTGCTTGCGGATCGACAGAGATTATTTCGACCCTGTAGATTTCATTTAAGGTGCGAGTCTTGCCAGAAAGGAATCGCATACTCAGGATTGAGGATAGCTATGGCTCTGCGAGTGCAAGCTACTCGATTAACGCCCATACCACGGAATCGCCTGAACTCGCGCCTAGCGAGACATACGGGGGCTGAACCCCCAATGTCCCAGCATTGCAGAGTGAAAACGCGCTGCTGTCCGGCGGTCAGAGAGAGAGAAACAATCCAATTGTTACAATGCCCCGGGAGGACGTGAATTGCGATCGAACGCGAGTTCGGAACCAATGTTAACTGCCTGTGGACTCGAGGAGAGCTAGACACCCAGTTACGGCGCATTGAGAATGCCCGACGATAGCATTCTTCCAGTTCAGTCGAGTTCATTGATTCCAGAGTCCTTCCCTGCATTCTGGGGATGGGAATATTCTGGTCAAGGACATCGTTTCGTACGAGTCTATCCCAGACGCTCCGAACCTTCGATAATTCGTGGAATTCCTTGCAGGTCTGGAGAACTTTTATCAGTTTTAAGTTTGCAAGGCTTCAAAATCGTACTCACCTGCCTCAACACAATAATATCGTCGACATCGAGGAATCTAATTATTAAACCATAGATATCGGTAGGTAGCGACGAAGTGGGTTGTATAGCCATGCCTCAAATTTATGCCAAGCAACGAATATTAGACTCGGAGATGGCTGCGAATTGAGACGCTTCAACGATCCTGGGGCGAAAGTGGCAGGGGAAATCACGGTCAAGCATGCTTTTATACCCAGGATAAACCTGCTGTTTAGGAATGACGATGTCCTGGAATCCTGCAACGTAAGTACGCACCTGTTTTGAAATCGCCTTCGCTGCCGGTCTGGAATATTAATGCCCGTTGGTCCGCGTCCCTCGCTATCTCCCATCCCCTATTTCTGACGGTGTTGTTGCGACATGCGAGCGCACGGCACGCCCACGACATATCTATCATATTGCTTCTTATCGGTGTTATTGGCCCACGGATGACGATTAGGCGTGTCTGATATACGAAAACAACGGACTCGGATGCTCAGCCAGATCATGGGATTACCACCCTTTACGAACATTATGTCGATGGAATCGCACTTTTCCAGGCAATTCCGGGGGGGGAAGATCGATTTTCTCTCAATTTCAGTTTTCCACAGACGGAACCAGTTGTTTAGGCCGAGGTCCGACGGCTTGAGAGTAAATCAGCAAACATGATGGAATAGAGAAGGTCGATCAAATCGTTACTGCACATTGACTAAGCCACCAACCTAGGTGGAAAAGTATCACGACATCACCGAGAATAAGTGTGGGCGATCTGCTAAATAGAATGCGGCATGCCACTAAAGGGTGCATTTAACGTTCCATTCGGACCGCTTTGGAAGGAAGTTGCTTGGTGTTTGTGTATCCATGCGCCACCACTTTTAATTGTAGAATTACGTTGATCAAAAGTTGGTCAACCTTATTACAGAGAAATTGAAATACACTTCCAGTAATATCTGTAGACATCCAGAAAAGCGTGGTTTTGGACTATCCATAACATAGGGTGGACTTCTGGAAGCGCTTCTATTTTGAGAATCTCATAAACTCCCCTGGAAAACAAAAAAAACATGTTTTATACATGCTAGACGACTGGAAATGCCATTTCAAGCGATCTTAGCGGTCCGATAGTCAGATATAGGCGACAGGACTCACGTACTTGTGGTCTCGACACTCATGCACAGCGAGTCGAACGCGGTATCCTGGATATACCCGTGATCGGCCAACCGGCCAGAGAGAAAGCAGCTACAAAGACATACGCTGTTTTCGCAAAATACATCGTGGATCCAACTTCTAAGTGGACATGCGATCGGAACGCAGAAAAATGGGCGGCACTCTTATCAAACTCAGTACTGAGCGTGGTGTGCGTCAATCTGGAAATCAGGTTTTGCACGGGCGCCCCGGTGGCGCCCTTCCGCAGATAGAAATAAAATATCAGACTTTAGAAGGACGCCGATAGGTTCCTGGTTTGCATTTGGTAAGATTTGACCTTGTAGGGAATCAACAGTAAGTATCGAGAGGTTGCTTGCCTACTCAATCTACTTGGCCAAGATTTGACGGGCTCACCTTTGTTTGGAAAGTAAAGAGAAACCAATGAGATCCAGCGGCAGCCTTTCCGACTCCGCAGTCCAATACGCGAGACACATGCAGGGAGCATGGGGATATGCGTCGCTATACACGCCATGCCGAATATTTCAGCAAGTCAGTAACCAGGCGCATCGAAGAAATTACTGAGGCGAATAGGAGCAAGGGACCCAGAGGGGTTTCTATTTATAAAGAGGGACACACTGTCCTCCACATACACTACAAAAAGCAATCGACTAAACCTCGCAAAATATAATGAATATCGTGATCAACGTAATGTCGAGAGAAAAAGAACGCACCTAGTATGAATTTACAACGAAGCGTGACAAATCCAGACTTACAGCCCTTCGATAATCTTTCGCGCTTCCTCTGCTTTCTTTCTGAACTGCTGCAGCTCCCTTTCGCCGTCCCTTCGGAATTTGTCAAATTCCACGTCCATTTGATATCTAATCCACTCTTCCACGGTCATGTCAAGTTCGGCATCGGTAAGGTTCTGCATAGGTGTGAAAGGAAGTTTCGACAACGGAGGGACAAACGGAGGTTGCGTTGCAGCTACGGGGGGAGCGTTTCGGAGAGGAATAGAAGGCGCCAGAGGGGGCTTTGCTATAGTTTGACTGTCGTTGCTCGACAGGAAATCATTAGAGTGCACGAGTTGGGTTGTTTGTCGAGGCGGAGTAGACGGTGCAGGTACATCATACATGTGCTGATCGGTATCAAGTTCGATTTGGCCCATACTGACATCGTTGTCACTTGTATGTTCTGGGACAGAAGGTTGCACCTCTTCGCTGGGCTGGATTGTTTCCACAATAATTGATTTCTTGTGCTGGGTGCGGGAAGGCGGTCTAGGCGGCGTTTTGAATTGTGGCTGAGGGAATGCTTGGGGTTTGGTACTTTCGGCCCTAGAAACATTGTTGGAGTGCTGGCCTTGCTTCGAGTTGTCTATGTCGGAGTCATCGTCACTGGAGATCTCAACCACTTTCCTCGTCTTGGGGGATGATGATATCGGCTTCGCTTGAGGGGCAGCCTTTGGCGACTGAGAAGGCTGCTTGCTCGAGGCAGCAGCGGGAGTTTTCCGTTTGGGAATGAATAAAGGCAGGAGCTCCGTCGTTGTGGCAAGATCTGAGGGGGCCGGAGGCGGTGGCACGGTGAAGACATCTTCACTGACCACAGTTATCACCTCGACAGGGCGAGTCGCCTTAGATTTACCTGAAGATTTACCTTTACTGGGGATAACTTCAGCAGCTTTCTCTTCATCGTCCACGGACTCGGTATCAGATACTGCTATAGGCACATTCGGTTTGGATTTCGAGGCCGTCCGCTTGTGCTTGGGTTTCGTAGTGGTCTTAGTCTTTGGAGGTGTCTCATGTTCGGATGGGTCCAAGACGTTTTCTTGTTCTGAATCTGGAACTTTGGCTTTCGAGTTTGCTCGGGATGTTTTCCTTGGCTCTTCACTAATAACGGGGTGTACAACCGACGATTTAGCCTTCGTCCGCGATACTTTTCGCGGCGCTGCTTCGGTGTCGGCAATAGCGGAGGCGTCGACCTTCGTACGAGAGGACTTCCGTGGTACATCTTCCTCCACTACTTCGTCTGCGCTTTCGTATGCTGCTTTCTTTGGTTTCCGCGACGGTTTCCGAGGTTCTGCAATTTCTATCTCGGAATCCGCCTCTGATCCAAGAGCCTTCGACTGTGGTTTTGATTTCTTCTTCACCGTCACCGGTGGCTCGATTATCATGTTGTCCTCGCCATCGACCACTGCCTGGACTTTAGCCACAGATTTGGATCGTACCCTAGCTTTCTTCTTGACTGTCACGGGAGGCTGTAGCTGGGCGTCATCGTCCTGATCTTGAACATCTGCCTTGGCCACAGACTTTGATCTCGAAGGTGCCTTTTTCTTCGCTGTTTTCGGTACCTCCACTTCCAGCTCCACCTCTTCTTCCTCGTCATCCTCAGCGACGTCCCTCAACCCAGACCGACTCGTACCCTGTGTCTTAGCTTTAGGCGTCTTAGCAGTTGATTTTTTTGTAGTTGAGGAGGATGTTGAACGCGGTTTGCGCGGAGTTTTAGCAGTAGACTTCGTGGCCTTTGGCGCTTCGACGGCGTCAGATTCATCCTCCTCATCATCAAACGTATTCGCGGGATTGATAACTTCCTGTTGTTTGGATTTAGATGTTGACCTAGACGAGGGTTTTGCTTGGGATTTCGAAGGAGGTTTCGTAGACTGTGAACGAGATGGTGGTTCCAATGCCAGGAAGAATGCACAGGGAATATCCGATTTAGCGGCTCGCTTTCGGTGTTCGTCCCTATGGATTGGTTGTCAGTCGATGGGGCAGAGGATCTATGCGAGGAATGTGGTTCACATTGGATCGTCGTCTGCATCCCACCCACTCAGAGAAGTTCCGCAGTAAAGGCAAGTAGCCAGGTCGTCACCACTATGCTGAGGCGCGTAGACAAATCCAGCGCGGGCCATCTGAGCGAGACCATTGTAATTCGGTCATAGCGAAGGGAGTATAGTTTCTACACACCATTGCTGAATTGGCACCGTGCGCTTTAGCCTGGTCATGAATCCAGCCCTTACCCGCACTAAAGGTCTCCAGCCGCGCCTTTTCCATCAGCTTGTGCGTTGGATTTCGCGTCTTGTCGGAGGCGACAAACCTATATGCAAATTAATCCACTGAAATACGAGCAAGGAGAGTCTTAACGCACCTCCCCGACTGGTCTACGTCTGTCGGCAGCCCACAACGCACGCTAGCCCAACAGCAGCGCTGTCCGCACTTCACCCAGTGCAAAAGAAACGGGTCATCGTCTTCCTCCCAGCCTCCTAGCTCCTTCTCGCAGATATAGCACGTCACATTGTCCGAATCGCCGTACGCTGGGTCGTAGTAGAAGCCTGCTTCAGCCAGCGTCTCCGGGTTCGCCTTGAAGTCTGGGGGATGAGGCCACTTGAGGGTCGCCGTCGACGAGGGCTTTTCAGGGTTCTTCACGCGCTTCGATTTCTTGAAGGAATTCACACGAGCAGAAGTAACTTCCATGCTTGAGGTTGAACTGGATTCTGCGCCGTCCGGCGTCGACGGTGGTGGTTCAGCTCAAGTTGATCAACGTGACCTTGTCGACGCGTTAGTCACGCGCTACATCACGAGACCTGTCACAAGCTTACGCACGTCGCGCGACGCGCGCGCCGCCGCGGTCTATTCTGGTCAAACTCTGGTAGTTTTCAACCAATTTTTAGTGTACCCATAAGCCGCAAAAAAGAAAAAAAAATTGTGCTACTTTACAGAATAAGTAATCAGTCCCTGCTTTAGAGGATGGAGAGATTCTGAGAAATGCAAAGGTCAAGGTGTATGCCACAATGACTAGTATAAGTACAGCGACATGAAATTACTCTGATACTTAGAGAGCAAGCCATAGCGAGTGTTAGAATATCGAAACGGAATGGTGAAAATGATCTAGTCTTGCTGGTTCCTTTGCAATTACTTCGGAGGCTTTATGGCCGCTTGATGAACGTATTATATCCAACTTCCTTGGGCCAGAGATTCAATCGGAAAGCGATCTAGGTCTAACCCAAGTTTGTCAAACACTTTCCTGAGAGGCCCATGACCCTCACACTCCTCAAGCTTGCCCAGACCTACAATGATCATCAAAAATGACAATCAACCGGCAACTCCTTCACTGTGCTATGATGTATAAACAAAGGCTCACCTTTGCCCCTTCCTTTGCCCAAGCTTATCTCAAGGCCTTCTTTGCCGTCTCTTGCTGCAATGAGCAGGAGCTGCGCATCCTTGTAGTCTAGAAGCTCAGGCGTCTCGCAGCTAGCAAATCGCAACCCATACGGTTCTCTTCCCTTCTTAGCCCCTCCATTGCCCACACCAGCACCAAATACTTCCCGCATCAATGAGTCAGGATACTGAACAAGTTTTGCATGAGCCTGCATTGGTCCGGTTGCTGGTGTGAGCGGGTTTCGGATTTGCAGCACAAACGAGGAGGCTGAGTAGATCCCAAATTCAGATTGCACCGAGCCCATTTCATGTGGATTCGGGTGCAAGACGTGGTAACCTAGGTGCATCTCCCTTTGCAAGGGGGTATCCGTGTCGGCGTTGATGATAGCGTAGCCTCTCGGGCGACGAGCCTTGCAGGTTCTTCATGACGTGTTCCTGAAACGTCAAAACAAGCATTTGTTAGATCTTGCACATGAAGCAGGAGATATCCATACTACCTCGCATCTTTGTTTCATATGACTTTGCCCCGACACCCGCCTCTAATGCATCCAAGTCATCCCCCATGGCAGTGACGGTCGCCCAGAATGTCTCCTTGCGGTTTCCTCAGCCAGGCACTGTTTCTTCAGGATCTGGAAGCTGCTTCTTCCCTACCGTAATCAACTTGGATTTCTTGCTCTTGGTGTTCGGGTCGGAGGCAGCCGGGACAGCGTCAGCCCCTGGCTGAAGTACTTTCATTTCTGGCTCTTCTGTCTTCGTCAGATCCTCTTTCTGAGTACCACCAGAACCATCAGACCGGGGCATGGCAAATTCAGGCGGGCGAGGGATAAGAAGAATGTGGAAATTTTTAACGTCGTTGATGGAGTAAGCTTCTTCGAGCTGTACCCGAGGACGATAGAAGAAGTAGATGTGGCCGCGCTCAATAGTGCCTGAGTTTTGAGTAATAGCTCAGTAGCTGTGTGTCAGATAAAAAAGAATGTGCTTCCAACCTGCTTTGTATACACTGTCAGAATCATCTGCGGCCCTCCTGGCCTTCTTCACCGGGGGGCCCAGGTTTCTGCTTTGCTGGGTTGTCGGCGGTCGCTTCCACGAGAGCGAGGTTTCGCCAGCTTCGCATCTTCATACTTTTTGTCAGGAATGTCCTCCGCTTTTCATTTTCGACTCTTCGAGTGTGAAGCATGTGAAGTCACAGATTTAGACTTTCTCGAGGTCGGTTTAGGTTTCTTGTCAGAGTCGGGGGATATACGCCCCTCTGCTATTGCGGTTTGTCTTCGGGTGGTAGGCATAAAGATAAAGGTATGGAAAGTCTGCGGGAATATAGCAAGCAGTGTAGCCCCATAAAATTCATTTTATAGGAGGATTCAAGGAGCCTAATTTGACGTCATCTTGGGGTCACTGGCAGATGTGTATGCCAAGTGTATGCAATTCGAGAACGTCCACAATTAGGGACGACATAGAGCACAGCCAGAGTGCAGACAAAGGGCTCCGTACCACGTAGAATGGTGTTGTCTGCAAGTTGGCTATGTCTTTGAAGTTGTGCTGAAGACTCGCAGTCCCGTCAAAGTCCCGTCGCCCTTGGGCCTTGACTCAGACTCGCACGCTTGGCGCGCTTGTCACGGGATCACGCGCCCTGTCACATATCACATTCCGGGAGAAGCCGAACCGCGAATCTCTAAGCAGGAGGCTTACTTATTCAACCAATACTCAACTCACATTCAGCGACATGGACTCGCACAAACCACGCACGTATGGCAAACGAGCTGGTACAAAGCGAAAGCAGGAGACATGCTCGCCGATTCACGAGCGGCCCACCACACCTACCTTCACGCCTACAAAACGTCGGAAAATATCTCCGCCGCCTGTGGCAGGGACTGCAAGCCCGTCGCCCAATCCCGCAGAAAGTCCCAATGGACCAGAACACGTTGAGCCGTCGAATACATCCAAAGTTACAGTGAAAATCGGCGTCAATGCCCGTAAAGCGACTGCAAAGGCTACAATATCTCGCTTGCCTAGCAACGGTGCCCAGACGAAGTTAGCGCAAGACCTGTCGGGAATCTTTGACGCCATGTTGTCTCCCGCTTCTACCTCTACATCGCCCACAAAGCTAGCTAAGCGCATGCTGGCTCGCTCCAAAACTGAGTCGTCAGTGGACAGCCCATCGGCTTCCCAAGCGACAGTCAATGGCCTGGAACGAACGGCCTCTCTCCCTTCACTGCCTCCTTCACCTTCGAAAGTTCTCAATCGCTCATTTAGTTCGGTGGGGTCGCTGCTTCCTATGCTTCCGCCAGCCTCGAAAACGACAACGCGCACATATGCCGGCAAATACCGCTCGTTTCTTGTTCCCGTACCTTCTTCGAATTCCCGGATGCAAGACGCCGACGAACAATTCGAGACGCGCGAGTCATACAGCTCGCTACGAAGTCGCTGGGACGTCGATAACTCAGAAGACGACCCCTACCCCACTGCGGCCTCGCCCTCCAAGTCCAAATCATCCAAATCTAATTCCGCGACACCTGATATGTCCCCATTCCGTAGTGGGAAAGGAAAATCGAAGGCTTCCAGTTCTGCTGTACGTCCAGCCCCCATTCCGTACGGGATGTCAAACCCTCTCAAAAGTATTTCGGAGTTACGCAATAAGGGAGAGAGCCGGCGGTTTTTAGACGAGCTGGGGTATCTATTCGAAGGAATGGACGGGCACGGAGGTCTGGGGCTACGGCGCGCTAGGTGAGTATGTAGTGCATGCATGTTGGTACATTAGCTAACAGCACGGCGTTTTAAATCCAGCGCCCTGGAGATCACGACTAAACTGTGCGACGACGACTTTACCCGCAAGGCAAAGGCGACAGACTTCTATACCAGAACTTGGGATTTATTTATTGCAGCGGGCTCTGGAAAAGGGGAGGACAAGGCAAGACCTGTGCCTTGATATTATGGGGAGAGAAAGCTGAATATATCGTTGCAGATCTTAGATATTCTACTGGTTTTCTTTGTGGCTCTCGTTGCCCGTGACCCAGCATCTCTAGTAGAATTAACTCAGCGATCTGTATCCCCTCCGCCGTCACCGTCGTGTCACTCAAAGCAACGGTCGACGCCGAAAAAGGAACAAGAGACGTCGTTCTTCGCTGCGCTGTTTCGTGTCCTTGATCTGAACCCACCGAAACTGGATCCCTTGATCTTCATGGCATCTCACTCTGCGAGCGACATCGATTTAAAGAATGCTGGCATAAATAAGAAGGATAGGACATTGGTATGTTTTTACTGATCTCTTAATGGATATCAACTCATCATCAACAGCTAAATACGATTTATAACACTATCAGCACGAAATCAAATTTATTTCCCGGAAGTACAACAGTGAGTTAAGCTCTTTTTCTGCTCGAGCGAACATTCATGTGTTTTATAGACTTCTATTTCTCTCCTGGTTGCATTCTCTCTTCAATCGTTGCCTCCCCATTCAATTCCGATAAATCACTTCCCAGCACTCCTTGCGTCCCTTCGTTCATCTCTTTCTTCTGGTGCATCCATCTCCCTCACTTCATCACTTTCCTCTCGATGGCTTAGCGCCGCCAACGCGACACCTTATTTGAGCATATATTATCACCTTCGATTGCTCGACATGTATCTCCTCGACCAATGGGATACTCCCCGCGACGAGTTCAGCCAGGACTCATTAACAGACGATGAATGTCTGCAGCTCAATGACAATGCGATGAGCAAAGCGCGAGAAGAATGGTTGGCAGACGACCTCGGTGCGCTTGGGGTTTGTATTGAGCTCGCGGCGAAGGGGCAGGAACATGAATCTTGTAAATTTTTATCGTTTTATCGTTTCAACCGCCGTATAACTCATTGATTCTAAACTTGATTGCCAGTTCCTGCCCGCAAATACCTAGACACCACCCTCCGCGTCCTCGTCACCCTTACGCACATGGATAAACTGTGGGCGCGGAAAGTCGTGCAAGGGGACTACACAATCGGCTGCCTGTTACGGACACTCTCCGCCGCCGGGCGCGATATACAGTCTGCTAAAGCACCCATTGTGAAGAAAGAAGAAGACGCTGATGGCGAGCGGGGGTCAGATGGCGCGGACGCCAGCGCCGGTGGCCGGGAGTCCGACGCACAGGCGCTCGACACGCTGTGCCTGGCACTTGGCCTGCTCACGAACATCGTGCAAAGCGTCGACGATACCAAGGACATTATCCGCGAGACGTGTGAGTCCACCCTTCGTGCGCTCACGCCGAACCATACTAACGACCAACCGCGATCCCAGACCTGGATCCCGTGTGTCCGCTCCGGAAGCCCGCGTGCGGCCGGAAGTGCGCCTGCACCCGGCGCGTAAGCGGCATCCAGATCCTCGCAGCCCTCTATACGCAGCAGCAGGCCAAGCTCGACGCAGCGTCCACCACCTCTTTTGCCTCTCCCGCCGCTGCCGCCGACACTCCCGAGGCACTCGCCGAGGCCGACGCGTCCTTCCTCCGCGGGCACCTCGCTATATTGTTCGGGCTACTCATGGCCGGGAGCGCGGAGAACGAGGCTGGCATGCTCGCGGCGCTGCCGTCGCCGTTCGTGGCGGTGGCGGCGGACGCTAAGAAGGTAAAGGCGGTGCGGAGCGCGAAGCTCGCCCGCCTCGCGGAACAAGCACGGGACTTTGCGGCTTTCTACACGGCGGTCAGCGGTAACATTGGTGGGGACGGGGAGAGTAAGGTCGCCGGTGACGTCGTCCGCTTTTTGGAGGCGAAGCGGGACGCGGTTTTCTAGGATCGAGTCCACTTGTTGGGTTCGTGGGTATACATATCTCGGAGCTGTTTTTTTTTTCCCGTTGAGTTGGGCATTATTGTATAGTACATGTACATATCGCAGCATTACATTAGTGACAGGATATTGGTTAATGGTAGCGTGGGGATTGGACAGGCAATCTAACCAAGTTGCTTTTTTACTCCCGACCACGGTGATGGTGATGGCGACCGGTGGCCGGTGCTCAGTCGTCTTCGCGCCGAAGGTTCAGGTTCAGGGCTAGGGCTTCCCATGTGGTTCTCAATGTGCTCGATGGCTTGCACCATCGGCCTCAGATAGAACTGGATTTTCCACATTTCGCCGATGGTTAGATTGAGATGGTCGAACGCGGGCACAATCTGCCGCTCCCGGTTGAACGACAGCGGCGTCATCCGCGGCAGACCGCGCCGCCCGACAAGATCCGGGGGCACCTTGGCGTACCGCGCGGAGAAATGCGTCAGGAGGATGTTCTTCGCATTCATCCTGGCGGTGTCCCATGTATCAGCATGCACTGCACAGGAGAGAGGTGGGAGGCACTCACGCCATGCCCTCTGCGATCGCCTGTCCTACCGTGCTGTGTGCTTTCTTCTTCGCAAGCGCCAGCTCGTCTTGGCTCATGGTCGCCTCGTGGATCAGCAGCGTCGAGTTCATCCCAAGCTTGCGGAGGCCGGGCGAAGGTGCTGTATCACCCGAGAAACTGATGATATACGCGTGAATACTCGGTCATCCTGGACTGCGAAAGGCTACTGACGTGATGCTCCACCCGTCTTTGTGTCGGAAGGAAGCGCCATAGCACTTGCAGCGATGATCGACGTCCGCGGTCTTGAAGTACTCTAGCCCAAGCGCATCGCACATCCGGCTCGCACTTTCCCGGGACCTAAAAACAACGAAGTTGAGGGAAGATCTGCATGCTGGTTTGAAGGTACGTACTTGTTGTACTCCAGCCAGGGCTCGTCACCGCCGATTTTCCAGAGGCCAGTTGTCAAGTATCTGCCCAAATGATTGAAGTGGATGGATTCGCTGAGCACGGGGATGACGCCATTCCCGGAGGGGTCGTCGATCCCTATGTCCTGGACATCCTGCACCTCACGGAGGTACAAGTGTACGCTGCGGAGGCTGACGACATACAACGGCTCGTTTGGTGGGGGGTCAAGCTGGGGCAGCAGCTCAGTATGCGCGGTGCTTGAACAACATTTATAGATACACACCTCCCGTCTCTTTGCAAGGATTTGCGACAGGCCCATGTGGTGGTCGCCGTGGATGTGGGAGATAAAGATGCATTTGAGGTCACGCAGCGTCTTCCACACACTGTCGGGGCCGTCTAGGCCATGCGCGCGCACAAGTTGCCCCCACGTCCCTTCTCCCGCATCTAGTAAGATATTTCCCCAGCCCGGAATTTTGACCAGCGTCGACAGCACTGGGAAGTACATGAGCGTCAGCTCCATCGACGAACATGACGGTACTTCGCGCGCGCACCATTTCGGTACTTGCTGGGCAAGCTTCCGCCTGTGCCCAGCGTTATAATGCCGACGTCTGCGCCTTCCACCGGGTCGATTTCTCGACGCGCAATGACCTCCGCGATGGATGCATGCGCCTGCGTCGTATATCTTTGAAGCGCCGGTGAGATTTTGAGCACTTCGGTGCCGTTTACGAGCGGGTGGAATCTATCCGCAGCGACGATCACAGGATCCGGCGCAGGGGCCGACCATGGGCGCATAACATTCTGAAGAGTGGATGACATCGTCTGTATTTTCACTGGAAGTCCAGGAACACCTTTATGAAAGTCAGCGGCGAATATGAGATGTATATGCATAAAACGGGAGCATACTTGACAGGTCTCTCTTGGGGGTTAGCGAGTACTTAGGCAGGGGGAATATCTTGTCATCTATTGAAGACAGGCGCAGCTGGTTTTCGCTAACACTTGTAAATGTTATTGGATCAGGACAAAACTCTCGCGAGGCGATGATATGCTATGTGACACCAATTAAAAGTGTCCCGTGCAGTAGGTGAGGTATGAACATACGTTTGTTTCTGGCCCGAAGCCACGCAAAAAGGTCTTGTACATTTCATCATCTAGTACGCCGTCGCCGCATGTCTGATAGATAGTTCGAAGAATGAATTTTGGCTCTTCCTTAGCGGAAAGGGAGGAAGAGTCTTCGGACCAAATATTACGGTAAAAGTCCGAACTTTGGAAAGCAGACAGCAAACTCGATACGTGCGCTGGTGTAGGTACGTCTAGAACGAGAATAGCCTATGAGACACAAATTCAGTTGAACGTCGGGCGTTACGAGTCCTGTGCAAAGCACATACCGCAGGGGGGTCCTCTTTGCCAAGGACATCCTCTGGCTGAATCGTCCGTGTAACCTTTTCTCCGTCGACCTTCACTTCAATCGTAATCGGTTGCCCGCTCGCCAGCGTTGCACGCACTCTCCCGTTGGGAATTCCCAGAGCTTTCGCTTTTGCAGCGTCGAACTTCCCCCGGTATCGTGGGCCTATGACCAGGTAGCACATTGTTGGTGAGGTCTTGGGAAACGGGTTTGTGAATGTGGGCAGCTGCTTCCAAAAACTTTCGGGTCTGGTTCTGCTCATGGTTTCAACCTGCCTGAGGGTCAGAGATGCATACTATAACCCTATAACCATGCAAGCGGGGACCTACGTCGACACTGGACAAAATAGGCTGATCTACCCAGCGATCCAAATAATCAGTATATGCTATTATGATTCGTAACGAGGAATCTGACCAGCGAGAGTTGCACGGTTGCTCCGTGCCACTTCCTCCGGTGAAGGAATGTTTGTTCCAGGAAACATATGCTGGATCATCGTCTTCCGGTGGGCATTCGCTTCATCCTCGTAGGCATCAACGCCTTCGTTTGTAACTTCTGTGCCTGTGAATGCCTCATCGCCCACATTCATACGCTTGCGTGGCGCGTCGGCAGAGAGGTCGCGCTTCCGTTTCACAGCAGTTTCTGCGAACTTGTCGTCATATTGTATGGTCGTTCCGTCTGTTGATTCCGTTGCAGAGGGAGGAAGAGGCACTTCGAGAGAAGGAATTGCAGGAATAGCATACACAGTAACATTTTCGTCGGTGAAACATGGTTTGGGATCGGTAGTCGTTGTCCAGGGTGTTTCCGATGTTTTCAGTGCAATGGAGTCCCTTGGACAAGTCAGAATGAGCCAACAATATACACGACCATGCGTTACCTGTATGTATAGGTACGCATACTGGCAAGCAGGTGGTTCAGTCCAGGGGGTCCAATGAGTTGCAGATTATTAATCGTCGCGTCCGCAAATGACATGATTAGCCCTGGGACGTGTCTGGGATAAGTCAATGCGAGCAGACGATGTCTGCATACAACGCACCAGGAAGTCCGCCGATCTTTTCTACCCGTGACTGCGTGAAGAAGAGGCACTTCGTCCGCCGCCAAAGCCGGCCGCTCTGCAGAAACGAGCGCATCGTGTTCTCGCTCGTGTTGAACATGTACTTGTGGTCGTTGAAGACAACTAGGATGGCGGGCTCCGTGTCGGAGGACAGAGCCGAGACGACCTCCGTAGACCATTGCATGTCTATTTTTCTTTCGCTTTGTTCACGCCTTCCGGCCTTTGGATCTGTGGCTGGCCGTAGTGTCAATATCCGTGGCGCAGGTGTAGTTTGGCGTAGAGGAGTATGATGAACCTTCGGTAGGAGTCGATAAATACTTGAAGCCAGCTTTTTAACTAGGAGTCTGGGCCGTGCCTCAGGTTGGGCTCAGGCCGGATATACTTTTGGGGAGAGAGGAGGTGTGGAGGTTGGCGTACGTATTGACTCGTTCGAACTTGTCCAAATTTTGCAGACGTCAACGGGCCGGGTATACCGAAGTTGGCTTAGTCATTCCCGTTGCCGTTTCAGCTGAACGCCTCCCGAGCCCACACCGTTTCCATTACCGCCATCCTCGCAGAGCGGGCCTTCCGCCCATCCTCTACTTGTCTACAGCATGCATATCCTCGTGCGCACATGCTTTACTTTCCTCTTTGCTCTGAATGCACTCGCGCATGACCACCACGACGAACTCACGGAAGAGGAGACCTCTGCCCCGATCGACAACATCCTGTGGATACACATATTGCTGCAATCCTTGGTATGGGGCGTGATATTTCCAATTGGGATGGTACTTGGGCTTTCGAGGAGTAGATGGCACGTACCACTGCAGGTGAGCATACCTTTCTCGCGCACATGCGCCAAGCACTAGGCTAGAGTTTGGTCACCGATCCCCGTCTTACATCTATGTGTAGGTAACTGGCTATGCTCTGACAGTCGGAGGCTACATCCTGGGCCACTCGCACAAAGGACGCGCGTTCCTTGCTGGGGTCCACGGCAAATTCGCCAACATACTCATTGTCCCTATTCTCGGACAACTCGCCGTCGGAATCTATCTGAAGCTGCACATCAACGAGAAATCAATTCGGCCATATATCGTTACTCTGCACGGAATAATAGGCAAGGCCTACCCCATATTCGGCTGGGCACAGATCCTCTTTGGTTTCATTGCTTTCCGAGGGTATTGTCGTGGGGGCGCACTCGGTGAGCTGAACTCATGAGTGTGCCACATTTACACTTACACCTCTCCAGGACAATGTCTCGCGCATTATATCATGGGTAGCGGATTTATTGCATACTCCGTTATGATGACAATCATCCTTTTGGTTGGCGAGCAATGGATACGTAGAAGTGGACGAAGTCCCGAATTCTTTGACTCGGTAGTCATCACTCTTTGGGTGCGCACCGTTTCTTTTTGTATTAAATTTGAATTAAGCTTCTTCGTAGGGTATTGGTGGGTATCACTACTCTGTCCATTTTCTGATTTCTCGTGCTAAAATCACCTCCAGTCAACACTTTCACAGAACATCACGGCGGCGCGTGGTCCGTCAAAGACATGCAGCATACGTACGTGTCAGAATTACAGCTTCTTACACACTGATCTTATTCCTAATCCCAGAATCATGGGCGTCCTTTGTACGACCTCTTCTCAAAATCTATTCCATGACGCTAAAGCTAGCCTTAGGGTGGACGGGCGGAATTCTGGGAATCTTCCTGTCACGGAATAACCAAGTGAGCAACCCCATAAATCATTTCGACATCAGCTCATTCTTCCACAGCGCAACGTAGTCCCCGGAATAATGTACGAGCAACAGCTGTCTCCCCCATCTCAGCCGCTCACCCCTACACAGCATCTTCCTCACAGGGTGGGGCATGTCCGGCCACGCTCAGGCACTCATGATCTCGACCCAAGTGCGTCTCCCCGTAACCCACAGCATCAATCACTCACTGCGCAATAGGTGCACGCCATGTTCGGCTACACGCTCATGCTCGCGGGCCTGACGCGCATCCTCGAAGTCTGCTTCTTCGCACCGTCGTTCGCCGTGGACGCCGCGGACGACGACAACCGCAGCGAGCACACCCTCGCCGATGGCGCGGGCGCGCGCCCCCAAGCGCAGCAGTCCGCGAAGGCCGCCGCGTCGCGCTCGTTCCGCTTCCTCCCTCCTTTCGTGCGTGGCCCCCCTCCCACTATTTCTGCCCCCCGCGTCTGATACACATCTCTTCCTGCGTAGCTCCTGGTCGCCGCAGGGTAAGCGCGCGTCCACTCGTTGATTGACACCGCGCTGATCGTTCATCTTGCAGACTGCTCTTCATGTCCGCGACGGACGAGGAGCTGCGGTACGCGCACGGCCTCGAGCTGGACCACGTCACGTACATCCTCAGCGTCTTCAGGCGAGTCGCCCCCACCCCTCCGCACAGGCTCGCGTGCTAACAATCTCACTTGTGGCGTCGCTCAAATAAATAGCATGGCGTTCCTCCTCTACGCGTTCATCGTCAGCCTCGTCAGCCTGTACTCGACGTCCGGGCGGAACGCACCGGGCGCCGCAGGGGGCGCGGGCGCCATCGACGAGCGCGCGATCGAGCTCGTGTCGCCGCGCGGCGCGGCGAAGTGGTACGCGCGCGTGCCGACGCAGGGCGCGGGGCCGCACGCGCATGTGCTGGGCGACGATGACGAGGAGGAGGAGGAGGATATGATGGCGCCGCATTTGAGCATCCGCCGATGAGCGCGCGGCGCGGCGGTGTGCAGGAGGCGCGGCGCTGGAGTGGTGCGGATGGACAGTACGGAGTTGCATAGGTACCGGAGCAGACGGCTTGTGTACTCTAGCAGGACGGATAACGGCTAATTTATTGATTTCCCTGGCACGAGCATATCCTGAAGTAAGTACTACTCGCATTCCGCATTCAAAAAATGTCTGCAGTACGCGTTCGTTGTATCCGTTCGTCCTGTATACTTCGCGTTCTTCAAGCTTGCACTGGATTTTTCGGCGGCGCGGCGCAGTGCAAATATGTAAGATCTGCTGGAAAACCCGGGAGAACTTATTTAATCCGACAGGTATCGTCGGGAATTATATTCACGGCGCTCCCAGCTCGGGAAGAATGTGTTTTGGGTGTAAGAAACCTCCCGACATGCGGCTGCGTTCGGTGAAGCGCAGTGCATCGGCCATGCATGGCCCACTGGCAGAACTCCGCCCACATCTCATGGATATTTGTTCGCCATATTTCTGCTCCGCAAGGCGCCAAAGTGCGACCGGCCGTAAGCACGGACGCCTGGGCTCAAAAAGCAACGCGTTTTTCCCCGTCGACAGAGGACTGCCCTGCAGCGCACATGCGACCGTGCGGATAACCCGTCAGGGCGCAGGCACCTTGGGGGTGGGACGCCCGCGGATCTCTTAGTGCATAAGTAGCAGCGCGGCAGGCCACGAATTTCACGCACCCGGAGCGCGCACACTGTACTTACGGTGGCGAAAACGCACGGAGAACGTTGTCGCGCGTCTCAACGCTCAAGAGCGCGGCCCCGGGCCGGGGTAATCGATGGGTTATTAATAGCTCGCAAAAAATTTACCGCACAAAAAATAATCACGGCGGAGAAGGGAGACGGAAATTTTCGTGTCGCGCGCGCGGCCTTGAGAAATGGCGGGAATATCCAGGGCGAATGTGATGTGGATCCTTGCGAGGTAATAATACAACATGAGCGATGCAACAGTCGAAATACAACGGCGCGGCGCACGCTGAGACCCGGGGGTCTGACAGCAAGGCGCGCCCGACGGGCGGGTGAAAAATGCAGGCGGCACATCACTTCTCCGGCGCGTCCGTGTCCATGGCGTCGCCATCCGCCTGGGGGCCGACGATCGAGAAGTGCTTTCCGGGGCGGGATACGATGGCGAGGGCGGGGTCGGCGCTGGAGACGCGGATGAAGCGCAGGAGGTGGACGAAGGCGACCTCCTTGGTGTCCCAGGTGCGGAAGAGGGCGACGGTCGCGGGGTGCGTGAGGTCGATGATCTCTGCGCGGGGTCAGTCGGCGGACATAGGGATATGGGGGAGGCGCACCCATGCCGGTGCGGTAGACCTCGGCCTCGCGCAGCTTGATGTCCTCGAGCTTCTGCTGGGCGGTGCTCTTCGGGCGGCCGCGGCGGCGCGCGGCGACCTCTGCGGCGAGGGCGGCGTCGTGGCGGGTGAGCCAGACGTCGGCGATGAGGGCGTGCAGCTCGGGGAGGGAGAGGACGCCGGCGTCGGGGACGGCGAAGAAGAAGAAGCCGTAGAGGTCGACGAGGGAGTGCTGCTTCGTGCTGCGCTTGCTCGCGAGGTTGCCGAGCTTGCCCTTGCGGAGGGCGTTGCGCGCGAGCTGGCCGGCCTTGCGCGAGGCGGGGTGGAAGAGCTTTTCCTTGGCGGGGGCGGCGGGGGCCATGGCGGGGGGAAAAAAGGAGCGTGGGAAGGGTGCTTAGTGAGCGCCGCGGGTGTGCTGTGCGGGGCATTCACACTGTCATGTCGACCAGGGAGGCGGAGCGCAACGCGTCTGCGCAGCAGACGCTGGACAGTGAGTGGGGTGCCTGCGGTGCGGGGTCGTGCTGACGGGCGCAGTATTGTACGAGATCGCGACGCTGCTGAACACGCAGCTGGACAAGGCGACGCTGGCGACGTGCATCGGGATGGTGGAGAACGGGGCGAACCCCGAGGCGCTTGCAGTCCGTGCTGTCCTTTGTGTGTGACGCCTGCTGACGTTGCACAGGCGGTGATCCAGGAACTCAGACGGGAGGGCGGGGCACGCGATGCGAATAGATAGACACTTGTACCAAACAGTAGCCAATTTTACGCTCTGCTCCCACCATGGTGCAGCCGTCCGAGTATGAGATCCAGCGCGAGCTCGAGGCGCTCAAGGACCTGCGCCGCCGCTCGACCACGTCGGGGGCGCTGCTCGACCCCGACCTGCCCAACGGCCCCGCCCCCAGCGACGAGGCCGCCAGCGCCCCCCCCAACAACCCCGCCGACGACCCCCTGCACCTCTTCTGGGTCCCCGCCAGCCTGCACCCCGAGATCGCCCCCGCCGAGTTCCGCGCCTTCCTCAAGGAGCACGCCCGATCCCCCGCCGATGCCCCCGCCGACCCCTCGTCGTCCGCCCCGCCCCCCGCCCTCGCCCTCGCCGCCAGCATCAGCCGCAAAAAGAGCATGCTCAGCCGCCAGTACCGCCCCGCAGAGAACGACGGCGTCGAGCACGAGAGCGTCGTCCCCCTCAAGCGCAACCGCAGCCTGCTCTACCCCGCCACCCAGCCCGCCCTCACCATCAGCGACCTGCGCCTGCTCGAGGAGCTCGTCGAGGAGGCTGCCGAGAGCGCCGACCCCGCCGCACTCCGCAGCGTCCTCCGCCGCAGCCTCTCGCTCAGCATCGCCCCCCCCGGTGCGTCCTCCCCCGCCTGCGCGCGCAAGCTGACTCACCCCGTGCCCAGCCGCAGAGATCGCAGACGAGCCTGCAGACGAGGCAGACGCACCCATCATCGTGCCCCCGCCCGGCCAGATCCTGCGCCGCGCAGCCCGCACCAAGATCCGCAAGCCCGGCCTCCAGGGCGACGGCGGCGGCCACCGCTTCCCCGCCTCGCGCCGCGGCACCGCAAAGCACGCACAGCCAGACACCCGCACCTCCAGCGACGTCTCCTCCAGCGACCACGGCGACGACGCCCCCTCCCGCCGCCACACGCGCTCCGACGAGGGCGCCCCGCGCCCCGAGTCCTACAGCGAGGAGGCCGCCATCTACGATGCGTACGTGCGCGACGACGACGACGAGCCGCCGTTCGTGCTCGATGTCCCCCCAGCTGTGCAGGAGGCGCCGCCACCGACCCCCCCGCTGCTCCTCGTCGACCCGCCCGTCCTGCATCAGCCGCAGCCGCAGCACCTGATGCCGCCGCATCAAGAACAGGCACCGCCCTCGCGCACCCCGTCGCCCATCGAGCCCGTCCCCGTCCCCATCGCCCGCCCACAATCCGCCCCGATACCCCACCCGCCACCGCCGCCGCCCGCCCCCAGCGCGCCGGGCCGCAAGGACAAGGACAAGGCCAGCAAGAGCCTCTTCAAGTGGGGCAGCGACAAGGGCGCCAAAAAGGGCGCCAAGGACAAGGAGCGCGAGGCGCGCGAGCAGAAGGAGAAGGAGAAAGAGTCCGGCTTCTTCGGCTCGCTCTTCGGCGGCGGGCGCAAGAAGCAGGACGCAGAGTACAGCGCGGCGCCCGTCGCGGGCGGCGCCGCGGGGCGCGAGGCCGCCGCCGCGCTGCTCGGCGCGAGCAAGTCGAGCAAGGCGTACCAGCCGCCGCCCTCGCCCGGGCTCGCGCCGGGCATCGGCGGCAACCCGTACGCGCGCTACCCGATCCACGTCGAGCGCGCGATCTACCGCCTCAGCCACATCAAGCTCGCGAACCCGCGCCGCCCGCTGTACGAGCAGGTGCTCATCAGCAACCTCATGTTCTGGTACCTCGGCGTCATCAACAAGGCGCAGGCGCCGCCCGCGGGCGCGGAGCAGGCGGGCGAGGGCGAGGCGGAGCGCGAGGAGCGCGAGCGCGCGGCGGCGGCGGTGGCGAGGGAGCGCGAGGCGCGGGAGAAGGAGGAGAGGGAGAAGGCGGAGGCGGAGGCGCGAGAGAAGGAGGCGCGCGAGCGCGAGCTGCTCGACGCGAAGCGTCGCGAGGGCGGCCGCCGCGGCTCGCTCACCAAGACGCTCCCCGCGGGCAGCGCCCCCGGCGCGCGCCGCGCGGAGATGCCCATCAAGGGGCCGCAGTACGAGATGCAGCACCGCGTCATGGAGCAGGAGTACGGCGCGTACAGCGCGAACGGCGCCCCGCCGCCGCCGCAAACGCCGAACGGGCACGCGCCGCCGCCGCTGCGCGCGCCGCAGCCCGTGCCCTACCTCGGCCCGCCGCCCGTGCAGCTCGTCGCGCCGCCCGTCCCGCGCACAGCTGGCGCCGCGCCCGAGCCGTACTACTACCAGCCGCCGCCGAGCGACGGCGCCCCGCGCAGCCCCGGGCTGCCCCCCGGCGCGATGCAGCCCGCGGAGTGGGGCCCCCCACAACAACAACAACAACAACAACGCGCGGGCTCGCCGCCCGCCGCCGCGCGGCGGCACTCCCCGGGCCCGGGCCCGCGCCGATCGCAGTCGCCCCCGCCGCCGCCGCGGCTGCACCACGCCAACACGTCGCAGGAGCGCCTCGGCGGCGGGGGGCGCGCGCCCGGGCGCTCGCTCAGCGCGACGGTGTACTCCGCCGCGGGCGGGCCAGCGGGGAACGGCGCCCCGCTGCGCAAGGGGCACAGCGCGAACGCGGCGGTGGCGCATGAGCGCGTGGGCGGGGGCGGTGGGGCGGGGCGGCGGCCGCGCACGGCGGAGCGCGCGTCGGAGGAGGAGGACGTCCCGCTTGCGGTGTACCAGCAGCGCCGGAAGTGACAATACCACCTATCACCCCCACCCACCACCCAGCACACGCTCGCACCCCCCCCGCCTGCGCGACCGCACACGCATCCCACCCCACCCCCACGCTAACCACGATGTGCGCCCGCGGCCTCGTATATATAATGGACGGACTCACACAGATATCATACCATAATTCGGTGCTGCGGACGTAGGTAGCAGCGCCCTCGCACAGTGCTTTCATGTAAGAGTGTACGTATGCGCGTCGTAGAAAATCGATGGATCGCAAGGCGGGTTGGCAGGTGGGTGTTGGGGATACCTAGGCTCAGGGGAGTACTGTGTACGGGCGGCTTCACGGGCACAGTTTAACGAGGCTTGCCCGTAGTCGTCGGCCGAGACTGCCATTCTCCGCCCTTGCATTGGCGTCTGTACGGAATTCGGAGCCTATAACTAATTATAAAAGGCGTGTGGCAAAATCCTTTCAACTTCCAACCACCTTGACCTGCTATGCCATCACACATCCAACCCCCGCAATAACTGTCGGATTTGGCCTAGGACCTTGAACCACACCGTAGTTACTCGCTTTTCCTTGAATGAAAATGACGGACGCGCCTCTCCAGATCCAGACTGCGTCGAAGCTGGCGGTACTACCACCCGAACTGCTGACCGAAGTGCTCACATTGCTCACATGGAAGGACATACTGCAAATGCGGGTGGTAAGTACATACGCGGCTTGAAGTACCCGGCACACATCCCTCCGCTGACACACTTCCTCCTGTGCACAGACTTGCAGGCTGCTTGCGGGAATCACGAGAACGCGCGCTATCTGGGCCCGTCTTGTCATGGAATGCATCTCGTCCGCGGCGTACCCCCCACGGCTGGAGCGCCCGATAGACATGTACACCTCTGATGAACTAGAACATTTGTTCTTGCTGTGGAGCAGTGCCGACGTTGGGTGGCGGCGCAGCGACGCGCGACCTGCTCGCGCACGCGTGTCCGCGACTCGCCTGCCCGAAAAGGTGCACTTGGTGCCAGGCGGACGGTGGCTGCTCGTCACTTCCGTGCAGACAGGCGCGGTGACCTACTACGATCTAGACGCGGAAACCATTTCAGGCGTTCTGCTCATCCCGGACCAAATTGTGCGGGGCGGATGGTTTAATCTTCAAGTTGCCATCGACTTCCACGATGAATCGCCCGTGCTCAGCTTTACAATTGCGCTCTCCCTTTCCGACCGGTCACAGGATCCGAATACCTTCGAGTGGTATGATCGTGAAATAATTCAGATCTGGACAGTTGGTGTGCTATTAAATGAATCGCAAAAAGCCGTTGGTTTGGAGGCAAGACAACTTGCTTACTTTCCTCACCGACCTATGATCACTACTGTATTGGCTATCTCGCTCCTTGGATCAACGATTGCCTTCCGCGCCTTCCCCCCTGGTAGTAGCACAGCGTACACATATGTGGTTGACTGGGTACACGCCAATCAGAACCCAACTATGTATGCGTGGCGGATGCTTAATCCGCGGCGTGGCTCTGATGTGAGTACCATATCTTATAGCTTTTATTTTTTCTCATTTCGACGTCACAGTCGCGTATGCACCTTCTTCCTAATAGTAGACTCCTCATTTTGCGTGATAGAAATATCTCTCTCTTCGACTATTCAACCATACCCGAAACGACAGACATGGCACCGCAAGACGAGGATAGTCCCTGGCTTGACTACACCTGGACGGTGAAAGTATCAGGCTTTGAACCCCAAGCCTCATCTATCCATTTCCTTAATTCAAACTCGGCCCGATTGGTGTTCATCGCTGACGACATCCTCCATTCAATGATAATCGATACCGACCCCCATTTTCCAACCACGCCGCCCCCCATCGTGGCTTTGATGGACGCTTCTTTTCTTGATTGTAGACCGCCGGCCTTGGGGTGCAATCGCGGGATTCTGGTGGACCACGAACATCGTGCCTGGCTGATGCACTACGCTCTACCGAACGCAGACGGCACACCGGGGCAGGCTTCGTACATCCAGAAGCACATTTCTGCGGAGCTCACGCCCTCGGTCATAAAGGGACAGATATTGGACGAGCAGTCAGGCCGTGTCGTCATTCCTGATAACTTTCAGATGACTGTGGTTGATTTCGCGCTGGTTTTCTCATAGATTTTATTTGCGCTTGGATGTGTGTCGTGCCTCTCGGAAATCGAAGGCGTGCGCATGAACAAGGATGGCCCGGCAGGAAAACACGCCCAAATTGCGCTGCCGCGCGTCGCGAGGAGGCCCGGCAAAGCTCGAGGACATAAAGCAGCGCGTGCGCGAGATATCCCGTACCGGCACGCTTATCCTTCGACTTGGATAAGTAGACCGCAGAGAGCGCGTTCATCTAGGTTAATCCTGGTTCATCTCTAAGCTGCTGTGCTTCATCTGCGCGTGCCGTGCTGTTCCCTTTCTTGCGTGCGTCTCGCGCCCCTTGTTCCTCTATCCACTTCCAATTACACGCACACTGTTCCGATTCATTCCGGTACCAGCCACAGATACAGCCTGGCCTGCTTCCCCCATGCGCATCCTCAAACATTCTAGAACCAGACCGACTTATGAAAATAGGTACTATAGGCCCTAGGGCCTACAGAACTTTCTTAGAATACTACTTCGGACACGACTTTACGTGCTACGTTACTCCGCAGAATCCTCCCGCAGCGTAAAACCGCGACAACGTGGACTCCGTTGTCTTTCTTGTCGTCTTCAACCGTGATGGTACACCTATCCCTTCCTTGGGGTGAAGGACGACTCTTAGGCTGGGAAGGCTGAGATGCGCTATCGTGCTGGCCACTACGAATGCACGACCGGTACACTCATATGCCCGACGAATCCGCGACACCCCGCTTTCAGGGCGTCAGCGGCCTCGGTACTTCCATGTGCTTCTTTCCTCCTGACTTCCTGGCCGAAGAGTAGAATTTGGACGTCTTGTCCCGGGACGGTTTCGACAACATGAAGGAAATAGAAAGTCGAGTTCGGTACTTCCGCAATGCATGCTAGCTTCTCCACTTCAATTCTTCGACCCGAGTTTCCTGCTAACCCTTTCGGCCCCATTTTGTCACGTCAGTGTTTTTCATTTTATGTAGCTTGCTCGTAGCTCTGCTGTATTTCCGTAATCCATGGTATACTACCCAGTTGTGCAACTACTTTACTAGTCACTTCACTCAACGTTCGATTTTGTTGGACGTGGGCAGTAAGTCCTTCAGTTTCAGCTGGTGATGTCACGGTGCGGGTGCCAGTGGGGGGGCAGCCAGTTACTTTCGGCCCGGCAGGATCAAGTCAGGGTCATTCCGGCGGATGCCGGGTAGCCTGTGGACGGCGCGCGTTGGTGATATTCAACTTCAGCTTCATGCTTCCAGTCAGAACACCGTCGAGCAACCGTCGAGCTCGCCGGTTGACTAAGTCCCGATACTTCATAGTCATTGCTTGCTAGCAGTCGAATCCCTAGAGGTCCCACTACTTCACTCGACATATTATCTCTGGAATCTGCCACCTCCATCAAACCTCCACTGTCTTTCCTATATATTGATAAACCTCTCCACTAACTCGGGTGTCCTGCAATGTCAGTAATAGATACACTCATCGGAACTGTTCAGCAGTGCAGCCCACGGAGCTCAGTTAACCTTATTGAAGTATTCCAACTATCTTTCGAATGTGAGTTGCACCCCAGACTTATGTACATCTTGACGTAGGCAAAAATCGCCCAAGTTCCATTACGACTAGTCTCTCTTCCAGTTGAATTGCTTACTGAAGTGCTCAGATCTCTCACGTGGAGAGACCTTTTGTGCTTGAGAGCGGTACGCTGTTCATCTTCTCCACTACAAATCGTACGGGATGCTGAGCGCTTTCTATAGACCTGTAAATATCTTTCGGACGCGACCAAAACACGGTCTGTATGGGCCCATCTTGTCGACCAACATGTCTCATCCAAGCTACGGCCCCCTCTTCTTGAACGTCCCCTTAGTATGCACACTGCTGAAGAACTAGAGCGACTTCTGTTGGTATGGACAAGCGCAGATATTGGCTGGGAAAGAGACGATGGTCGTGCTGCACGAGAACGCTCGATCTTGGTTGAACCGGCGGAGTATCTCCACCTGATTCAAGGAGGACGTTGGCTCCTTGTAACAACAGACATCGGCCAAGTAACATATTACGACCTCGACGCAGAGGTTATCGAAGGCGTGCAACTCATCCCGCAGCAGATACACAAACCATTCGATTTGAACCAAATCATGATGGACATCGACATTGACTCATCTTCGCCGACACTCAGCTTCAGGATTGCGTTATCCGTTTTTGACCGATCTCTTGACTGGACTGGCAACGAAGCTACAATGCAAGTATGGGCTGTGACTCTTCTACTGAACGGTTTGCGTGCTGTTGGCCTGAGTGCGACACGACTCGCTCTACTTCACCATCGATTTACGATCGTCAGTGTTATGGCATTATCACTTTTGGGGCCTACCGTCGCTTTCACTGCCCAAAGTAACGAACGTTGCTTGCATACATTTGTGCTCAAGTGGGATCAAGCTGACGGAGACTCGACTAATTATCCCTGGCGAGTGATGAACCCAAGCTTTTATAAAGTAAGTTCCCCCCAAATTGCACGTAACTATACTGTTTCTTATTGATTTCAAGCCAAGGATACAGCTTCTGCGCGGTAATAAACTATTTGTGGCCAGCAGGGAATGCATGCGCCTCTTTGACTATTCGGTAATCAACGAAACAACACATATCTTACCAAGCAGCCTCTCTGCTTCAAGCTGTCTCTGGACAACATCCTTCAACACTCGCTTTACTCAGGACATATCGACTCTGAACTGCTTCTTCACTCCGAACACAGCCCAGATTTATATGTCTACTTCCCAGTGTATACATTCCATCACCGTCGAGAGCGAACCTTTCTCAGATGAGCCTCCTCCTATTATCAAAGTGTTGGACTCACATCGAGCCTGCTTCTTTCCCGACCAGACCTCCCTGGGATATACTCGCGCAATTGTTGTTGACTGTGACCACGTGGCATGGCTGGTACGCTATACCGCTCCTGACAAATTTCTGCGCAAACCTCTTTCAACGTCGACGCTTCCTCCTGTACGTCGGGTACCGGTAATGGACGAGGAATCCGGGCGTGTTGTGTTTCCTGACTTTATTCAAAGTCGAAAAATGACGATAATTGATTTTGCCGTTGTTTTCATGTCATAACATAATAGAATCCCTTTACTCCCGCTCTTCTGGGTATGAAAGCGTATCGCCCGACCATGAAGCCACGATTCGTATCTGGATGTTAGGACATTTACAAGACTTGCTTTATCTGATGTACGTTATAATTTAATAGCAGTGGACTCACTCTCTTCTTAGATCCACCACTGCTATATCCAACGCCGTTACTCCCGAGACTTGCACTCGGCATACCTTCCCATGACAAACATGACAGACTCTAGGATATGAGTTTTCGCTGGGACGATTGTTGGGCCGTACTCCCTCACACGCGGTTAATGATTGTAGCGAGCTTTGTTGGGCGTTCCTGACGCAGATTGTGTCAGTGGTCACCTAGCAGCAGATGACTTGGAGAGCTACGGGCAAATAAATTCTTGGTGAGATGAGTTTATATCGCTAGCTTCGACTTTCTGATTTCGCAGCCCGACACAACCCTTCTGTGTGAGTGCACCTGGAAATATTTGTGGCGAGGAGAAGCTCGCCATGCGTTCATCCGAATCACCGAGTTCCGCACTGTTGTGCCCTCGCCTCGAGTCGCCAGTGGTCGCCCCGCATCAAAAATATTCACCTGCGAATTATATAAATACGATCACTGTCGGTGTCATGCCACGGTCATCCGACGACACTTATCTGCGCCGCTTTCTTTAGCTCGATATGTATACAGGTTTGCATAGATATGGGTATCTGTATTTTCACGTTTTGCATGATTCCTTTATGCGGTGTGATTTCGACCGCGTGTATTATGCATGTATGTGTGCAGCCCTAATCGAACCGGTAAGCGGGGACAGACTCATAGATGGCAGCGTCACTTTAGATTATAACCATTGCATTTGAATTCTGCAGTTTTTCAAAGGTCATAACCTCCATTGGTTATTTGCATTTACTCAAGTTAGTCGGCCCTAATAAAGTTCGTAGGCCCTATGTAAGTAATTCAATTGATTGTCCCGTAGGGCCATATGTGTAGTAAGTAGGGGGCTCGGACCGACAACCGGGATCTAGACTCAGGGGAAAGCTTCTGCCGCGTCAACTTGGCCACGACTCTTGTATCTCGCGACTGCACCCATGGAGAACGCGCTCCGTTGAATATCATACGCAACTTTATTCGGGCGGTGATTTCATATCCGGGTGCTGGTTGAATATATGCATGGAGATCCATTAGAGATATGACAAGGTAAGCCGGGCAGCTTTATCGATTTATCACCGGGGGAATGTCAAGGGAATTTGCTTCAATAATGATATCGACGGACCAGGCCGAGCAGACGGACTCGGAGCTCCCAAGACTCCAGTTTACCAGCTATCCTTGCTCGCCAACCTTGAACCTCAAGCTCAAGGACTATTGCTTTAAGCAAGTTGAAGCAACAGTAGACAGCGGCAATCTGTCCCATTGACATCTCCTCGTATATCTGGTAGATCACTTGATCGCATCTCCGGTCTTTTTGGCGACTGCCAAAAATTAAAATAAATGCAAAGCCCAGACCGCTGCTCTTCGTGCGCATTCAATATCCTGTGAACGCGATGATCAGTGGCCGTATTTTAACGATGTAAGCTGGCCTGACTGAAGTTCCTCTCGACTTTCTTCTTTCTTCTTCCGCCATGGTAGACCCCACGAGCCCTCCGCCAAAAGTTCTTATTGTCTGTCCACCTCACTCAATATGGTGGATACATCCTGCTCATGCGAATTGACCCCTTGTCTCTAGGTTGGGGGAGGTCCGTCCGGATTGGTATTGGCACTTCAACTTCTGCATAATGGCGTTCCCATCCGTATCATCGAGAAAAATTCGTTCCCAAGATTGGGGCAGCGTGGCGCAGGCATTATGGTGTGTACCCAGCCCTTTCCCTTCTACACAGTTGGCACGCAAGAACTTAAAAGATACATGTCCATTAGCCCCGCTCGCTCGAGCTCTTCACATCGCTGAGGATTATCGAAGATGTTATGAACCGCGCCATCCTTACACCACCCGTCCGTCTCTATAAAATGCCCGAAGGCGTCGAAATCGCGCACGAATTCGAGATGTCTCCCCGCCGAAATCCTACACCCAGCCACCCATATGTACGTCACTGTCATCCCCGACTCCATCTATAGCATGTCTTAATACCCATGCAGCTGAACCCAGTAATGCTTGGCCAAGACAAGCTCGAAAAAATATTTCACAAAGCCCTCGCCGGGTTCGGTTGCACAGTAGAGCTGGGGACTGAGCTCAAGTCGTTTGTGCAAACCGATGGTAACGTCACCGCCACGCTAATCAAGCGCGGGATGTCGCAAGATATGGACAGCGGCGAGATCGAGGAGGCTACGTTCGACTACATGATTGGTGCCGACGGTGCGCGTGGAGTAGTGCGCAATCAGCTTGGACTTTCGTTCGTAGGCGAGACCCGAAACGTGGAGAATTTCGTTGTCGGAGATATATGTCTTGACGGTCTCTCGCAAAAGGTATGCCGGTATTCATAACGGAATATCTCGTGCTTCTAGGCGTAATATACTTATCTCTTCGTGTTTTCGCAGTACTGGCATATGTGGGGCGATGCCTCGGACGTACTGTAAGTCATTCTACGTTAAAATCTTGGTAAGTGACTCTAAAATATTCCTCGTGGCTACCTCAGAATTAGCGTACGGGCGACCGAGACTCCGAAACTATTCAATTTCGTCATTGGAGGCAAGAACATAAATTACACTAAGATCATGCAAAACGAGGCGGAGATCAAGAAATGTTTCTTTGAACACACTGGCCAGCGCTCGGATATCAAAGTATTGGACATCCCATGGATGTCGCAGTATACGTGAGTCCCGGACTCTCATTATTCGCGACTTGAGTGTCGGTCATTACTAAAAACAAAATTTTGTAGGCCTAACATCCGCATGGTTGATCGGTTTGGATTTGGTAGGGTATACGTGACCGGAGGTCAGTTGGTCTTATTTCCGTTCATCCCGGAATTATTTTCTTATCGCCGTAGACGCTGGTCATGTCCATAGTCCCACCGGAGGCCAGGTAAAATTTTCATGCCGCCGAGCCAAAACAGTGCTAATTTTGCATTCGTTTCCCTCAGGGAATGAATACCGGCATTCAAGATTCTTTCAACCTTGGATGGAAACTGGCACTGGTGGCCAAAGGAATTTCCTCGCCATCTCTCCTCGAGACCTTCAGTGAAGAGCGAATCCCCGTTATTGCTGAAATGATTGTGCAGACGACTAAACTGCTTAAGAAAACCCTGGACAACGACGAGCCTTCCCCGCAGACAAACAGCACGTTATTCCAGCTTGGTGTCAATTACCGATGGAGCTCAATAGTTCTGGACGAGCGCAAAAAAATCGAGGTGGATCGGGAAGCTATTGAAGATGCGTATCTGCAACAGTTCGAGTTTCCTGGCGACGACGATGGGCCAGAAGATGATCCAGACAGGTTGGACTCGTACGGCGAAAATCAAGACGGTCGACTGCGCGCAGGAGACAGGGCTCCAGATGCCTCTGGCCTCGCCATAGAGGCTCCATTCGATCTTGCGAAGCAGAGTTGTCAGCTGTTCCAGATATACGGACCTGCGCACCATACCGTGTTGATCTTCGCGGACGTCGTCAATGCGGCTGATATCATCACCGGGCTTCTTAATTACCCCAAGGGCCTCATCCGCACCGTCGTTATTGTGCCCACGCGGCGGCCCGCGCCCAGAAACGTGGACGGAGCCGACTTTGTGGTCGAAGACCGCGGCGGGCACGCGGCGTCTGCGTACTGCCCGACCGGCGTCTGTGGCGTTTGTATCATCAGGCCCGATGGTGTTGTTGGGGCTCTCGTGAAAGGCCCAACATGGATGCACCGCTACTTCCGTGGAATATTTACAGCTGGTAGAAGCCCATGACGCAGTGGTGCTTAGTCCCTATCTATGCCCAGAGTCAACTAACCGTCTTTGTTTTATCTGTACGCACCTCACGACTTGAATTGCTTCACTTTGTATTTCCAGTATTGCATCGCGATTCACGGCCATCCGTATACTACCTCATCTACCTCACCTACGAATAATTACAGTCAATCTAGAAACATATCCAAATTAATAGCAGCGCAACTGGTCTATATTATTTTTGTCGACGATGGACCGGCGCAAGGTCAGTGTTTATTCTCTGACTGTTGCCAGACTGTCGAACTTCATGTTGTCAATTCGTCCGAGACTCAGCGTATTCAACCCTTTTTGGCATGCCACTCCTTGCCCACTCCGGTGATTACTGTCTGATAGAGCATCATATACAGTCTAATATCTATCACTGGGGGTCCAGACCTCCATGTAATTTTATCTCAATGACCGCCGGCACCTTGTCTATGAATTCCTTTTCGGTCTGGAGCTGAAGTCAATCTTCAGGGACCTGGGTCATTGACTGTCATTGAACGGCGGCCGTGACACTCTAATCAAGACCAAATCTCACGCGCACGCCCCGTTGAATCCTTGCCTCGTGTTGCTCGTCTATCGCCTCTATGCCACGTTCCAGCCTGGACTCGTTGCAGCCACTCCGACCCTCTCTACTTACCTTCAAACGCCTAATACCATGGGGGCTTCCAGCGTCTTGAGTGACGACGACTACGACGTTATATCGAACCCAGGCACGGTATCGCTGGAGAATAGCGTCGACTTGGACCAAACAGCCCCTGCCGTCCGCGAGCTTCCGGCATTTGAAGATGTGCAAGACAGATTCGAGACGACGCGGTGGAGTGCGGAGGATATCCAAGCGTACGTACGCAAGGGTCTGAACCTCCCCGCGGGCAGCAAGTATGACACCAGGAGAGTGAAGATCTACGTTGACGGAGCCTTCGACATATTCGATGTTGGGTCAGTGCCATGTGGTGTCTATTTTCACTCTGGGCAGCTGCTCAATTGACCATGCAGACATGCACTGCAATTGCGCCAGGCCAAGCTCGCGTTTCCGTCTGTACACCTTATTGTCGGTGTGTTTTCAGACGACCTCTTGCATCAGAACAACGCAAAGGCCACTTGGCCAGACGTCGAGAGACTTGAGCTCGTAAGGCACTGCCGATGGGTAGATGAGGTCCTTAAAGACGGCCCTTGGGAAGTGACTGCGGACTTCATGAAAGAGAAGGGCATTGACTTCGTCGCCATTGACGAGGGTGCCTCTGTGGACCCAGGGTACGACAAGCCCCGTGTCAAAGCACACGATGAGCTCAAGCAATTGGGTACTCAATTATTTTGTCCAAAATGATTATCCAGTCTTACAAAAATCTCATTATCACAGGGAGAGTCATAAAGACGAGGCGGACTATCGGTCTTGCTTTGCAGCGCAACCGTGCCGCGGCCAGTCCATCACAGAGAGCGACGCCCACCCTTGGGAGGTCATCCGAGGCTCCTGATTTTACTGCTCATGTGGATATATATGGGATTGGATATTAGAGGTCAGATCGCCAATAGCCCAAAGGTGGGAGTACACTTAGTTTCGCATTCCATGCTCTATGATATCCCGGAATAATTTCATGTTCACCACTACTCTAGTCTCCCTGAATAGAACCGTTGCATTTCTATGCTACAGTCCGTGCGGGTATCGCAATGAGACAGCATCTGATTTCCTTTCTGAGGCAAGATCAAGGGGCGGGGCGCCGATCGGTGTCATTGCTAAATTTCAGACACAGTCGCTCCCGCCGATAAATAATTGACTCATCGTTCAGATTATTCCGTCAGCTCTCTGGTTTCCCCATCAACAGCGAAGCGAATGACTCGTGGCTTGAGGCTACCGCGCAGAAATACTCCAAAATTTGGCGAGCCTGGCACGACACAATAAACTATGATCACCGATCCTCAAAATACCTCCAGTCAAAATGCACATTACAAAATTTGCCGTCGCAGCGAAACATCCATACCAGGATGCGGTGTACCTCGAAGGAGTCGCTGGTCTCCGCCTACCCCCTGAAATATTGGAGCAGATCCTCAAACACGCATGGCTCTCCTTCATGCTACCAGAGGAGAGAAGTCACTTGGCCGCCTCGCTTCCACTGGTCTCAAAGCTATGGTCAGCTCTGTCCACTCGAATTTATGCAACAGACGCCATAATCCTCTCCACCTCCGGATTTCAGCGTTTTAAGAAAAACAACCTATGTGCCCATCCAACGAGCTGCGGCTTCAAAAAACTATCGTCGCCCGTCTTGAACAATCTGTGCCGCACAGTCGCGCGCCATATTATCATCGCCCCTCCGCGACGCTGCGACTACGAGTGCCCCGGCGGTATCATCGTCAAGCTGCTCACCGACCTCCTCGCGCGGCACATGCGCGACCTCCTCACCGCCTTCCGCCACCTGCCCCTCCTCCCCGACTTGCACACGCTCTCCGTCGCCTACTTCCCGAAGAGTGGCACGCCCTTCGCGCGCGCGGCCGACTTCGCGACGCGCTTCGACGCGGCTGTCGTCCGCCTCGACGTCGAGTACGCGCTCGCGGCGGGTACACCGCCGTGGCTCGCCGCCGAGCTCGGGCTCGCGGGGGCGCGCTGGGCGAAGCAGCGACACATCCCCTGGGCCGTGCCCGATCTCGAGCACGTCTCCGTCGCGAGCGTGGGCGTAGGCGACTTTTTGCGTGCGTGCCCGCACCTGCGGCTCGCGGACGAGGAGGGCGCACAGATTAGCGTGCGCATCGTCGCATCGTCGCGTACGCTTGCGCTGGATGCGGTTATCGTGCACGGCGCGATGGAACCAGCGAGCTGCGTATCTGCTGAGGGCGTTCGCCGCTGGCCTGCGCGCGACGGGTGTCTTGACTTGTCTGGGATGGGCTCTGTGCCGTGGACGGTGCGCGGCACGGCGCTGGGGCTGATCTTCGACCCGCGGTCTGATTCAGCGGGGCGGTGTGACGCCAGCGTGCCCGCAACTGCCAGTGCGTTGCATGAATGGCGGGACGTACACATTTTCATGCCCAAGGGCGGAGGCACAGCGAGGTAGATGCGCAGCGATGGGATTGGGGCAATTCTAATAGTATATGTTGTGCTCCATAAAGTACACGGTGTCACTAGTAATACAACATAATTTGTCCGTATAAATTAGCTGTTAATCATAAAAGTATTCGAAGCGGCCCAGCGACACGGACAGCAACCAAGTACACCTGTACAACATATCCATACCATGGTGGAAGTAGTACACCTTCCTCTCCGATAGATAATTTTCATTTCTCCGATGAACTGCCCACGCCGCGTGTCTGCTTTTTGTGCACGCCCTTGTGTCGATTAAGTTGGTCTGGGCGTGCAAATGCTTTGCCGCATCCAGGTTCAGCGCAGATATAGGGCCGTGCGCCGGTGTGTGTTCGAAGCTGTATTTGTAGAAAGTCAAATTTTTATGCTAAATGGCGACATAGAGAACGCACATGTTTTGACAAGTTAGAAGACTCTGCAAAGCCTCTTCGCGGAAGGGAAGTATTATTTAGTCATCGTCTACTCAACAAACAGAAATGTGTCCTCACCTTTCGCAATAGCTGCATTTGAAAGGTTTGTCGCCGTTATGAGTCCTCTTGTGTATCGTCAAAGCTCCGGTTATCGCAAAAGATTTGTTGCAACCAGGATGATCACAGACGTAGGGCTCTACCGCGACAAGATCAGCAGTTTTCCAATGATTGATCAGATAAATTCCTCACTCTCTTGTGTATGGCGCCGGATATGCTGCTGTAGCGTCGCCGCCTCAGAGAAGTTCTGCTGGCAGATGGAGCACTGAAATGGCCTATGGCCTGTATGCGACTGAAACCATGATCAATAAACGATAAATAGAAGTGTAATGCAGCTAAAATGAACCTGGACATGCCGCGAGATCTTCTGCTTGCTCTGGAACCCTTGCTCTCCGTTCCGCGGACACTGGTCCCAGAAACACTCGTAGTGCGCCTTGCCCCCGCCGACGTGTACGTCATTTATATGGGTCGTCAGTGCGTCGCAGGAGTGGAACGAAATCCCGCATGCCTTCCACCGGCATTCGTGCGCGCCGCCACAGCTGTGGTTGCTCGGTGTCGTGATCGGGGCCAGCGCCTCGTCGACTTCGTTCCCGTGCTCAGACTCGGGCGGCAGTGAAGGCGGCGGGGACGGAGGTACCCCTGGTACTGGTGGCGTGTTATTTGGCCTCGTCGAGTTATTGGATAACACCGCTTCTAGCTGTTCTGCGTATATTTGCAGTAGAGGATTTCGCTCTAGGTATATCTCGTGTTGTGTTAGAGGACGGTGAATTGGATGTTGGTGCTGGGGTTGGTGTTGATGTTGAAGGTCGGGTTGGTGCTGTTGGTGTTGGTGGCGGTGGAAGCGTTGGAGTTCTTCATAGCTTACGTGGTCGATCGGATGATGCGGGCGCTGGGAGTATACGCGCTCTTGTATGTGCTCTGAACCCTGGTGGGGTTGTGGCTGTGTGAAAAACTCCCCGCTGAGATGGTCATTGAGGAGATGGTTTGCAAGCAACTCAAAAGTGTTTGAGCCGGAGTAATAGGAGCTGCCACAGTTGTC
The DNA here is from genome assembly GCA_000827495.1 of Hypholoma sublateritium FD-334 SS-4. Taxonomy (NCBI): domain Eukaryota; kingdom Fungi; phylum Basidiomycota; class Agaricomycetes; order Agaricales; family Strophariaceae; genus Hypholoma; species Hypholoma sublateritium. Next base: position 147,199 of record KN817542.1, read on the forward strand.
CCATAGACATGCCATTGACGCTGAAGCATTTGCGTTGTCAGACACCGATTGTTTTTTGCTGCTGGAGGAAGAAGGCGGTGCCAGGTGGTCTAGATTAACATGCCCGACAAGCTCAGACAAGGAGGCAAATGTCGCGTTACAGCCCGCCCACATGCATGTACACTCTGCCGGGGCCGGAGTCGGCGTCGTCGTCGGTTGTGGCCTCGGCGAGAATGAGTCGCCCTCGAAGGCAGGCTGCATGGAGCCGCCATGAATAAATCCAACATTCAGGGCGGCGTTCCCGCTACTTTCACCAGGCTTTTCCGGGGCGCTGCGTCCCGCTGAGTGGGAATTCCCCATTTCAGCGCAGGCCGCGCACCACTCCGCGAACGCCGTTTCCCACACCGCCGTGAGGTGAGCGCTCGCGGCGATGGGAGCATGGCGCACGGCTTCGGCGTCATGCGGGCGATAGTCGTCGCAGCATTGCAGCTATAGGAGATCCGATAAGCCATCATATCGATGCCGCCTGTCAGTGCGGTGGGACTCACGAATGCATCGAAACCATGGCAGCCCACGCAGTCGACGGCCTCGTCGCAGACGAAGTGACACTGCGTGTGTGGACCCGTGTGCCCGCAGACCATTTCTGTGTGGTCAGGATCGCTGCATGCGATGACGACGCATTGGTCGGTGCACTGCTCGGTAAGTTGGTCGGTGGGTGCACAACTGAGCGGGTCGGGGCACTGGAGGGCGACGAGCTCGCCGGGCGAGCTGCAGCTGGAGCACGTCGGGCTCCCGGAGCGACTTGCCTTGTATGTGTGCCGATTCGGAGAAGCAAGGGCCATCGCGACCAAATCGCGACAAGGATACGGGAGGGAGGGGAAGGAGGGAGGAGCTTATTTAAAATGCCACTTGAACGCCTGACTGGGACGGTACTCGTCGATTTGTAATTTGTCAAACCAATAGGCGTGTTGTATCTAATCTTATCTTCCCACGACAATCGTCTATCATCAAGGGAGAGGGAGACAAACTAGATACACTACTATTTGCTACTACTGTACAGGACTATAGAAATACACGAATGCAATGATACATGTCAGTCATCGAACCCTAGTTCCACGTCCATCTCAAACCGGACAGTTTGCACAACTTCGCTTTCTTCAAGATCAATATCCATACTGTCGTCGGCGGAGACTCCCTCGTTTTCTTCTGGCTTCTGCTCGTTTGGCCCTGGACCAAGAAAATCCAGGCAACCGTGCAAGCAGCCCCTCCACTGGACAGCCGCGGTTCCTCCGAGCGATTTGATAGAGGCGGTCGAGGACTCCCACGTATATCGCTCTTCCACGGGTTGGATGAAAGTCCGCCGTTCATGATGCTGTGGATTGGGACACACGCCAGTACCCGTCAGCGGCCCGTCGTTTTCCGAGATCCAATGTTCCTTTCGAGGTCCTTCTTCTAGCAACACGGAGCCTGGAACGCATACGTCGAGTATATGCTGAAACGCACCGACCCGTTTATCATCATGCGTTGAAAGAGGTAGAACATAAACTTTTTGCAATACTGTCTCCGAGGTTTGCGAGTCTGCGCGGGTTAGTAGAATTCGGAGTGCCAATTCTGTGAGCGCAGGAACTCGAGAGCCTTTGAGTTCGGTTTCGGAAACGAGTTTGCCTTCCCGATTCCGAGGAGGCTCGGGGAGGAAGGGATTAGGAAAGAGATTCAGTTGTGTGAGTTTCCTCATAGTAAGTATCTCCGATGGGATGAACCGCAATTTGTTGTTCGCAATGTTCAAAGTTTGCAGTTCCTTCAGTTGTCCGATCTCCCCTGGGATATATGTAATGCTGTTGCTTCCTGTAATTTGAAATGTTAAGATTATAATCTCCTTCGAATCAAATACTTACTCAATGAAAGGACAGTCAGATTTTGTAAGCGCCACAACTCCATCGGCAGCCTCGTGATATTGTTCTTCCCAAGAAATAAATTCATGGCCTCCCTGGACATACCCAAGATGGAATTACTGGACACAGTCTTTCCATTAGGACCTATGCGTCCGAAACCCAGTCCGGTGGACGCAGGAGCCGTATGTGTGCGGGTAAAGGCGCGCCGCCCTGTCGCGGGGGCGGGGGTTGGCGACAAAAATCCAGCACGGATATCGTCCAGCGGCTCGTGCTTCTCCGGCAGCACGACGATCTTTCCGAGGTCAATGACCGCCTGAAAAGGTACCTCCGCGAGGTTCTGGTCGCTAAAAGCACGCACGGTGAGCAGGACACGCATACACCGCCACGGGTAGCCCACCTCAGGTCGATCTCGCGCTCGCCGCCGCGGAAGATCTTCTCGATCTCTGCATCCCACAGCAGCTTCTGCCTCTGCTTCTCGCGCGCGTGCGGCGACAACAGCGCTTCCGCCGCGTCCTCGTCGTCTAGCGGCACGTGCGGGCTGCGGCTCCTGTACCGCGTGCGCTTCTTCGGCGTGTGCACAGGCGTAAACGGGTGCGACAACCGCTTTACACGCGTTGCATGGTACGCGCCGGACAGGGGGTCGATCGGTGCATCGGGCGCACCGAGCGACGAGCTGAATGCGTGCTCAACGTCGGGCTCGCAGTCGCTGTCGAGCGCGAGGGGGTCGTGACTCGGCGACGAGGGCGGCGACGACGAGTCCTGGTAACGCGAGGCCGGGGAGGGAGGTGACGATGGAGGTGTGTATAGGATGCGCGCGTCGTAGTGCACGGGCAACATGGGGAGAAGGAGGGAAAGGAGAGCTTTAAATAAATTAAGCAGCCTATTAAACGATCAGCGTCGCGATCACGTGTAGAAGTCGGCTCCCTCCTAGCGCGTCGGCTGTCGGGAGTCGGGACGCGGGACGTCGTAACGTCGCCGTGCCTGCCCGCCGAAATCCCGACAGGTCCGGGCGGGGTCGTCCTTCCGTTGATTATGAACGCAGATAGTAGCAGTGATGTATATTTTGACAAGCCTTTTGATGCTACGTTTTTGGATGATGCGACCCCGAACAAGCGATCTGGCAGTAGACTCTAGAGTCAGGAAGAACACCAGAAACCACTGGGCTATATTTCACTCCTTTCTCAATGTTTAAGTCATCTCTTCGCTTGTGGCGCTCGAACTAATTCATTACTTCTCGATCTGTCGACATTCTGAAAAACCATTGACGGTCTGGAGCCCTGGTATAAGTCAATAAATCTGAGCCAGGTGGAGCTCTCTGTGCTATGTATTGGGTCTATTACTCACTTAACGTTCTACTTAGTACTTCGCCAAGGATGAAAATCCATTGGACGTTGACAGTCGCTCACAAATAGCGCTACGCGTCTCAGGAGCGATACGGACACTACGCATTCGCGTGTGCACTCTCTGAGGAGTATTTACTAGAAAATTATCCATTGGGTTAGCTCACAGTCATATGCACATTGGTACAAGCCGCATTGTGCGGGAGCGGGCTATACGGCCCGGGTTCATGACAAGGCTGTTTGCCGCGCCTGTCGACGATTGAATGCAAGAAGTGGCTGAAATTTAGGCTTCGCCGACAACTTTTGCTGTTGTTGGTAATGCAATAAGCAAAATTCCTGTATTAATATTACCAAAACATAATAAGTTCCTTCAAAGCCTTGCGTTTCGATAAGTAAACATCGAGGTATTCTAACCAAACGACGGAAGCTCCGACGAGTCTGGCTTTTCTGAATTCTTGGGTGGTTTGACCCTGTCCCTGACCGCCTTGTAGGTTATATTTTCTCCTGTCCTCCTGAGAGCCTTCATCTCGCTGGCAAAGCCAGATACCAGGTTCTCTCGCGCCTCCCGACGTTCGGATACAAGACGAATGATGTGCGATCTCTTCGTCGCGTACGGGGCGTTGAACTTCCACGACATTCTGCCCTGGCCCTTGGTCAGACGGAGCAGCTCCTCCTTCCGTAGATTGCGTTGGTGTTGAATGGAGAAGTTCTTCTCGATCCATTCTTCACGCAGTTTCCTCTCTTGGGGCTCCATACTTTCCAATCTGTGAGGGTAGTAGAAGGGCTCGACCAGCCCGACTACAGCACGCTTGTATGTCTTGTAGGGACGGCGCTCACGACCTTCCATTGTGCGGTACCATGGCGAGATATAGTTGTCGGTACGAATATAGGTGGTTTTCACGCCGTAGACGGCGAGAAGGAGTGATCGAATGTCGGTCTTAGTGATGGACTGGGGAAGGCGGAAGGTGGCTTCGTAGGGGTTGTAAGGCTGCCCCGGGGCGGTTTGGTTTCGGACGAGGCGCATGATGATGTTGGGGAGGTATACGCGCTGACCGACGACGTCGGCTTCCACGGAGCCATCGCGAACAGCACTTCGGAAACCACGGATGCGCGACCGGCGCTCGTTCTTGTTGTTAATGTACTGCTCTTCCGTGGTAGTTTTTCGAATGTCCCCGGTAGCTTTGAGGCGGACATAGGTGTCCTTGTCACTTGGTGTGAGGCCGCTCTCTGTCGAGTCCGTGGCGCCTCGCGGTAGTGCTCCGAATCGTTTGCGTCTGCGGAAGCGCACGGCGAGCGGGGCAGACTCTGTCCGTGCGACTCGTGCCAGGGTTGGCATCGTTGAGTACGCCCGTCGCAGGGGCTGACATTGGCGGACGGCCTGCATAGTGGGAGGAGAGGATCGGGAACGCTGCCAACGCGAAAGGGAAATTTCTGTTAGAACGGGACACGTGATCGGTGGCAGTCGCTTCCTTGAAATGAGATGGAGCGACCACGTTGGCTATGTCCTACCACACCGTTCTTTGCTTCTAACACCAACCGTTGCTGCCAGTGTCTCTGGTGTTACTCTAACTATCCATCCGTGGCCTCTGGCTGTCAGGAACCATGGTCTCCTTTACTTGTTTCAAGTTCTTCCGCGGCGTGCGCTCCGTATGCGCACCAATAACCGCTGTCGTTGGGTTCTCGTTAATGCTCACCTACATCTTCATCCTATATCAACCGAGCCGAGGGCCTGGCATCAAACAACGTATGGGATGGCAGTCTTATGAAGTCGTAAATCTCAAGGCCTCAGCCAACACAACTTCATCGACCGAAGGAGACCTTTCGACTGGTCAACCTTCTGGCGATAATTCCGGAGTTGACTGGTGGAATGTTACCACCGAAGAGGAGACAGTGGACTATTCAAGCTTCCCTCTAGATGTATGGTCACCGACTCTACCGCATAACACAGGATGTGCGTGTGCTGCCGTTGCTCTAGGCGCGATACTAAACCTCATCTGCGACAGTCTCTCAAATCGCCCTTTCGCGGTGCTTGATGAACCCAGAGACCACAGGAGATCTATGTGGTCCCGACTCCACTGTTGAGGAAGATGCAATCCGAGGCAAATGGGTCCTCGTCCCAAGAAACCTCAATCGCGAAGGAGGATACCTCTCTCGGTGGCTGGTTCGTCAGATCATATCCATAAAATATTAAGATGCAACCCTGATGGTCTTCAGAACATATACTACCGAAGAACTCGTAGACAGGATATCAACCTCATTATCGATCTCAAGATTCTCGCGGAGAAGGAATCTCTACCAGCAGAACTGGGGTGGCACAGAGTACCCACATCGCTCCACGAAGGGGTTAGACAGCTTCCTCCCCTATATTTATGGTATCAAACTGGAAAGCAAGGCGGTCAAATGTCACCGGAGGAGCGCGCAAATGTTATCACTGAGCTCGATGTGCTCTTTGGGGAAGACGTCCCCTGGTACGGATTTGAGAAACTCGAGCGACCGACGATTGATGAGCAAGGTCGGGTCGAGGCCACATGGTTGACTTATCGACGAGGTGTTAAACGTGAGTGACCCGTTCTCCGAAACCAGTGTGTCTAACTACTACTGTAATATACAGAACCACCCAAGGCACCACCTCTGCACTTCAATCACGAAGGCAAATTCAAGATAATGCAGGTCGCCGATCTGCATTTCTCCGTCTCGCAGGGCGTCTGCAGAGACACCGACCGTAATCCGTGCGAGCACTCTGACAACCTCACGAACACCCTGATCTCGCATGCCATCGACGAGGAGAAGCCAGATCTTATCGTGTTCAGTGGTGATCAGTTGAATGGGCAGGGGACCAGCTGGGACCCGAAATCTGTGCTCGCAAAGTTCTCAAGAGCTGTAGCTGAGAAAGGTGTCCCCTGGGCGGCTGTTTTCGGAAATCATGATGAAGAGGATGGGATGCCCAAGGAGCAACAAGTACTCCTGATGAAGTCGCTTCCATACAACCTAGTAGAGCGAGGCCCCAAGGACATCCATGGCGTTGGAAATTATGTCTTGAAGGTGTACAGTCCCGATGCGTATGTGGGTCTTCAAATATGGGTGCCTCTTACTCACAAGCGCGCAATTTTGACAGGTCCAAGACACACACATTGACGCTATACTTCCTTGACTCCGGATCATACTCCAGAGGATGGCTCGATATTTTCGGCTTCTTCAACCCGACAGAGTACGACTACCTTCGGACGAGCCAAATTGACTGGTTCCTACAAGAATCAGGTAAGCCTGAGCCTCGTTCTGAGGTCCTCCAAACCAGGCTTACCCACTTGCCGCACAGCTTCTATCCCAGAGATTTCACGGCCTTTCCGGCCAGACGATGGGAAGGACCTGGGCCATGCATGGGGGCGCCAGGAACAAATCACGCCCACGACACGCAAACTCGCGAAGCCCAACGCTCTCATGTTCTTCCATATGCCATTGTGCGTCCAACTACACTTAACTCTAAACCCTTATGCACACTGACTTCGTTGATATTGTAGGCCAGAATCGTATGCGAAAGCAGACATGAACCCGCTGACCGGCCGCCCCCTCGATGTTGGCCTCTCCGGTCTTGAAAATCCTGGCAATGCAAAGAACAGTGACGGTTTCTTCGAGAAGGGTGTCTTGAAGGCCAGTGAGAGCGCACATGTTGCGAGTGGGAACGCACATGAGGTCAAAGTTATTGCGAATGGGCACTGTCATGGTATGTCATGGCAAGTATCTCATCCAATTCCGCGACGCTGATGTCGGTGTAATCTGAAGTGACAGAAAACTGCCGACGCGTGAGTGGTGTCTGGCTATGTTTCGGAGGCGGAGGGTGAGCATCGTCCATCGGAACTGGCAAACGACTCGCCCACTGAACATACCACTTTTACAGGTCGTATTCTGGTTATGGCAAAGTTGGGTACGTGAAGTCTTTTCTGATGCTAGATTTTTACTTAGTCTCTCTCTAGGTTTGATCGTAGATTCAGAGTGTTTGATGTTTCGGAATACGGGGAGACTATCAAGACTTACAAACGGACGGAAAAGGACGAGATCGTCGACCAGATGACGCTCGCGGGAGAGGGCGCTGTTCCTCTATCGTGATTATCGTGATTAAAAACACGGTTGTATTAGATTATAATTTATTCATACGCTAAGCTTTGACTGCAGATCCCGCACCCGGAGCCTCAGTGATCCTTAGTACTCAATATTATTGAACAGATATTCTCGCGCTGTTCACCTGAAAATTTCCTCGGATCACATGGCATACTTATGTGCATACTAATTGGGAAGTTAACTTGGGCAAGGTGTGTGTTATTGTTCGGAATTACGAGCATACGGCCTTTTGTTTCGCTGGCGTGGCAGGTGCCACGCTCCAGCGCCCACAAAGCAATCGAAATGAATAATTTCATTTCCTTCTTAAATCTTTCTTTCAATCCCCTTCGTCGACTCTCCTTCTCTTCTCATGGATCCCTTGGACGACTTGACCCTGGTCGAGAAGTACTGGAGCGAAAGACAACCGTGGCTCAAGTTGAAAGGTTATGAATTACGAGCACGATATCAACCAGACTGGATACCCTCTTGGATAACATATCCTACAAAGTACCTATGGGATAATGAGGACTGGCATGCAATACCAGTACGTACGATTTCTTGGATGTGACACTCCTCGTAACTCGAGCAATGCAATCTCTTCTACTTATAGCTGATGAAGATAATGGATGCTGTGCGCATAAGCGACAATCGGCCCGTTATGCTCAAGATGGTAGCTATGCCAGGACAGCCAGACAACCACGAGCTGTCTATAATACACTACCTATCGCTTCCAGGTGTCTCTCAAGACCCGCAAAACAGATGCGTTCCTGTATACGAAATACTCTACAACATCCCAGATGACCCCGATAACGTGATTGCTGTAATGCCCCTACTACGACCATTCGACTCTCCGCGATTTGATACTGTGGGGGAGCTTTCAGGATTTCTGCGAGAAATATTCAAGGTATGCACCTGCATACCGTGACGACGATGCGCGACCCTCAATTTTTGGAAGGGTATTCAGTTTCTTCACCGACATCGTATTGCTCATCGGTGAGTCTATTTATTTAAATTCTCAATGACCTTCTTTGACCAATTACTGCTTTCGCTTGATAGTGACTGCACCGGCCCAAATTGTATGCTGGATGCATCAGAGCTATATCCAGAGGGTTTTCATCCTCAAAAACGCGACTTCAACGTTGCCTTTACGGGATCTGCAGCGCAGAAGTATACACGGACACAGCGGCCGCCCAAGTACTATTGGATCGATTTCGGACTTTCAGTTCGGTTTGGGGAAACGGACAAGTTTCCTCTGTTCCATGTGCTTCGCGGCAACGACAAATCAGCACCTGAGTTTCAAGATCCTGACTACATGGAACAGCCACAGGATCCATTTCCAACGGATATTTATTACTTGGGCAACCTCGCCAAACGGTATTTCACGGAAGTGAGTCTCTTTCTTCTGCCTGACGATGTATCTTATCTTCCCACTTTTCCAGGGCTATGCCGACTTCGCTTTTGGGAAGAAAGATGGCCTGAGCTTCTTGGAGCCTCTGGTGGAAGCAATGGTTCAGGTTGATCGTGCCAAAAGACCCACGATTGACCAGTGTGTAGCCCATCTTGACGAAGTCATTCGCGCTCAAAGCTCGTATAGTCTGCGAGCTCAAGTCTGGCATAGCACCGATAACATTTTCGGCTTCATTTATCGCTTCTTTCCTTACTGGATGCGACGCTTCATTTTCATCGTTACACGGACACATGCTATACCCGAATCTTCCATGTATATTTACTCTTTGATTCCTCTGCCATGGCTTCCCAGTGAATCACCACCCTCATATACTTAATCGACATCGATGATCGATGTTCTTAATGCTGTATACGATTTGCATGATCCTCGCATGTATACCAGTTACAGCTTGAGATATTACGAGGAAAGAATCGCTGTTAAATACATTTTGTGGCTCGAGAAAGGGAAGAACTGTGTTATATATTACTACTTAGTTGATTTTCAGATCTGCTTATGATCTATCAGGGGTCCTTGGAAAGTTCGCCTGTTGAAGTATTCCCACGAGTCCAATATAGGAAGAGTGGCCCCGCCAGTGCCAGTACGGTATTCCTCTTGAACTTGCTCCCTCGTTCAGCACCCTTTCTAATCATTCAGCCATGTCCAGGGTGGCGCAGTCCTCACAATCTGCGCAGGCGAATGCTCATCCCTCCCGCCGTGAAAACAACTCGGTCTCGTCAACAATGTCGGCGTCAACACGCAGCGAGCGCGGAAGTGCTAAACACCCCTCTGTAGGATCTTGGTGCCGGTTGACAGACTAGACGCTGATATTTTTTTGCTATAGCCTGCCGTAGAATCTGCGGTCACTCGGCTTCTGGTGTCTATCAAACAGCTGTTGGAAGCACTGACGCTATGGAGTCAATTAAGGATGGACGAAGAGGGCGTTAGTAATGTCTACGTCCGCTTAGGAAACGACTTCAATTCGGCGGTTGCTGCTTTTGCGCAGTTCAGCATTGACATGAAGTAAGTCCTTCCGAACCCGTGCTTTAAGGAGTGCTGAATGTCCTTCAAGTGAGCTATTGTCGGTGCCTGATGATTTGCGGAATGTGTTGGAACAGTGCTTAGCGGAAGACGCAACGCCGGAACATCTCGAACTCTACCTGCCCACTGTCCGCCAAATCATAACAAATCTACTACAAGGCCTTCGAGGAAAGCAGTCTGTCTATCGAAAGATCGTTTCCGACCATCGGCACAAGTCCGGGAGCACGGATCCCGAACGAGGAGATAGTCGATCCACTCGCGCCAGTGGGTCGGCACGACGGGAAGCACATCGTTCGCAGGGGTCGCAGCAGGCAGCCGACGTCGACAGGGTAGAGAATGATACCACGTCTCGCCGAGGCACCGCATCTTCAAGAGCACGATCGAACATCGCGGACTCACCCAGAGGGAACGATTTTGTTGGGGGATTTGCGCCTTCCATTGTAGAGCACCCGAACGGCCAGAGCGAGCGTGCACCCGATATGCAGCGATCCCAGTCCAGTGACTACTTCAACGGCGGCCAACGACGCTCGGATAGAGCTCCTCCAGTCACAACCGCTACCTCCTCGCCATCTAGTTTCAGTACCCCACTGCAAGATCCCCAAGAACTCCCCGAAACAAGTTCACGAACTGCTGTGCCACCACCCGAAGAACTGCCCTCTGACAAGCGACCAACTTCTCCTTCACTAGTACCAGCCAATGTTACACGATATTCCCTAGTGGATAAACCTATGGAGAAAACATCGCCCGCCCTTACTCCCAGCATCGCGATCGAGCCTTCAAGTCCTCAATACCCTCAAACTGAAAGTGCATCCCCTTCACTTCCAGAAACACCGTCTATTGATCCTCCTCCTGCAGTGGCCCAGTCACTGGCTGCCTTGAAATCAAACGATGTGTTACTAGAACGCCGCGCTTCGAAACGATTTTCCGTATACAACATCTCGAAGATGACAGGCGCCTCAACGAGTCGAGAGCGGTCGGTGCGTGGCGCCAACCATCCGAATCGACGATCTTTGGCTGCAACTGGGAACCTGACGGCGAACGAACTGGCGGTCTTGACTGAAGTGGACGACGAGGAACCGGGACCAGCTAGCACCCCCGATACCTCCATGAGACATAAATATTCGCGCTCTAATACCCCCGATAAACGAACGCCTGCCGTCCCACCTTTACCCTCGACTCCTTCGAGAACGCCTGAACCCCCCCTTATTACGGCCGAAGCCAGCTCTGTTAACGCACAGACGGCGTCAGATCCTTCACGTATAACGATTTTTCTGCAACTTGGCAGAGAAGTCAAGAAGGTTGTCGTCGAACCTGGCATCACCTTCGCGTCTCTAAGGGTCCTGTTCGTCGACAAATTCTCGTACAACCCAGGCCTCGACAATTTTCCTGCCATATATATCCGCGATCCCGCAAGTGGTGTGCAATATGAATTAGAAGATACCGATGACGTGAAGGAAAAATGTTTGCTCTCGTTGAACATTGAACGTGCGTTGTCATCTATTTTGCGCAAGGAAATATCACGGTTTTGTTGACACGGATCTATACAGCGCTTGATCAAATTAAACAACATATCGACGCACAGATTTCCAACCTGTCCAATGATATCAAGGAGCTACGATCAGCAGTCACGAGCAATAACCGCCAGTCAGCTCATTTCCCTGACATCACTGCTCAGCCTCTAGCGGAAAGTACACCAGCCGCCCGGCCAACGGACAAACAATTTCTCTACGGCGCTCGGAGAGTGTCTGTATTTATGGGTGGCTCAAACTCCTCTTCATCGTTTATGTCTCACGGGCTGCCTCCAATGCCTCCGATTCCGCCGCAAGCGACCGGTCAATCCCTTCAGCCGCAGGGAACAGGTGGATCTATGTTATCGGAATACACCGGACGTGTGGTCAATGATCTGAAGACACAGTTTGATGAGGTCCAGAACCTCCGCCGCGACCTCGGCATCATGCGGCAGCTATACACCAAATTCATGACGTCGACCAAGGAGTCCCTCGGTGCGCTACGGACACAAACGCAGAATGTAAAGGCACTGGCAAACTCCAATGTAGGCGGCGCGCGCGCGTACATCGACTCCGGCAAGAAGAAGCTTGATATGCGCAGTCAGAACGCACTCACGGAGGTCGAAAAGCTACAGGACATCATCGAGAGCGTGAAGGACGACGTGATAAAACGCCATGTGACGCCGAATGCACTGTACTTCAAGACGATCAAGAAGGACATGGATGCCATCCATGCGGAGCTGACGAGCCTTTCCGAACACATCACCACCATCAAACCGATGTGGAAGAAGACGTGGGAGGAGGAGCTGCAAAACATTGTTGAGGAGCAGCAGTTCCTTACGCACCAGGAGGAGTTCCTGAGCGATCTACTTGAAGATTACAAGGCGATGGTCGAGGTGTACGGGCACGTCGAGAAGGTGATCACCCTCCGCAAGCCAAACGGCGCTGGCCGCACGCGCGTTGCAGCTCGCAGCTTCCGGCCGCCACCACGCGAGGAGGGCCACGACGGCCTGAGCACGGTCATGCTCGAGATCAAAGGCGCGGCGGTCGATCCCGAGCGTCGGCTCAAGGCCATCGAAGCGAGCCAGAAGAACCGGGAGAAGGACCTCGCGGCGCGCACTGACGACATGCAGCTCGAGATCCAGGACTTCGTGAGCCAGAAGAAGCTGAAGATGACGGGGGGTGCAGAAGAGGTGGAGCGCGTGCGGCAGAAACGCAGTGAGATGACGATTAAGGCGATGTTTAACGGGGGCGAGTCTACTGGTGGACCGTCGTTTGGCGTCATCGAGGCGCCGTCCTCACCGTAGATGTAGTCATTAATATGTTTTGGGTTTAGTTATGACGAGACCTCTGGTGTCTTTGCATTAGTCTTTCTATTCGTTCGCTTTCATAGTGTTTTATGTGTCATGTTTATGCACGTCCAGTTTTTATGCAATGCAAGTTACTCGGACACTGCTAGGTTACAGAGCTATATGCTGGTGTAATTGGGATTTTGTTAGTCTCCTATATGCACAGTAATTAAGAGCAACTTCCAGGCTGCTTTCCACTTCGATGGTTGGTTCCTGGCCCCGTACTAAGCATCTCAGTGGCATAATTCCCGGGCTTCAAAGAGCAGCGTACATTGAAGGACAACATAGGGATGGAGGATAATACCAAGTAAGTATAAGTATGGTTACATGATTTGCAAAACACGATAGCGGCTGAGAACAAGAACAGTTGATAGCAAGAACGCGGATCAGACGACGGACGTGTCAAGAAGCAAGTGGGTAGCGTGCAGGTAGGTGATCATGCCATCGGCTCGTCCGTCACTTCCTTCCCTTTTTCTTTGGCCAGAGCCGACAGATTGCTGGATGATTTCACTCCCATAAGAGAACGAAACGACTTTGACTTTGGAGAGGTAGCATGTCCGCGCAAACGCAGAGAATGAGAATTGACGCCGCTACCACGACACGGGCCAAAAGAAATCAGCCTTTCATTTATTCAGGATGTTTCCCCCGAGGCCCACTCACCCAGATTTGCTTGGACTTGTAGGACTCTTTGGTGCTTCTCCGGGCAGGCGAACGCGTCGAGGAGTAAAGACAAGGTAGGACACATCGAATGGTAGAAAACCCATTACTTTGGCAGGTCGCAATTTTCAAGTAGGTGTGGGAGTAGCGACGAAGAGCCCCAGTCCTCAAGGACTTCTTTAAATATAACTCAGCGGCTCAACGGCGGTGGCAGAAGCAGAATCTAGACTCCGGAAGGCTATTAGTCGTCGAGTGGTAAGAGAAGAGTCGAGGTGAGCCACAAAAGCTAATTGTGTTCGGATTTGCGTAGCATGGTCGACAGAAAGTCCTTATGTTTCGAGACAACGGCTGACAGGGTCCAAATGCACACGCAGAAGCAGTGCAGAACAATGCCGAGAGTTAAGTGAGTGTGAAAAACAAGTGGTCCTTGTGAAGATGGCGGATAATTACGACAGTATGTCAGAATCTTATCTGATAACATTTGCCCCGGGTATTGCATCAGCAAAACGGCAATGTCTCTTAAGCCGTCTTGATTCTTATGTAAGACTTTTCAGACGCTAAGAATCACGTCTTGGTTAATGCGGGTCCACTTTCTTAGCCAAGAYGTTATTCTTGAAAATGTCTTAAATARGATGYTAAGAGTTGATTAAGGTCTCATTACGGGTGCATTAAGGACTATAAGATAAATTTTATTCAGTCTCAAGAGCTTTAAGAGCGAGCCCAAGTTAAGCTTGCTAGATCACACAAGGGTTAAGGATGTGCAAAGACATATTTTACGAAGACAATAATACACACAAGGGTTAAGAATGGGCAAAGACATATATTATCAAGACAATAATGGATGTAAGACATAGTCAAGAGGCGATGTAGAAGCAAATAAGGTATGTACGAATTTAGTTGTCGGCTTGGATGTGTTGAACATGTATCACTGGCTCTATATCCGCCCACCCCCGCCCCCCCCGGTTGAACGTCGGCTTTGCGCCTTCATCTTCGATGAGACCATGACGACGATGATTCTGTAGGTAAACAGGTGGTGAGAGAATGAAAATGCGGAGGTGGCTACAGATGCAGACATACGGTTAGGATGGCGGTTGCGCAGCAATAAAGCTAACAAATGGAAACAAGAAGGAAAAAGGAGAGCAGGTGATCAGAGGCGAGTATATACAACATGTGTCAGAGATGCTTGTGATTCAGGAATTGTAAATTGCAACTGTTTGATGGCACTGTACGACGCGCGCAACTACTGGATTTGTTATGAGCACAACTCAAGTTCATTAGATAAACAACTTGTAACAAAGCACTTACAACTATCAGYGGTCTACTTGCGCCTGGGGCGAGYGACAAGTATGGCCCGCGAATCTACATTGTCTGCTTTCAAACTTGCTGGCTTGCGCGAGGTAGGCTTCACGTGTACRTGRTCTGTATAAGCACTTTCGATAATGTCGTCCCAYGATTGAGAGTCCAGGGTGTCAATGGAGGTAAGCCAAGACTGGGTTTTAGCACCCCAGGAATTGTAATCAAATTTTGGGAGCGATGGYTTATCCTTGTCACGAAGCTGGCGCCACCCTTGCAGATCTCCTCCATCCCAGATCAAGAGGGCTCGTTCGACCTACAATAGATCAGTACGTGCACTTGACATGCACACATAACAATCAATAAAACATACCGCAGCCGTTGCAAGTGCCAGCGCAGCAGCTGGTTGCTTGTCTTCAAGATCTTTRAGCTTTTTGATGGCGACAGCATTGATAGTATACGTTAAATGTGCAGCAAAGGATTGAATGATCAAGGGCGACGCAAAGGTGCCGGACCACTCCTGTTGCTGATCAGAGAGGCAGTTATGATAAATGTTCAATAAGACATACCTCGGGATCATCAGATGAGGTGTCAGCATACAAGAACGGCCATGTGTTGTCCTGCTTCGCCCACTCCACCCACTGYGTTCGGAAATCCGAGTCCTGATAACTAGGGTCGCGGGCTTCTAGGTCAAGTATGGCTTCGATGGCGGCGGATGCAAACTTTCCGCGCCACTCATATGTACGCTGAGTGATCTGCACAACAAATAAGTATGTGAAAGCTTGAAGTCAAAAGCCGGACAACTTACCAGACGAATGATATCGCATCGTGGTCCATAGAGCTCAAACTTGTATGGGGCCTTTGGAAAGACTTCATCCCATACTGATTGAATGACACGGATGTAACTGGTTGTGCTCGTACTCCAGGCATTTGAAAGTTTGGCAAGGTACTTCGTGACTGTGGGGATATAGATGTCTTTGAATACATCTYGCGGCACAGTGGTAGGCAGACAGTCGTATGTTGCAGCTTGCGAGCRGCCAGTGCCAYGTGATCRGCRAACRCGTCCGTCAGACGGAGCAACAGACGCTCGGTCATTATCTGGCTCTAGTTCCAATTGCTCTAACTCCGGTGGCTCTGTTTCGACAACATCTGGCTCCTCGACTACTTTCGGTTTGAGAGGCTTTGACACCTGGGTTTGGGGAATGCGAGCAATGGGCCGAGGATTGACACTGTGAACGGGTTTGGCTGGCTTATCAACATTGGTGGCAGAATCGGAGGGCTGCCTGTCAATYGTAACATCATGGCTGTYGTGGACTTCTGGTTTGGATTCTTTAYTGAAGGCCCTCGCACTGTTGCCGCTGAAAGCACCAGGACCATGATTGAGAACTAGAATACYGGCTGAGAATTTCGGTGATRGTACRTGCAAAATAACTCRCTTACTAGTCRCTGACTGTTTTGCCTGCGGCAAAGGCTTGCGTAGATCAGTACTTGAGCCAGTTTGGGATACTGCACGAATAGAAACRATCCCCTATGGACTAGTCAGCATTAAGAAGTAAGTCAAGGAATTGGAATCACATACAGCTGACGTTACACGCTTCCCTGCTTTGATAGGGCTAGATTTTGCAGCAGCATATTCTTCCGTGTCTGACTCATCTTCAGGAATTCCACTATTAACRTTAACCGATGAACCAGCAGTTGGTGTTTCGTYGTCTTGAAGGGGGGTAAGCRGGGATAGTGTTTCTGGAAGTCCRTTCTGAGTGCGTGGACGTGGGCGTGGGCRTGGCTGGGCATGAGGAGTTTCCGGTATGTCATCTGCCRGAGACGATTTGTTGGCCGGCTTAGACAGCCTTGTTTTCACACTTCCACCAGCTTCTGTGTCATCCGTCTGGGTTGGCACCCATGACTTCTTGAGACTGTTCAAGCAGAAATAGAAAAAGATTGCCGTGAGTATTATTCACATGCCACTTCCAGTGATGTTGATGACTTACCCCGCCTTGAATGGAAGTTGACGACTCGGAGGTAGTTTACCTGTTGTCGTTTCCTCTTGTCCTTTTTCCACGACCTCCTGCTCTTCGAAAATCGGGTCCAGGTGCTGGCGCTGTGCTTGTATCTCAGCAAGGACCGAAGCTTTCCTTGATCTTTTCTTCTTCTTTGGCAATGCTTCAGAGGCATCTGACTGGGATTCGGATGCAGGATCAATGAAGGACTCCGAACATGGTGAGTTTTCAACCGAGGGATGGTAGAAATCACTTTGTTGGTCGTCTGACTGAGGAGGTACTGTCCTGGATACTGGCTGATCTTCGTCATCTGTCACGTTAAGCTGGGCATAGGTACGTTTCAATGGGCCTGGGGGGCGAAAACGAGACTGTGATGACTCCTGCGCCTGCATGCTGAGAACGACGTTGTCCGCTGCCTGTGCAACATTGGTGAGTTTCTGTCTTTTCTGCGCTTCTTTTTTCTTCAGAGCGACCTCTTTAGCCTCCTTTGCGGCGTTCATCTCCGCTTTGGTTCGCCTAGTTCTCTTGGGTTGAACAGTCTTTGCAGGACTCGGAGAAGCGCCTGCCTGCTTAGTGGGTGCAGTGCGACCAGTATTTTTTCTAGGAGCCATTGGTGGATACGATGGGAGTTGCCCGCAAAAGCAGTTGAAGTTGATTTGGGGAAGGAACCTGAATGTGCGTGACTATATTGCGTCTGCCGATTCCCCAGAGAATTGTTTGGACTTATGATAAAATCAGCAGTAAATTATTTAATTCGACTTTGCATATTGATGTAGTACTCCTCGTGCTTACAATTGATCGCTTCAAAATCACTCCAAGCTATCTCCTGTGCTATCTAATGCCATCTCTCCCTCTCCGAGCACTTCGCATCGGAGGTGTACGTCAAGCAGCGACACGCCCACGAAAATCACTCAAATGCACCTTCGCGAGCTGTTCCAAATTATTTTATAGTCAATACGGCCTCACTCAGCATATTTGCCGGAAGCACCGCGCACCCAGTACACTACCACCTATTTCTCCTAGATCGGTATCTCCGCAAATAGCTCCAACAGTCGAAGAATTCGACCATTTTGGGGGCGACGATGGGCAGGATTTGGACTTGGGTCTTGACGATGGTTTTCAGCTTCAAGACGGCCAAGATCCAGGCTGTGACGGTAAGCTTTATGGTCAATATTGGTATCTATAGTATCGCTGAAAACACTCCTTCAGATTCCRAGAGCAGAACTTCAAGTTGTGAGGATTCAGACTCTGAGGCAGGTCAATCTAGTGCCGAAGTCCTCCCTGAAGACCATGTATGCCGAGAATACCACCCTGATATAAATGGTATGTTGCAGCTCTGTGCTCTGCCTGACRTTGCTTATTTTCTAATTGCATCTATCAGGAACTCCCTGTGATCAATTCGGCACTCCGCTACCGCCTGGCTCAAACCCACCACCACGAACCACAGCCGATSCCGAAGACTGGACTCCTTTCGAAAGTCGAGCTTCGTTTGAAATGGCTGACTTTCTCTTCYGACAGGYGCAGATGCCCCAAGCACAAATTGACAAGCTGATGGAAATCTGGGCATCAACGCTCCACAAATCCGATTTGTCACCRCCTTTCGCAAATCACGCCGATATGCTTAAACGCATCGATTCTTCAGYTCTCGGTGATGTACCCTGGTGCTCGTTTACAGTTTCATACCAAGGAGAAARGCCTGATAGGGATGTGCCAGAATGRATGAACACCCCATACACTGTCTGGTATCGTGATCCACACGACACCATAAAACACATGCTGGATAATCCAGACTTTGATCAAGAATTTGACTACGTAGCGTACAKGGAATACRGCAAAGATGATAAGCGGAAATACAAAGATTTCATGTCCGGTGATTGGGCATGGAGACAATCGGTACAGTTTCTTTCAAAATTTATTTTGTTTTAATGATGTTCATCACTTYTACTTGATTCATAGGATGAAATCGCAACAGACCCTGCAACTAAGGGCTCTGTATTTGTCCCTGCCATTCTTGGCAGTGACAAGACGACAGTTTCAGTTGCAACCGGCCAAAACGAATATTACCCTCTATATCTATCTATTGGGAATATTCATAACAGCACCCGTCRAGCACACTGCAACAGCGTCGTATTAATTGGGTTTCTGGCTATAGCGAAAAGTACGTTTCCTCTTACAGTCCTGCCTTTGACCGCATCTTGAATATACCAGCGGACAAGGAACATGCCGATAGTGTGACCTTCAGAAAGTTCCGCCGCCAACTATTCCACTCCTCGCTATCATATATTCTTCAGTCTCTTCGCCCTGGAATGACAACACCTGAAGTTATGCGATTTCCCGATGGCCACTATCGACATACAATATTTGGACTCGGGCCGTACATTGCCGATTATCCTGAGCAAGCGCTCCTTGCGTGCATTGTAAACAACTGGTGCCCTAAGTACTTCAGTCAATTTACTTACTCATCCTTGCCATTTTCGCTGATTAAAGCTCATATAGGTGCACGGCACGCCCAGATAATCTTGATGCCCCTGCCCTTCCTCGAACACGCGCCTATTCTGACGCAATAGCTGAAAACTTGGAACTCGTTGAAGCATGGGATGACTTCGGTCTTGTTGCTGATATCGTGGTATGTAGTCCATTCTGCTCACCATTTTCTTCTTTTCTTTTTCTTTTTCTTTTTCTTTTGAGTTGAGAATTAAGAAGTCCACAACTGCCAATTTTGCCGTCTTGCCAACTTCAAGCCGCTGGACAGAGTGAAAGGAGGATACGGCTGTATGGCTGTAGTCTACAGCCTACATGCATCGAGGGTGTCGGAAAACGGAGGTACGCCCTCCTAAACATTAGCAGTGCGCGGGCCAGTGATTTGAGCTCACGCATGGGCATGTCACTTGGCTGAGCTGCTATTCAGAGTTCCTCCAATGCTAACCGTGTCCGTTCTTTTTTTTTACATAGGCTGCCAGATTTTCCACAATGTTGCCCCTTARCTCGACCACRATCATATTCGACTTGGACCTCAGTTCCACCAAGTCAGAAGCCTCTTCAACCCCGCACAGCATCCACCACTGTCCGCCGTTCGCCGTCAACCACCACCAACAATGAAGAGATGCATYGGTACTGGTCACACTGCCTGCTTGTATATCATATSCAATGCTGATTGGGTTTATATAGGCAAGTCCATCCGAGAGACYGCCCAGAGCGAGAGCGATCAGACAAGGATCGGATGCAGGTCGCATCTCCCAATCCACTTGTCACTTGTCGCCCCAGTGCCCCAATCATCGTCACAYGCCCGCAGCGAGCGCTCGCCCAAGTTGGCGACGTTATCYGCTATCCCCCACAATTTCCCGTCGTCCCYGCGCCGCCATGCATCCCCACATGTCGTCGTATCTCGTCCCAGCCTGGATGCTGACCACGAAGATTTTCCATCGCAGACTTAAAATAACTTCATCGCCATCCCCTAGGCCTTCCCAGGCCGTCCAGAAGGCCAATGTCTCTTCAAAGTTATCCAATCCCGACGCAGACCCAATTCCCATGCGCCGCACTGCAGAGCCAGAGTCGATGTCTGATGGCGCAAGTATTTCCTACGCTCCGCGCGCAGCAACGGCTGCGGCGGCGAGCCATCGGGAAGAGCGCGGCAACGCTGCGCGCCAGCTTTTCGACCATCGCAAAGATAACCCTGTCCGCTTTTCCGTAATGGCATGCTCACCGGTGTCTGGACACGATCGCCCGGTCGCCCCGACCGCTAAATCTTCTGGCGATTACCTGTCAGCCTCCTCAACTTCTTCGTACGCCGCTTCGATATCATCCTCGACATTCACTTTATCGTCCACCACCGATGGCTCGTCAACTTCGTCAGCCTTGTTTGATGGTCGCCCTAATCAGGACGAAGCCGGGAACAACGTCTTCTCGATACAGCTCAAACGTCTATATCGTGCCATCTCCAACCTTGAGACCAAGATAAAGCAGGAAGATTCTACAGACGAGGCTGATGATGGAATGAACACCAGAGTGATGCTCAAGGGTAAGGAGGTTGGGACCGAGGATTTAGAGAAGGAGAGATGGAAGAAGCAAATCACGGATCACAAGCTGTAAAAGCTCATTCATTCTATGTTAATCATAACCACTAATTCTTTTTGCCTTTCTAGACCAGCTGAAACTATCCACAATCTGCTCGAGATTTCACTTGCGCCCTCAGTACCCGCCTCCTTGCGCATAATCCCTACCGAGTATAACATGATTGTGCGTCTTTGGACCTATTCATTCCACAAATTACTTGAACCTCTCTGTCGCGCATCTTTCTCCTCGCCCCTCCCACTGGAACATCTTCAAGACTTTATTTATTATGCATATACATTTTACACAGGCCTGCTGGAAGAGCCCAGCCTCAACTCCTTCAAATCTGGTTGGTTGGAAGCATTAGGTGATCTTGCATGGTACCGAATGGCTGTCGGTGCCATGGCAAACGGCGGTGTCGGCGGTCAAGGTTGCCTATTGACAAAAGCTGTCTCGGAGGCCGCAGCATCTATGCACAGCGAGGTTCGCATATCTGGGTCGCAAGGCTCCGCCAAATCCGTGAGCGACTTCCCCGTGACGCATATCGACGACAGCCCGTCGCCAAGTATCGGTATCGCAGCTGCCCGTCTTTTAGACATTGAACCCGAAAAGGAGAGGGAGAAATGTCGCACGTAGTTGGTACGGCGCAGGCCTGGCTGAACAGCCGGGGAAGTTGATGGCGAAGAGCTTTGAGGTGTCTATCACTTCGTGAAAAGGTGTCGTATATGCCGATTRTCTTTCGTTTTGCAGATGGATTAACACATTCTTTTGCGTGTGCAGCATGTCGACACTGCATTCATTTCCCACCTCGCGCGAATCCATTCTTCTCATCTGGTCTCACGGTCRGTGCCTGATGCGAAAGTCCCTGACCTCTTCGTGCTTCTGTACGGAATGCTTTCACCAACAACCAGCTGGGCAACTTCCGACCCACACTCGCGCGCTTCGTTGAACGTCTGGAAATCGAGGGCGCTGAGGAGCACGAGCGGATCATGATGGCGGTCATCAACCTGTCTTCTGTACTCAAGTACGGACGTCCCAAYGGTGTTCTGCRGAAGATTGGATGCGACGGCACGCGCGAAGCCAGCGGACCGCAAGCCGCGGCTGCCATGCGCGTGATGGCCAAAAAAGCTGCCGTTCCTGGCTCAACTCCGCTCAATGGCGTCGATGAAGAGCGCATGGATATCGACGACGAGAACAGACCCGATAGGTCGCCGACGTCAGGTCTGGCCGAATCTCACAGCAGCGATGAGCTTCCCGACCAACCGCCCGCGTTCAAGTTTGCGCTCCAGTTTACATTCGCGATGCTCTCGCACGTTCTGTGCCGCCCCACGTGCAAGGCGTCCGCGTACGCGCGCTCAACACTCAACCCCTACCTCACGATCGTGCTCACTTTCCCGACGACGATTTTCAAGCACCACCCAACGCCCGACGTCCTGGACTGAGTGTAGTGTGCCCTGGGATGAGCTTGCCGCGTTCTTTGCCACGACCCCACGCAAGATCATGATCAACCACGGCCTGATGAGCCTGCCTGGGCGGTTGCACAGCCAGCATAACACGGAGTGCTGGGTGATGCTCACGAGCGGGTGCCCGCCGCCGCTCGCGGAAGACTGGTGCCTACACGGGATGGAGTGGGTCGGGCACAAGGTGTACGAGCGCGGTTTCTGGAAGGGCGGAGAGGAGCGGCAGGCGGAGCTCGAGGTGCTTGACACCGTAGAGGGCGGCGAGCTCACGGACGGTACGATCGAGGACGACGACGGCGATGACGGGCCGGGCAAGGCGAGCAGCAGCAGTACGGGGAGCGACCTCGTGTGCCACTCTGCGCCCTGAACCTTGCAGGGTTTCAATTGGACGGACAACATGTGTGCATGGCGTGTCGAGGGCAAGCTGAGCAAGGACCGTGTCRAGTGCGAGGAGATCCGATGCATGGACAGGCAGTGGGTGGACRAYGCGATGGACRTCAACAAAGGCAATGCAGACAATGTCTCAGAGGAGAACGGGGATAATTAGAACAACTCTGAGGAGCTGAAGGAGCTCAAGGTAATTGCTCTTTAATGTCATATTCTGACTGTTATACTTATAAATATATTTTCAAGGTTGACTAAGGCATCTTAAGATTGTCTCCAGATACACTACCCATATTGTCGATACCAACATCTTGCTTTCCTCCCTATCCATTATCGCCTTGATTGTCGAGAGCYTCGCTGGACATCAGTGTCACTCGGYGGCRTTAACAATGTATGTCTGCACCAAAATGCCAACTGAATTATATATCCCTCATCTCTCTGCGACACCACTTTCAACATGCCTTCATTGATTCAAGAGATCCGCGCTAGTACCATCGTGTCTGATTTCTTCGGTTTGTGGAGCAGGGATCACGAGCACATGGATTCCTTGCCCAAGGGTGTACGCAGTTCCGTGACGAGCAGTGTGTTTTCCACCTATTTTTCAGAATCGTCGTCCTCGCTTTCTGTGCRGTCTACTCGAACCAGTTCCCCCTCCGAAAATATTCCCTCTTCTCTGCCGAATTCTCCAGCAAAGAAGCAATCCAGATCCAGCACAGGCTCGACGGAATGGCCTCGGTCACTGACCAGCGACATCACGGAAGTCACACGTTACCCACAATCTAAGCRCTCCAGCGTAATCAGCGTCGACACGATCTCTGATGCGCAAATCATTACCAGACCTTGCYGCCGGCCAATCTCTTCCTCGTCYGATTCGTCTTCGACTCATTCCGATGGAAGTTCAGATTCATCTTCTGTATCTTCRACCACTCCCGCCATCGTTGAAGACATGACTATTGTCTTTGGCCATGATCCTCAGTTGAGCGACCGCCCACATTCTATCCTGGAAGTCTTCCCAGAGGAACRCGATATGTTGGCRAAATCCGGCAAATCCCCAGACTACTCGACAGGCCTCCTTCGACGACCGAGGGCTTCGCCTTCGGACCGCCGAACTAATCGCACCTGGTCGATAGTCGAAATGCCTTCAAGTCATCCCAATGGCATCAATTCAGGTATGTCCTTGTGGTCGTTCATTACGCAAACAAGTTCTGATTTTGTTTGCAGGCAGAAATGCATGAGAATCATGGCAAATGACCGATTCCATGGACAAGAGCGCCAGTGAAATCATGGCAGGTCCGATCAGGTCCCAAGTATTCAAAGTCGCGATGGTATCATGATCTATTGTTAACCTTTCTTCTTCTTTCGCCCATTTTTCTCTACTCTTTTTGCTCTATCTTATAATCTGACGACAGCATGCTGATACTGCATTTGTCAGCCGTTCACAAACGACTTTCCACGAGCAGACATCCATGAACTCCTCTCGCCTGACATTCTCCACCAGATCATCAAAGGAGCATTTAAGGACCATCTTGTCACTTGGGTAGAAGCCTACTTGGTTAAGACACATGGTCGACAGAAAGCTGATGAGATTTTGTCTGATATTGACCRGCGGTATGAATTTCAAATATTATATATCTCTATACATGACTCAATGTGACGTAAAATTATWAGCATTGCTGCAGTTCCTCCATTTCCTGGGTTGCGCCGGTTTCCTCAAGGCCGAGGTTTCAAGCAATGGACTGGTGATGATTCAAAGGCTTTGATGAAGGTATGCTGCCTATGCGCATGTTATGGTTACRCCAATGTATTTTTATTGAGTTCCCCCTATAGGTTTTTCTTCCTGCAATTGCTGGGCATGTCCCATCGCAAATTGTCAAGGCACTCCATGCTTTCCTAGAATTCTGTTACATTGCAAGGAAGAACGTCCATGACGAAACCACTCTTTCGAACCTAAAAAATGCATTAGATTGTTTCCATCACTTTCGTACTATATTTCAGGAATCCGGGGTGCGCCCTCAGGGCTTCTCACCATTGCCAYGTCAGCATGCCATGGTTCACTATCCGTCACTTATCCRTTTATTTGGTGCACCAAATGGCCTATGTTCTTCAATCACCRAGTCTAAGCACATCAAAGCCGTCAAGGAACCGTGGCGTAGATCCAACCATTTCRATGCAATAATGCAGATGATGATTACCAATCAACGACTCGATAAAATCTGGGCCATGCAGGTGGACTTCACGAGGCGTCAAATGCTCAAGGGGTCAATAGGTAYGCCCTTTCAAAGCTCACTTTATATGCACAAGATTTATTGAAGAATTATTTCTAATTGATTCTCAGCATYGCTAGAGCAAAACCCTTCAACTTTGGCTTCGGTTGCCGGGACTAATCACAATGCAGAGGATGATGAGGATGGTGTGTCTGAAGGCTCAGCTGCCTTAGGCTCTGTCAAACTTGCTCAAAAGCCAGGTATGTTAGAATGTAATACTGTTTGCAATTGTCAGCTTATAAGTGTTCATTACTCCCAGCTCGTGGCTATCCTCRATACCTCGCACCTCTGGGACAGCACTTGGGATACCCAGACCTACACAAGCTTGTCCGCCGCTTCTTGTATGACCGTACTATACATGYRGGTGCACAAGTGGGAGGTGCTGCCATCTCGCTTGACCTCTGTCCCCAATTTGAAGGTCCAGTTTCGGTATTTCATTCTGCTATAGCAAGATATTACGCCCCGAGCGACCCATGCGGATCTGGTGGCATGCACAAAGAACGGATTCRTGCTAYGCCCCGTTGGCGAGGCGGCTATCCCCGCTACGACTGTGTCTTCATTCTGAACGATCCGTCAATACCCGGCTTTYGGGGTCTTCTTGCTGCACGCGTAAGATTATTATTCTCRTTCAAACATGAAGGCGTCTACTACCCCTGTGCGCTTGTTAGCTGGTTTTCACCTGCCRGTGAACTTCCTGACGACGATACAGGCATGTGGGTTGTAGCGCCAACTTTGGATCAACRCGAAAAAGAGGTGATGTCTGTTGTTCATCTTGACTGCATTGTCCGCGGCGCACACCTCATTGGCATTGCTGGCAAAAATTACCTACCACACCATTTCCATTTTTCAGACTCTTTAGACRCATTCTCTTCATTCTATATCAATAAATTTGCTGATCATCATGCATTTGAAATAGCATGCTAATATCATTTCTATAATCTCAGTACTTATGTATACTTTCACAACATAACTTGTACTGTAAAACTATAATTTTCCGTGTTGTCTTAACACGCAATYGCCTTAATTATCAACTACTTAATCTCGCTCGAGCTTGTGACGCGACTCTGCTCTGTGAACAGTAAGCGGTCACAGCCTGAGGATGTCACTTAATCAGTGGCTGGTCTCTGCCATCGATCCCCATCATCCATGCGGCCACAATCRGAATCTACACCAAGCCCTCCCGTATTTCATGCAAACCTCCCTGTTCCATTGGACTCAGGATTAAAGCTTCTGTCTAGTGTTGCTGTGAGCGTGGACAGCAGCTTGCTCCATTCGGACTTAGATCACGGTAACGAGTCGGAATCCACGTCCACTGGCACGTCCACGTCTTCAAGGAGGCACTATTCAAGTTCCTCGGAATCTACAGGTTCCGCATTCGCTGGTAAGTAGCCTGATTCAAAACTCGCTTTTAGAAGTTGGTTCACCCACTGCGGGATTAATAGCAACGACTCCGGGTTTGTGTACTACATCCGAGGGAAACCGTCGCCTTGAGCTCACCCCCATCCTCAATTCTGTATCTGCTACTCCTACGCCACCATTCAGTATGCCCCCCCATTCAGGAGAAGCTATCGATGTATCTATCTCATCGCGCACACCCTCTCCTGCTCCCCAGTTACCGGATCTTGGCACTCATACGTCTATGGTACCTCAATCGAACTCCCTCGGCTCCTCTACACTGGCATCTCTTCCACCTTCTTCTCCTGCTCTTTCCCCGCCATGGCTAGTCAACCTGGTCACCGGGTATGAGGCTCAGGTGGCCRTACTTATTGAGACGATCACATCTCTTCAGGATACAGTTGAAAGTCTTCGCAACGACATTAAAACGGCCAACACCCRGTTGGACACCGAGCRCGCAGAGTGGAAGGAGAAACATGAACACTTGGAAAACAACAATACGGCGTTGACTCACSAGGTTGCCTCACTGCAAGGAAGCGTTGCGTCTCTCAGAAAAAATATTTCATCTCTCACAACAGAGAGTGTGGCGTCCAGACGCGACCATAATATTACGAAGGCTATGCTTATAGCGATTCAACAATGGGCCTTTTCGGATGTAATTTTATGTTTATTTTCTGGTACTGATCGTCAACTGATAACATGTCTACAATTACAGGACAATAACGTTCTCACTGCGTTACAGGGCCGGATCATATCTGATGACATTATGAAGTTCATCAGCTGGCTTCTCGAGCTCCCGGGGGTATCGCCGGACCTGTGGAATGGGTCTGCGATTTTCAGGCAGTGGCTTGATAAGGAAGCTGCGGCAGCTATGCAGAAGATGAAAGCCACMCAAAACCCTGAGCCAATACACGAGGATTCGGTAYGCAAGGCRATTCTCCGAGAAAAATTATGGCCGTTCATTTCCCAAACTCCTGAAAAACGAGGAAAACGACATGGTTCCATGCCCAATCTCCCATTCAAGGAGGCTGTCAGTTTAATTTACGACTCTTCCGAGGCACTGGACGCGCTCACAATGAAGAAGTATATTATTCGAGAGGAGGGAAATTATGGTGCCCACAACCTCATCTCCTTGCAGCRATTTGCCAAACAAATGGAGGGTCACAACAGCTACATGGGCGAGGAACCCACCAAGGCRATGAAGGTTTTCATCGACGTCTTCTCCCACATAGTTGATTTTATGCCGCAAATTCCACCRCCCGCTGGAAGTACAATTTGGCCTGYAGCTGCACCAGCAACGACACCAACAGGGCCAGATTTGACATCAGCAACACCGGCAGCATCTGCGACAGCATCATGGCCGCCATCACCGTCCGTTTTGGGACCAGCACCGGCATCAGTACCTGTACCTTCACCTGTGTCGGCGTCAACAGCTCGGGGTCGTGGAGCCRCAGCAATGTCAACAGCTCGGGGTCATGGAACCCCATCACCATCTGCTCRCCCTGGAGGTCCATCATCTTCTGCTCATCGTGGAGCCCGGTCATCATCTGCTCGTCCTAGAGGTTCTCATTCTCGCTCGGATAGAGGGAAATAGTCGTGAGGGCACTACAMAATCCATGTATGTAACCTCTTGAGTCGGTTGTCTTTCAGGCTAGATATTTTGTTGTGCCCACCTTATATTTGCCCAATATTGCACCATGTACTTCGGACTTGTAATCATCTTGGAGATGTAAATATGATGTTCTAACTTCTTAGTGAATCTTAGTTCTGCCCCTGTTAAGACTGAAGACTGCCTAACGAGCAATAAGACCTTAATTATGTCTTAAACATCTTACATAAGACTTAAGGTCCCGAAGTGATTTTGCCCTTTTGCTGATGTGAGGCAAACGCAAAACAAACGCCAGAAAGCTTTTGTCAACCAAACTTCGCGGGTCCCGAGACTCTTCGTCAACCTGAAGGTCAATGTATAACCCCATATAATGCCACCCTTCTTCCGCTTCCGATTTGAATCCCGTTGTTTGTCGATTTTCCGAGCTACAAAAGCATCATCGAGCCACATTTACGGCAATATACCGGCAAGAGGAATGTCATCCAATGCTAACAAGCTACCACCATCATCGATACCCATCTTTACTACGGTTTCGGCCTATCGATCATGGCGGAGGGAGGCCTTTCGGAACAACAGGACAGTCGGATATGTACCAACGATGGGTGCACTCCACGAGGGACATCTCACTCTGGGTATGTTGCAATTGACCGTGTTTTCGCTCGTCTAAATTTTGCACAGTCCGGAAATCTCTTGCAGAGAACGATCTAACAGTGGTTTCAATATTTGTGAACCCTGCTCAGTTCGCTCCCCATGAGGACCTAGCCACCTATCCTCGGACCCTACCAAAGGACCTCGAACTCCTCGTAGCGGAAAAAATATCCGCGAGTGACACTGTGCGGACGCCCTCGGCCGTGTTTCTACCCAGTGTGCCGGAAATGTATCCGTCCGGCATCGTGCAGAACGTCGCAGAGCAACTGGGTACATTCGTGGAAGTGAAGGGATATGGGCACCAAATGGAGGGCGTGAGCAGGCCCACCTTCTTCCGTGGCGTCGCCACCGTTGTAACGAAGCTGTTCAACGCGATTGAAGTGTGTTATGTCACTTATTTCCCCCGTCTTTCTCAATATGAATTTCTTAACAGCCTACAAACGCGTATTTCGGACAAAAGGACATCCAGCAAGCCCTGCTTCTGAAGCGCATGTGCAACGACCTGCTCCTCTCCCACCCCGAGCCGCAGAACCTGCATATTGTCCCGACCGCTCGAGACCCCGTCGACGGCCTTGCACTCTCGTCAAGGAACGCCTACCTGACAGTCTCCGGGCGCGCAGTCGCGCCGACACTGCGCCAGGCACTTCAGGTAGCTGAGGCCGCTTGGAACGCGGGTCACCCGAAGCGCGAGTGCATCGCACAGGCCAAGAAGGTCGTGGACACGCGTGCAGAGGAGGCTAAAGCGGCAGGGCTACAGGTCTTGATCAAGCTGGACTACCTGGAGATGAACGATGCGAACGATTTCGAAGTTCTGGATTCGGTGACCCTCAAAACGGCTGGAGATCTTGTAATTCTCAGCGGCGCGTTGTATGTCGACAAGACGCGCCTGATCGACAATATTCTTCTGGGTGACAGCAATAACGTACTCGCCGCGTAGTCTGTATCTACATGTTGCGATACTGCATCGGCAGACAAAGAGAAGTCTAGAGGAGAATCCGGTGGATAGACTTGGGCCACTCAAACGACGACACTTACCAAGTGTTCGGGCTATTGGTAGAGGGACTAATGGTAGCTCCATTTAGGCACCTGGTAATAGCTGAAAATGAAAAGCGCAGAAAAGGAGAAGTCATCGAAGGGACCATTTTTATCGTAACCCAACTACATTTCCTCTAGATCTCACTATGCTGCGCCAACATCTTGCCCTCAGAACTGTCCACGGTTGAGTGCCTGCTTTCCCGTTGGATCACCAGTATGGCAAAAGTGAAAAGACCCGGTGTCTAGTACATGAGTAAAGCATGAGCGGGAGGAATGGTGCCGATTACGATCCCAGTTGAAGGACGCCGAAAACAAGGTGATACTGTCCGTGAGATTGTCATCCACTGACATTCTGCTGAAAGGGATTATATGTGGGAAAGGAGGAAAAGGAGGGCATCCTCGGGGTCTAATCAAGTCTGCAAGGGGAAACGCCAGCTTGCAGTGGATTGGTAGTTGTCAGAAAGTTGAGTCTAGTTGAGCGCTGGGTGACGAGCGTTGGTTGGCGTTGAGCAGTGCCGATTGCCAGAGCCACTAGATCAGAAATCGTTTAGGTCTTCAATTGTGGAGCGCCTTTTCAACGAGATCCAAAGATAGTACTCCAGCACATAAAGCCGTGGTACAGGTTGTAGCAGATTGTAACTTGTAGCTGATGAAGTTCAAGGATAAGACAAGGATGATAAGAATCTAATTGTGCCAATGACGGCGTATGCCGTAATGCGTCGACTGACCGCGGCAACGCTATTGTAATCTTTGCCTTTGTCCTTTCCATATGTTCCTTTCATAAGCTTTCATAGCGTCATCCACCTGGGCTTTCCGCAATCAATATAAATGACAGTTTAACGTTCAACGTTGCACAACCATTCCTTTGCTACATTTCACCAAACCCCTCTTTCTGACCGAGACGATAGACGATGTCCCTCAGCAGGCTGCCCTCGGAGGTTCTTTATGACATTATCGGATATATTGTCGCGGACTACATCGACATTTCCATTTCTTCTCCGCCCCGGCCGTCCTACCTGAGGCCTTGGAATTTGAGGATTATCAACATTGTGCGCCACATCTTCTCCAAGCGCCGTAGTGCGAAAGGCATCCCGCATCCAGTCACTATCGGGTCCGACAGAACCAGTGATATGTCGATTGGTACCAGTCGGATGTAGCCGGATACATCCGCACCTTCTTTCCGCGCCCCGATAATCGAGTTGGGGGCTACGCAGAGCTCGCACCAAGCTAGCAGAATGACTGATTAGTCTTGCTAACCTGTAATCTGGACTGAGCTGTAAAGTGGTTTGAAATAACTCTTATCCACCGACCGGCATTGGATGTTGGACTCTGGAGTTTCTTTTTATGAACGTCCGAATGATGAACACAGTGTCACAGCGTAGGAAATGTTGTTCACGGCATTTTAGCCGCACTCAACGCAAGCTCAAGCACTCAACTACGGAGCTTTGGAGTGATACATGCCGCCACTTAGCAAACGATGGCCGCTCACCAGCACTCGTAAATTAGTGGTAGATCAGTGGGTATGTAGTATGTACTTCAAGTTTTTTTTTGCTTGCAAACGGCGAGTTGGTGACGCAACAAAGGTTTTAAACGTTGTTTCAAAATTGCAACCTCAATTTGAAGCGCCGGTTGCCTTCGTAGATAAATTATAATTCTATGTGTAGTGTGACCCTACTGGCATTTCATTGTTGAAGCCTATTGAGTACCCAAAACTTGTTATTAGTGGAGGATAAGTTTGATAAAGTACGTGTCATGGCTTGGGGAGACCTGGGGGGCTGAAGGCGCTGAAGAGTCACACCGGTCGGACAGCCGAACTCCTGCAGCAGCAGCCAAGGCCCCAGCCTGATTTTTTCAACCACTTCATAAATTATCATTAATCACCAATAAATATGTATTTACGCTGTGAAGGAAGACCACCGAAGTCGGATGTAAAAGAAGGTTCGGCTAAAGCCGATCACATCCGACTGGTACCAATCGACGTATAACTCGACAGAACGGAGTGGTCCGATTTCACAGAAGGCGACTTTGTTAAAGTGCTCGACCTTTTGGCAGAAGGGAAGCACCCGGACGAAATTTCTAGCGATGAACAGCACAAGAAGCTTCAAGTAGATGACATCAATTTCGCAGGCGATCGTACTGAAGACGAGGACATTTTCGATAGCGATGATGAACAGGAAGACGACGACGAGGAATCAAACGAAGACGACGATGTTTGGGAGGACGACGATGAAGACAGTAGCTTGGACGAGCATAGCAGCCTTGCTTCCATTGATACTGACTATGAAATTGACTCTGATGACTCCGACAATGATACCGAGGACAATGCATGGAGTCACGACGAAGGTGGAGCAACGGCCGAATTTCGTCAGTGGGAGGACATAGAGTCTGCGGAGAAACTTCCTCTTAGCGACATTCAGCCCCTCCTTGGTGTAAATAGAATGATCCGACAAGTGACGCTGAAGGTTGTCTACGACGCTCTCGGTATCAAACGAAACAAGAAAGGGAAAAGGTCAGTTGTCCCTCTGTCGAAAATAAGGACGCATAACTGACGTATATTCGCGCGTCCAAGCATCCTTGCAAGGGTCGACCGTGTGCTCCATGACTTGCGCAAACGATTCCGCTTAGCCTGCACTGATGGTTTGGGCATCTCGGACGTATATATACCTGAATTCAAAGGGGTCGAGACCCCCCTCATTGATGCATACCTCACGCTGTCGTTTTCTACCTTCAGTTTGCGCGAATATAGGGCCATCACTATGCTGTCAATGGACGACAGCATGAAAGAAAACGATAAGGGCTTCCAGGAAATCATGGAAACGCTCAAAGCAACGAAGTATCTTGCGTTCGGGATCCCCCAATATTCACTTAGCACCCGAATCGCGCAAAGGGCAAAGATTTTCAATGAACGCTACAAAAGATGTACGTCCCTTTTTCCTCAGCGACAGATCTATTGTCTCATCTATGTCACAGATATATCATGTTTGAAGTATATCGTACACATCCGCAATGCCTTCGACGCCGCCATACATATGAGCATGGGACCTCAGAACAAACCTCAATTCAGTTACAACGAGGTCAGCCACGAACATTTGTAATACTCTACCACCCACCCTCTAACAGTTTCATGTAGACAAATTGCAGCGCCTTAAGGGACGCAGTCCACAACTTTGTCGTCTTTGACGACAAGTACATGGACAAAGAAATATACGCGGAGATGCCACGACAGCTGATTAAGGTCAGACGTGCCTTACCTTCTCTAGAGAACTAAGCTAACTCGCCCGTCGCGCTGATAGAGTTTGCCCATCCGCGATATGCTACTTCAAGTCTGCAAGATGCGCATTATCCATGAATTTCGCAAGAACGACGATATCCTCAGCGCCGCGCGCGAGGCCGGGGAGTTACTGGATAGGTGGCGGCGCCGGTCTAAGAACTGCAGGACCTTCTATGTCGTGCTGTCCAAACCATCTGCCTAGCAGCGAGCGGCGACACAGAGGAGTTGTACTATACCCGCAGCTGAACACTACATACTTTGCTATCATCATCCCGATTTGACCCACTACAGCGTTGCCGAGTGCGTTTACTGTTAACATCTAATATGTAAAATATACCCTTCTTCTTGCCTTCTTTTTAGTCTTGGGATACGTGAGCCACGCACTGTGCATCTCAACAACGGCAGTCTGTGACTGTACCCCATATTTATTTATAAATGTAAGAAAGCACTCGAGGCCCGGCGCTCGGCTGACAAACGCTCACCAGCGCCCCGGTCCCTGGACGCCCGAAATACAACGCACGTCTACCGTGCACTGGCTTCTGCTGCATCTGCAAAATTCTTTTCATCACGGCAACTCACTGCGCCTTCATATTTCTGTGCACTCCACTCCGTGTCACAGCCTATCAGCCACGGGCGCAGTCTGTTTACTTTTAGCGATGTTGAAATATTGGCGTTGACAGCCGCGCTACTTACCAGTGAAGGCTACGAAGCGCAGCGATCACAGGTATTTCGGCATGGTGCGCACGCGACGGACGCGAGATTTGCAGATCGGCATTTGGTACGACTCCCCCGACGCCCGATCTTGCGGGGTAGTGTCGTTCGACGTCGGCGTGCGTTGCCAACCACTTACCAGGTGGCGGTTTCAGCCATATTTTTTTCTTGTCCGATTTATAAAATTTATGAGAATAGTAGCTGTGGCACTTATGAGAAATATCAATGCATGTCTTTTATACAGATGGACTATGTGCATGCGGGGGTAGGAATGGGATGTACGTGCTGTAGTAGAGGTAATGCGGGACACTAAGGGATACACTGAACCAATCATACACATACGGGCATTCGAGGGTGCGGGGTGGTACAATGATGTGGCATGCAGAGGGAGGGCAGAGCATATAGAGGACGCGGACGAGAGGGAATGTGATGAGGTGTGAAGGGAAGCGAGGCGCGAACGAACGAACAGGCTCCCCGGGCGACCTAGCATTGCGAAGAAACGAAAAAAGGAGACAAGGAAAAAGAAGAGAGATAATAGAGATGATGGGGTACATAGTGTATAAGGAATACTCTAACAGTCTAGATGCACGTCTGCCGCGAGCCATTAAGAAGGATTAGATGTATAGTTTTGGGTATCCAATCCAGTCAAATTTGGTTCGCGCCGACCAATGCCGCCCAAGCACCGCCAGCCGCGGCCGCTTAACCCCTCACATCACAGTGTTTGGGATCCGGATGCGAGCTGGAGGGGCATCGATGCGGATGTACGACATGCGTGCGCGAGGATTGGTCAAAGGGCCGTCTCGAGATGCAGAGCGGATACGTGTCGGGCTCACGGGAGTTGCGAGCGTGGGGACGGCGCGCTGTTGCCACGCATAGAACCTTGGGGTGACGCTTGGGGGCGGAGATGGCGTGAGGAGACTCTGTGGTGGGAAGAAGGTCGTTTCACCGGGAAGGGGGGTCGACGGCGCAGATGAGTCGGGCGTTGGCGAGCGCATCATGAAGTTGACGTCGTCTGCGTCCGACACACGCGTCTGGGTCTGGGTGCGGGTTATGGTGATGGGAGTAATTGGCGGCATGCGGCGTAGCATAGGTGAGCGAGTGACGTGGTGGTCCAGTGGCGGTGGAATGAAGGCAGGGCTGTACTCGGACGCAGGAGACGAAACGCTGAAAAGTGTCGGCATGCTGGAGGTGCTAGTATTCACGGAGAGCGCCGTCTGGGGGGACCACTCGGGATCGGTTGGGCTAACAGCATCGGCACTGCCGTTGCTCCAGCGGGCAGAGTGATTCGTGTATATGTCGGCAATGAGCACAGCGGGGTCGTCTGCACCAACGGCCATGGGACTCTCTCCATTACCGGCGCTCGCGCCGCTGTCGCTCGATTCAGAGGTTTCGGAGGCGGCATCACCATCGGCGTCGTTGAGATTGTTTGCCCGAGCAGATGCCAGTTGCTCCCGGGCATATTGGGCGGGGTCAATGAATGCCTCGTATTCGGCGTCCTGGAAGAACTCCTCTGAGTCCGGATCGAAGTGGTCCCAGGACGACCAAGGCTCGCATGGCTGTGGGGCAATCTCTGGCTCGGTGCGTATGGTGACGACGGGAGCCGGAGCTGGATAGGTCTGGGAGTAGAGAGCGCGGCCCATGACGTTGCTTTTGGGTGAAAAGTAGATAAAATATTAAAGATACAGAAGCAAAACGATTAAGGATTGCAAGGTATGAGGATGCCCTTCGCTGGGTGGCT
Organism: Hypholoma sublateritium FD-334 SS-4; assembly: GCA_000827495.1. Classification (NCBI taxonomy): domain Eukaryota; kingdom Fungi; phylum Basidiomycota; class Agaricomycetes; order Agaricales; family Strophariaceae; genus Hypholoma; species Hypholoma sublateritium. The sequence continues at coordinate 182,359 of KN817542.1, forward strand.
TTTTGGGTATAGTTGGTGGGTATTTCAAGGCGAAGATGGGGGTGGGAAGCAAGACGCGTTGGCCCGATCCAAACTTTACAACTGCGCGGCGTTAGGGTCGGCTGAATCAGCCTCCGCGTTCCCACACTCGAAGGCTGTCCACTGTCAGTACTGCACAACCCGTTCGTTTTCCATCCCTACTGCGCAATTGCTGTCTCATAGCATTCGTGTTCCCCACATACCGCAACTCGTTACCATGCACCCTGATCCCTCCATTATTTTCGTGCTCATATTCCCAGTTTAACCAATGTTCTTCGTTTCTCGATCAATAGACGGAAATAGAAGAATCAACACTTTGATCCAAAACTGATGCTCTGGGATGAAGCAAGCATCTTCACATTTTTTTTCTCCTTCAAGCCCAATTGACATTCTGGCCGACCCCTTCAGAGTCCCCCATTTTTTTCTCTCGTTCATTTTGATGCACTTCCCTTCCCCACACCTGTATTTTGTCTACATTCACCGCGTTCCCCAATGAATATTTGCATCCCATCTCTACCTATCCCCACCTTGTTCGGGATGCCGCATCTTGGTCTGCTTCTTCCCGAGGAAGAATTGCGGTATAGGCGACTGTACAGAAAATGTCAGTCAGTGGCACACTCACATAACGCCCATATATGTCCTAGCTTTCCACTCCCTTCTATTTCCTTCTGAGGAGGCCGTGTGGCCTCTTCTCCAAAATCCTAGTTGGTATACCTAGGTGGAGAAAGTGTGGCGATAGAAGAAACTATGTTTCGATCCGTGGCATTGCAAGCGCATGCATTGCTACGACTTTGCTTCATCTATTTATAACACTCATTATTTTTATCGGTGTCTTCGCGATTTTCCGACTTACACGTTACTTGGCTTCAGATCTGTCCATATGATTCAAGCACGCAGACCGATTCAGGTTTTGAAAACACGCCTTCACCGTTTGATCAATAACGAGTTTCTCTCTTAAATAAGTCCAGGTCAGATTAGCCATTGGTCAGGTCATCGATATCGATCCGGGCGCTCTGGCCTCTAACCTTCGCAGTCGCTGTGACACCTTGTGGCCCTGTTCAAGATAAAAGATGTGCCACCCATAAATAATCTCTATGTTTCTCGATATGTCCATTGCATGTTTATCCATTGACAGACTTCTACTTGTGAGAAGGCATGCCCGATGTCAACGGGGACCCGTGTGCGGCTTGAAATCCGCCCGAGTCGACGACTACTTATTGACATTTGGCTTTGGCTGCGAATATACGATAACTCAATGAGTCAAGACCCAATGATGTTGATACGTGCCCCCGCGATCCCCGTACAGAGCATGTGGAGTTGTCAATTTCGCGCACGACAGCCGTGGCCATCGATAGTCGCGATTACCCAAATTAAGTGCAACGGCCGTATAAAGTTTCGCCGTCTATCAAATGAAATTACGGAAGGTCGTATAATTTTTAGGATTGGAGGGTCGGCGAATTCGCCCTTCGATAGAATGACAGAGAAGACATGGGGTACACAGATTTTGGGGTTACATTTTCATCGGCCGGTACGGTTAGGGTACTTCCGACGCGCGCGCCATTTGTAGGGCGAAAATGTTGCACTGCGGGTATTCTTCGTCGTGTAGGAGTACTGGTAGGACTTGGAGGAACACATAACACGTATTTCGAAAACCTCCAGCCCTTTCAGTCAGCCATGGAGTTCTATCCAATAATGACGAGCCAATCTCAGCCTCTACACCGCAGCTCTTAGATTAGATATGACCGCGACAGCGTTAATTACAATGACGAGTTGAAGAAAATCTACAGCGGCGGTCTGGGCCAGTTATTGCCTGCCTATCCGCAGATATTCTTGCTTCCCGCCTGCTCACTCTTCTCAGTCTAATTCAAAATCGAGTGTCTGTATAGCCCCAAATTTGATGGAGGAGCAACATGACACTATCAGACGCTACACCGGCGGCATTGAACAACTCGACAGCGATATTTACTATAACAAGCAGTGTAATTTAATTCACAAAGAGTTATTTGTGCCCAGCTCCTCACGCTCACGCTGTATCTATCTCTCACTCCATCTTGAAATTGAGCAAATGCAGCAGGGCGGATTGTGGTCCTTAATCGCCAACGCCACAGTCAAGCCAATGCTATTAATAACCTAATATGCATGTACACGATCTTCGTGTGTACACTGTATATTCCTGCCGTTGCAAAGGCTTCTTCAGTAAAGGATGTGTATCCGATACTGTTGACTGACTTAAAGTCCCGTCAATATCTTGGAGGGATGTCCTTATTATGAGTGCACTGTTTTAATCTATTTAATCTCTACTGGCAGTGATAATAACACCGTCGGGTGCTGGGAGCCCTTCTGCGCATCACAGGCTCACTGCCTTCCATTACATCTTGAGCGTGAGCAATACAATGGGGTGATGACCAGGCTTATGAACACTCCACCGCTTCTTTGAAGGAATACACTCCACTGGGACAGAATCCAGACCAGCTACGGACGTACCTTACACGCTTGACCCGAAAATACAACCCATTAGAATATGCTCACAAATGGGAGATACAGAAAACATATAAAGACCCGCGCAAGTGACCGTGATTCTTCACTAAACAGCCACTGTTTACCGTACTCCAAACCCAACATGCAATACTTCAAGCTCTCCGCCTTCGTCGCTCTCGCTCTCGCAACCTTTGCGGCTGCCACGCCCATCGGCGCAAACAACCCAGCGCCCGTCGACCAGTGCGACACGGACGCGGCTCAGTGCTGTGCCAGCACGCAGGAAGCGGACACTACGTCTACGGCGGCGTTCCTCGGTCTCCTGGGCATCGTTGCTCAGGGCCTCACCGGGCTCGTCGGCGTCACCTGCAGCCCAATCACTGCCATTGGCGCTTCTGGAACCTCTTGGTAGGCATATTACACCTCTTCCATAATATGCACGATATATAACGGCTCATTTTACTTTTATTAGCTCTCAGCAACCCGTTTGCTGCACCAATGACAGCTTCAGTGAGTACAGATGTATTTTACTATACTATATATTTACTGATATATTATTCTCGGATAGACGGTGTCGTTGCTCTCGGCTGCACCCCGCTCAACCTCAATGCATAAATTTCCGACTACTCGGAGTTCCCAGGCAGTTACAATATTTATATAGGTTCTGAGGAGGATGCGGAGAACCGGACAATCTATTATAGTTGCCATTACACGGATACTTCCTAGTACAGAGCTATGGATCTGAATGAACATTTTTAAGCCAGTTTACTATGCTTTGATGCCGACTGCGTCAGTGTGTCATTTTTGATCCGGCGGGTGCACTTAGTGCACCTTCCCTAAAAGTCCAATTAGTCCATTTGGGGAAGGCCACGACCTCTGTGCACCGGTGGAAATAGCCCCACAGTGCATTTATCTGACCAAATTAAAACTGCTTGGCCTGGGCGACACTGCCTCGGCGATCTCCATGAAAGCACGTGGAGTTGTGGGTTTTAACTTTTGCGCCTTTTTGAGTGCGAGAGAAGACAGCCTTGGCCGATGGCCTCCAATGACCCTCGGTAGTTGATCGATACTACCAGCTACTGTGGTAATTTCCCGGATTCAGCACAACAGCTGCACGAAGTTTCACCGTTTAGTATCATAGGAGATCGTGACAGTTTGCCTGATTTTGAGGATAGCAGGGTCAGTGAATCAACGATGAATTCAATACCCTTTTGATAGCACGACAGGGAGGTCGGGCATGGTACTATTTTGCATGCGCGTACCATTTTTCTTGCAAGATTTTTGGACCCCAAGTGCTCTGAGTAGTAGGAGAGTAGGAGCGCACACCGTGACGATACTTATTATTTAAAAATTCCAGTGCAATCACAGTCATCAGTGGGTCTCTGTTCGACTTGAATGACGCACCCGAATCTCAGCCTCTGTGCTGCAGCTCTTAGATTAGATTTGACAGCGTTAATTAGAATGACGAGTGATCTGGCCCAGCTAATCGCTTTCCCACTTTCCCATCCGCAAATACTTTGCAAATACTTTCGCTTCCCTCCTCTTCATTTTTATCACTCTAATACAAAATGGAGCGTTCGTATAGCTCCTATAATTCGATAAAAGAGCAACATGACACCGTCAGGTGCTACAAGGCCCGCGCGGCATTGAACGACTATACTACAATGACAAATTAAATCTAAGGCCACTTACGCTGAGGCGACTTGCTCATTGGCTACCCGCAGAGGCTCTCGCTTTCCTTCTTTTTTTGCCTTCTCACTCCATCTTCTGGCTTTGAAGCCGGGAGAATTGACATCCTTCTGTTCCAGAACCGCAGTCAAGAGGCGTTTAAATCATAGCCTAATATACTTACATTAACATGATTTTCGTGCGTATACTCCTTCTACTTAAACGGTTCTGTCTATATTAGGGACATGTTTCTCGTGCAATAAATTGGCTGGAAGTGGCCCCGAAATTCGCGAGGGGTCCGTGAGCTAACTAGTAGGTCAATGTTTCAACCCATTTCATGATTCTCCATTGACAGTTTGGATATTAACACCGATGCTGGGTACTATTTTGCGCATTACAGGCTCACTGCCTTCCATCGCCTCTTGAGTGGGAGCAATATCGTGGAGTGATGACCAGGTTATGAATACTCCACCGCTTCTTTAAGGAATAATAAATACACTCCACTGCTTGGGAAAAATCTGGACCAGCTCAGACCTCAATCGCGAGGGACATTAACGTGATCACAAAAGCGAGGCACAGAAAACATATAAAGGTCCATATGAACATCCACAATTCTTCACTCAAACAGCCAACCAAACGCCAAACCCATGGCACTGGGAGTCTACAAGTGGCAGCTATAGTGGTTACATAGATTTTGGAGAGGGCACCGGAGTCCCAGTTGATCTGTGGTTTCTGTGTTGATACTAAAGCGGCTTCGTAGCACAGAGTACTTGTACATGTTTACAGACCCAAATGAACACTTTTTATTCTGTCCCTATATCAATGTGACCTGTGTCGTGATTATCGAAAAAGAAAAAGGACGCCGGTCAGGTCTGGAGAACTCTACCTGCCGTAAAAGTCTATTTAGTCCATTTGGAGAAGCGGTGACATGGTGACACTCAGAGCCCTTCTCGTGGGGTACGGACAGTAGATGCCGCATACTTAGCTTTATTGAATCAGCAAGTACTAGATCTAATCTATGCTGATTTTGTGTTCCAATCAAGTAATTGTTATCTGGTACACGATACTCAAAAGGCGCCTAGTAGAAATTTCGGCTAAATTTCGATGGCTCTTTTGCCCAGATATTCGCGGCATTTCCCGCCGCAGGACAACATTCCCGACGATCAAACTCCGCGATCCGTTGACCCACATTATGCTTTCACCTTTTAAACTCATAGTATGACTATCAGAGCTCTAGAATTTTACAGTGGGATAGGTACAGTTTTTCCTTCAACACTCTTGGCACCGGAAACTTGATCCAGATGTAGGGGGCCTTCATCTCGCGTTATCGCGAAGCACCGTCGACGGCGAGGTCATCGGAGCCTTCGACTGGGACCAAACCGCATGCGCGGTCTACAGCCTCAATCATGGCAAAAACATCGTACATAAGGTCACTTGAACCCTCTCGTTTGCGCAGAAACCGACTGACTATATCCTGTTGTCGTTATGCACAGATAGACATCTCCACCCTGTCCGCGCCTGCGCTGGCTGCATATGACGCGACTTTGTGGCTCCTTTCGCCTGCATGTCAACCATACACCGTTCTAAACCCTAATGCAAAGGGCGCGGCGGATCCCCGCGCGCATTCATTCCTTCATCTCGTGCAGAACGTCCTCCCCGAACTCGCGCGATCAAATCAACACCCCCACCGACTTATCATCGAGAATGTAGCGGGGTTCGAGGTTCGTCGCGTCTTGCGAGCCACTTTCAATTTCTGGAGCTTAACCGACGCGTTGTAGGATTCATCCACCCGTCAAATCCTTGTCTCAACGCTCCGCACTATTGGGTACAGAATCGTCGAGCTTTTGCTCACCCCCCTACAATTTGGCATTCCAAACTCGCGGTTGCGATACTATCTCCTCGCCAAAACGGCACCCCTCTGTTTCGCTCATGTCCTCACAGATTCCTCGGGAGGAGAAGACCGTATATGGCGTCAGATACCCGGCGTAGGATTGCCTTGGACGGATCCTCGATTCGAGGATGCCTCTGATACATCGGGAATGGTTGCCCAACTTAGAGTTTATCTGGATACGGGAGATGAAGAACATTACTTAAAACATAAGATCTCGGACAGGATTCTCCAGAAATGGGGCAGATTGTTCGATATAGTCAAACCTTCTTCTCGACGAACATGTTGTTTCACGCGAGGTAAAATCATTTACGTGTTCAATGCCTAGAGCTCACAATATCCTTCTAGGATACACACAACTTGTTGAGCGAGCAGGCTCGATTCTCCAAGAGAATGAAGATCTCGATGTATGTTATTGCTGGTTGTACTGCTACGTTGTATCTGAATGCATTGCAGACAACTTCAGTGTTTGACACCTTCTTACAAGCGCAATCTCTCGGGGACTCAACAGCAGCGAGCCTGCTTGAACCCCTGAGATTGCGATACTTCTCTCCGTCAGAATTGCTCCGTATCTTCGCTTTCAACACTTCGCGCGATGAATCCGTCCCGGAGTCTATGGTGTCAACCAACGGGATTGAAGTGCGACAGCTCACCTGGCCGAACACGGTGTCGACAAAGTCAAGATACAAGCTCATCGGGAATAGCGTGAATGTACACGTCGTACAACAGCTCATCGAATACCTCTTTCGCGAACCTAAGATGAATTAAATCATTGTCGTTCGCTGATGGTGACCTGTGCCACCAGTCCAAAATGGTCACTCGCCCACAGCTGGTACCGTCGGCCATCCCTACGAATCACGCTTGCTTTCAGCCCAATCCCAATGCGTTCTATCTGATCCACAGCAACACCTCCCGTGAAAAGGATTTTGTCCATCCGCCGTTTAGGGAACCGGCTTGTGGGCTGGGTTCCCCAAGTATAACCATCGCCGCCCTCTGTATCCATAAACACATCATTATCATCGCCATCTCGCATCTTCGATACTTTGCCCTTTGCCTCGTCGGCGGAAAGATGTGGATTTTTGGCCTGCTGGATAAGCCATGCGTCGGAGAGCCCCAGACGTCCGGGGAGCTTCTGGTCAAGTGGGCCGATGGGGTTCATATCTCCACCCACGATGCCGGCATGTACACCTTCGAATTGTCGCGCGACGCTGGTGAGCTGGACGGGGCGCAAGGAATCCCCCTCACGCAGGGACTCCAGATGGGTGTTTGCTACACGTAATATCCGTCCGCTGCTTGGAGAGTCCACGGTTATTTCCACATACAGCGCATCTCGCGCCATGGCAGATTCGAATGGCGTGCGGAATACTCGGTGAACGGCCGGGATGAGTATGCGGGGAACGAGCGTGATTAGGCCGTAGGCAGCATCGGGCTCGGACCAGGTAGCGGAGGAGATGTCGGTGACTGCGTAGGTGGTACGGATCAGCGGATGCTCAAGCAGGGCAGGGAAACAGCTGTGGTGGACCTCTTGGAGGAGGAGGACCGGCGGGGCTCGTACGTGCGTCGTCGACTCGGAATGAGACGGGAGGGGATTGACGAGGCTGTGCTGGATATAGTCTATGATGGTGGCTAAACGCGTCGATTCGTGGGATGCCATGAAGTCGACGTTCCATGTTACGAGCGTGAATGAGAGGGCCGGCGCGATCTGCGTTGGGTTGCTGGCTTGGCTCTGGTTCGCTGCCTTCGCCGACGTGCTGTTGGCATTAGATGGGATTTCGCTACTTCCAGAGAAGCCCGAATTCTGAAGGCTAACAATCCATCCCGCGGAGGGATCGTAGACGTAGAATGGCTGCTCAAGCTCAAGCTGTACGTCCTTGTTGGTTGCGGATTCTGCATTTAATGATGATAACTGAACCTCCCCTGAATCCGTTATCGATCCTAGCTCTTCCTTTGTGATGATCTCAGAAATATGGTTCGAAGTAGACGCAGTCATGTCAAACTACCGTCTCTGTGTATGTAGGGTTGTGTTCAAAATGTTCACAAAACCCACGAGCAAGGATAATCGATGCACTTGGCAAAACCTCATCGGGTGTGGCGGTCCGGTCGTCGCTAAGTAGCTATTTATAACCTGCCATATGGGAACCTCCGATGGGCCACTGTTGGCTTTGCAATGAGAGACCATTGCATTCTTATCATTTCCTTGCCGGGTGTTTGTCGTTTCCTTCAACTAGCTCTTGACCCTGTCATAGTCAACGTTCAGCGATTACAAAAGCCAGAGTGCGGAATTTCGTTGGCTGCTTTGCCCTTCGACAACTTGAGAAGTTGAATGTTTGGTGGATGTCTCTCATGACTTCGAGCAGGTATGGTCTACCATAAGTCTGTGCTGAAGCTACTACTTAACGTGGTATTTTCTTTCAGCGTACCTGTCGAGGTAATAAGCCCACCAAGCACGCCTCGCTTGACAGACCTTCCCGTCGAACTGCTCACTGAAATCCTCAAACGGACGACATGGAAAGACATTCTAAATCTCCGAAAAGTACGTCACCTAATACACTCGATCAAAGCGCATCTCATGTGGATATTAGACCTGCAGCTTGCTTTCAGACGTGACAAGAGGACGCGAGGTCTGGGCGCACCATGTTCGTGAATACATCGCCGGTATGCCTCAGCGCCCCCCACGATTGGAACGCCCCATCGAAACATACATCTCTGGTGAACTTGAACATCTTTTACTGGTGTGGAGGAGCGCAGAACTTGGCTGGATGGCAAAAGGTGGCAAACCTGTGCGGGAACGCTCGATTATGGTCGAACCGGCCGAGTATGTCCATCTGATTCAAGGTGGACGATGGCTCCTTGTGACGACGAACACCTGCGAAGTGACGTATTACGACCTCAACACAGAAAATATCGAAGGTGTAGTGCTCATCCCGCAACAGATACACAAGCCCCTCTTGATTGACAAGAAGATGACCATCGACGTTGATCTGTCTGCGCCGACTCTCAGCTTCAGAGTTGCGTTTTCTATTATTGATAATTCTGTTATGGAAAATGACCCTGCTGGCCGCAAAGCTACAATCCAAATATGGGGTATTACCCTCTTATTCAATGGAGTGCATGCCATTGGATTAAGCGCAAGGCGGCTTGCTCTACTCCACCATCAGTCTGAGATCAGTACTGTTCTGGCACTTTCTCTTTTGGGGCCTACTGTTGCTTTCAACGCGCTCTTCTTCGATGGTGGTCTTTATACAATTGTTTTTGAATGGGAAAAAGCAGAGGACACCTCAGCCACCTGTCCCTGGCGGGTGCTAAAGCCACCCTCGAACGTAGTAAGTGTCGTGATAAATGCCTTAAAAACTCAGTATCTCTAACTACCTCTCAAGGAAAAGCTACAGCTTCTACATGGCAATAAGTTATTCATGGCTAACGGAAGCTGTATATACCTCTTTGACTATTCAGTGGTCAATGAGACATCACATTCCCTGCCGAACAGCCTTTCTACCTGTATTTGGGAGATAAACCTCGACTCGCTGATCGCTCGCGACATATCAAACTGTTTCTTCAATACTGGCTCAGCTCAATTCTTTATGACAGCTTCCTGTCGTATACATTCCGTTGTCATTGAAGACACCCCCATCTCAGATTCACCCCCCCTCCTCACTAAATTGGTGAAGGCACATCAATCCTACGTGTTCCCCCGCTACACATACTGTCGCCAAACATGCTTGGGCTACAGTCGTACATTAGCGATTGATCGTTATAAACATGTGCTCTGGATAAAACACTACGCTAGGAATATTAAGAGCAAAACTATTTTGATCAACCTTCCTCCTGCATGTCGGGCTCCAATAATGGACGAGGAATCTGGTCGTGTTGTGGTTCCTGGTTTTACTGGAAGTCAAAAAATGACTGTAATTGATTTCGCATTGGTTTTCAAAAAAGTAATCCATCGTTAGAATTTATTTAATTCTCCTAGCTACCGTCATGATATTAGGCTAGAAAAATGTTGATTGGGCCAAGTCCTACGCAAATACCAGCAATATACGGCCAATGTCCTCGTGCATTACAAATCGCTGTAAGGCTGAGGAAGGGAACACCGACGTGATGCACTTGCGAGTCGAAGTAGGCTCCTCAAATGCGCCGTCTGCGTCAGGAAGGGTGTAGTGCATCAGCCAGGCATCGCGACGATGATCAACGAAGATTCCACGATTGTATCCTAAGGCCGGTGAGGGTCCGAGACTCCGATCCCACCTAAAAGAAACGGTACATCCATCAACATCACTCTCGAGGGTACATTGACGGAGGGAAAGGTGGTGTTCTCGACTATCATGTTGAATATAGTACTGTTTCCTTCCCCCAGTGTATCCCGTACCATATTTGCTATCACCCAGCGCCGTCTTCCATTCTTGAGGCCGACTCCTATACATATTTTCTGCCACTTTATCTATCTTCCTGATAATGAGATCTTCTCAAAGGATTTTTTTATTGAACGTCGTTCTTCTCGGTCTCGGGCAGTTGCATCATGCTTCGAAATTTGCCACAACGAGAACGACACCACATGGCGAATGCGGGCCCGACTTCTAATTCGCGAAAATGTTGCAGTTTCAACACAACGTCCTTGTGGAGATAATGTGGACTGTGTATGCATGCATAAGTTGACATTGACGCGATTGACCTTATAAGTACGGCCCTGGAACAAGGTTTCATCGTTACGAAGAATCGATATTTGGAAGCGTAAAATCCTTGCGAAGCAGTGAATCATTCACCTGGATAATGACTTGCGCAGGTCTTGGTGGCCGCCAAATTGGTAGAGCTTTAATCGTGGAGATGGCTTTCCACAATTGTCATACCCGCACCGCCTACCCCCACCGCGCATCTAGCTGCCCCAGACTCTCTCCCAAGCACCACTGCAGCCCCGCCCCTGCAACCGCACCACGCTCGAAGATCGCACACCACGTATCTTCTCCCTCCGCGCGCGGCACTTTCGCAGGCACCTTTGCGGGCGCTTGAAGTGCCGCGGGGATGTCGCCTGCGGCGGCGACGGAGGTGTATGGCAAGTACGACACCGGAGAGCCAGAGAGCGCGTGCGCGGCAACGCCCACAAACGGGGGGCCGGTCGGTGTATCGAGGGTGGCACTAGATAATTATGTGAATGTGAGTGGAGAGGTTAATTGAGTGGGGAGAGATTGGTACGCACGCGATGGTGTCCAGCGACTCTTTGATGAAGCTGGGTGGAAGGAGCCCGCGCCAGCGCAGATGCGTGACGTCTTGCATGTGCTTAGGCGCCGGGTGTTCGTATAGTGCGACGTAGGGGTCGACGCGGTCGTTCGCATTCAGCCTGGAGTACGAAGTACATCTAAAGGCCATAATATTCGCCAGGGAGGAAGTTCTTACCGCTGAGAGCCTAGACAAGCCATCCCTACCCACTCGAACAGGCTCTCCACCCGACAGTCCCAGTCTTCCGCTGCCTCCATTTGGACGTCGGACTCTGCATCGCCCTCAAGGCCCGGCTTCTTCTTCGACTGAGCTTTTGCCGGCGGCGTCGGGCGCGCGCAGAGGCCCAAGACAGGAACGTACACGTCCTTCAGCTCGCGCTTTTCGGCACGAACAGCGTGCGTCTGCGCCGCGAAGGGCGGCGGGGAAGCCTGACCCCGATCTATACGGTAGTCCTCAGTACATAGCATCAGCACAGAGTAAGACCCCATCCAAACGTACCTTTCGCACAGAACACAGCGTCCCACGTCCTCGCGCGGCGCTGGTCCCACCCTGTAAGCGCGGCCCCCACGCGCGCCTGCATCGCGGGCGAGAGCGCGTTCTTGCGCAGCGGGATATCAATGGCTAGGCGGCGTGGGTCCTATCAGCGCCGGAGGCAGCAGTAGCAGCGGAGGGGCACTGACTGTGGTGCCCGTCATGCCCCTTGAACGGCAGCTTCTGCCCGACGAGCCCCAGACGCTCGTATGCCTCCTTCGCGACGGACAGAGTGAGGTGCCCACGCGGGTCTACGCACCACGCGTCTTCGTCGTTTGCGGCGGCACTCACGATTAAGAGGGAGCTGGGATCGAGTTGAAGGTCAGACACCCGTCCTCATTGGGTACAACGCACGGGTGACATACCTCTCGCCCTCAACCGCGTTTACAAACGTCGGCGCGGTGGTCACCACCTCCGAAAGCGTGACGCTGCATGTGCCATAGTGCGTCTCTAGCACGCCAAGCTGCGCGAGCAGCACCGCATTCGCAGGGAAGACTACATCAAGCTGCGCGCGGTGTGTTCGGGATACGTTGATATCTTCAAAGGCGAAGCCGCCGGTGCATGAAAACAGAACACACCTGTTGGGTGAACGGATGGCACGCGGCGAGCGACGCAATTTTTGGCGAGGGGAGGGCGCCGACGCTGACCTTGAGGCGCCTTTTTTCTGCGGGAGGTATGTTCATTTGAATCAGGATCAAGGCCGAGGCCTAAGGTTGGATGAAGGCAACTGGAAAATGATCGCGCGGTTGACCCGGACCGTCGACGTCAACATGGGCCTCAGGTGGAATTCCAGGCTCTTCAGCTCGTCGCGGCCGCAAGTGAAGGACATCAAGCGAAGCAGAGTATTTTTCGCGGGTGTTACTGAACCCTTATATTTTCAGTACAACCTCCGGCCAAGGGTAGGTACAATTACATTTTAGTCGTATGTGACGAAATAAGCCCTAAATCTACGAATTCTAAGAAAGATAACCGCACATAAACGTGGATGCTGGGACGTATGCAGGGGTAGTAAATAACATTACGCAGCGAGTCGCTGGCCGTCCGGTTTATGCAGGATGTGGATATAAATGTCGGATGCTGAAGTAGGAATGCAAGGTATGGGTGGGGAAGCAAAGCAATGTGCGATGGAACGAGAGCGAGGGATGGATGGCATGCCACGCTTAGGCGACGGGCGCACGGACGTACTTGCGGCGGAATTTGTTGTCCACGCTTTCCAGGTAGTATGATCCAGGCCATATGTTGTCAACGGACCCCTCGGGTGTGTACCCTGACGCGTTGTGGTTCTTCTCGCGAAGCTGAGAAATCATCAGTATTGCATAAGACAAAGAAGTATGGAATACACATACAGCAAGGGCATCGACAAAGTCCTGGCAAGGCACGACCATCATCTGCGCAAGACGGTCGAGGAGATCCATCTTCTGCTTGATCTCAGAGGTATCACCCTTGACGCGGAGCGTCCAGAAACTCGACGCGCATCCACTTCCAAACGAGAACAAGCTGACACGCTTGTTGAGAAGAGTCTCCGGCTCGACGGACGCAAGCAGTGACGCGAGGCAGCCGTACAGGGACGCGGTATACATGTTTCCGAGGCGGCGCGAGCATGCCATGCCGGGGTCGGTCTTCTGGGAGAACGACGCTTTCGAGGCGGCGACGAACACCTTCTCGACGTTCTTGTCGGTGAGTGAGGCAGCGTGCGACATGGCGAGAAGTGCGTCAGGTTCGGGGACATTGGCAAAGCGGGGAGCCTTGGGGTTCGCGACGAAGTCGCTGAACAGCAGACGCGCATGGCCCTTGACGGCCTGTTTGCCATAGGGGCTGTGGAAGATGGCGTAGTCTACGTCCTCCAGCGAGAAGCCAGCATCGGTGGCCTTCTCGGCGTGGCCGTTCAACTGTGAGCGCTTCGCAGCCTTGGCGAGCTTCTCCCGGAAAACAGCGTACGCTGCATCGAGGGCAGCGACGTACGTCACGACAGACACGGGGCCATCGACCTCCGGATACTCCGAAGAAAGGTTGGGCTTGTAGAAGTCGTACGTGTTCGCCATATAGGTTCCATGAATAGCTGTGACAGATGGAATAGAATTAGAACAGAGCGAGAAAAGGGCCCGACCATGTGCTTACGTTCGAAGACCACAGGGGCGTTGGGGCCAATCAACATGGCACATGCACCTGCACCGCCAGCAGGGCGAGCAGCTCCCTCTGCGTACACAGCAATGTCACCGGAGACAACGATTGCGTTGCGGCCGTCCCAAGAACTCGACTCGATCCAGTTAATGGCGTTGAAGAGCGCGGCCGTTCCACCGTAGCAAGCGTTCTTCGAGTCGATACCCTCAATGTCGAAGTTACCAGACTCGGCAAAGAGGTCCATAAGGGTGGTCTTGACCGATTTCGACTTGTCGATGATAGTCTCAGTGCCGACTTCGATGCGGCCGATGGACTTGGGGTCGATGTTGAACTTCTCGAGCAGCCCGGAGACGGCTGGACGCGTCCTTTAGCAACACGAAGTGAACAGCGGTGAGAGGTACGTACCATTCAGAGCGAAAGAGTTGATGTCTTCGCGGTCATCTGGCCAGGCCATGTACTCCTGGCCGAGACCAATGGTGTATTTACCCTTCGACACACCGTCAAACACCTCGAGATCACTCTCAGAGATGCACTAGCGTCAGAAACGACGTCAGGAGACGTGTCAAGGTATATTAAATCAATGGACGTACACGACGGGGGAAGTAGACGTCCATGGCGAGGACACCGACATCCTTGGGGCGGGGGATCTCAGCGTCGACGGAAGGCGCGTTCAGTGGGACGGTCATTTTGAGAAAGAGGATATTGCAATAGATGGGGGTAGTAAAGAATGCAGGTGGAAGGAATACCAAATATCCCCAAGTTAAATAGGAAACGGTATGAGCTGAGGAAAATAAAGCGAAACCTGCCAAAAATAAATATGGTACGATTCGGGCCAATAAGCGATCAAAACAGTCGAACCAAACTGCCCCTTGACCAGAACTACTACATATGCACTGCCAGCAGGTCTTCTCACCACCGTTTTCGCCGTCGATCCCTACCGTCGAGCTCTGCCGCCGATGTCAAGCCCGCGGGTAGTGCATAGTCCGGCCACTGCTGGAATGCCATGCGGCCGCATATAATTAAAACTTCCTTACAACTTTCCAGGTATCGGAGTAACGAATCAGCATGGTACGATATGTACGGCCGTACGATAACTGCAAACGGCAACTTGGATTATGAGAGAGAACATAATCGGAAGCGGGACACCACCACAATTACGTCTGTTGCCCTTTTTCGACAAGAAAGCTCGTCATGCCACAAGCCCTAGCTCGCATGCGGGTACCCTTGCATTCCTACTCAAGGCGCCTTTGAACGTTCGCAGGTGTACTTCCTTCCGTCCCGAAGTCAACCCTCCCGTGTGTCGATGCTGGATCAGCTATACACGCGCGTGACCTCGCTTCCCCATTTTGTGGAGACAACGAACCGATCCAACCGGGCGCCAGATCTATTGTGCCATCGTCATAATTATGCATCGGTGGGCGCCTGGTGCTCCGAAGGGCCCACGCTATCTTTTGTATAGGTGTGTAGTACTAGATGGCCCTACCATATGATTATGTGCGTGGCTTTTTCCGCGTCCATCCTCTGTTCGTGTTGGCTTTATATTCTCTGGTGAGGGTGTATCGTTTTCTGTAAATTGCTCGTGTCCCGAAGCCTGCGGGACGGCGATCAAGTTCTTACCTTGGTGAGCATTCAAAAAGACGGATTGGTACTGGCTAGGAACTGAGTGGTTATGTGCTTTTGATCCTAGCTTGTCGCGCTGCGCAAGGATGGTTCTCCTTCAGTCTACATACGAGCTATTTCCGAGAAAACACTGGCGTCGTTATTAATGCATGACAAGTGAATATGCAAGTTTGGAGCGCCTGAATCGGCTGACTTCAATTCCTTCCAACTGGAACTACCCATATTATCGAACGAGATTTAATTCTTTACCGATGCTTCGCTGGTAAATTAATCCAGGGTTCTTTAACTTTAACCGTTTTTATTCTGGGTTGCTCGGCGATTCCTTGCTGCGGCCGAGGTCGAACTGTATGAACCATATGGTACCGTCGTTCCATTTGACTGCTAGACTGGGGCTCAATCTCACCAATACCGTATGGAAAGCAGGTACGTCGAAGCCAAAGGTTCCCTCCAATGATATCGTGTTGCTCGCAGCACTAAGAAAAATGTAATAATGGCCCACGCCAAGATGGGTAAGGAACGAGATGAATGAGATAGCAAGTATAACCAGCACGCCCAAAGGGAAGAGGTAAAATCTAAGCCGTACAACATACAGTTTTTGCAAGAACTCAGCATCTAAACTGTTATGCTGCTCCCGTATAGCCCTGCCCGCAAAGTAAGTCGATGCTCTGTACACTGCAGTTGCCAAAACACTCACAGTACTTGGACGTGTATTTGACAGAAATAGGCGCTGAGCCAGCCGTGCACTGAGAAACAAAAAATGAACACCATCCGGTATGTCTTAAAGCCGGAGAAACGAACCGAGGCCGGTGGCTGTCCGCCCTTGGTGTTCATGCGGTAGATCGACGTCGCGAGCCCGCCGGTGACGTTCTTTAGTTGCAGCCAGTCGACGTCCTGGCTCCCTGTCGGCGCGGGGAGATCGCCGACCTTCGCCGCGAGCACGAACGCGTTTGGGTTCCCCTTTGCGCTCGCGCCACGGAAGTCCCACACGGGACTCAGCCCCGTGCCGGACGGCGACGTGACGAAGTAGTGCGCGCCCATAAGCGGGTTGCAGCCGTTCGCGCTGGCGCCGAGGCGCGGTACTGCAGTCGACTTAGACGCGTTCCAGACTGCGAAAGCCTGGTCCTGGATGGCGTTGAACGCAGCGGGGACCGCGGAGAGGCACGAGAGATCGTACAGGTCCGCAACGGCACCGATGGAGCTATAAAAAGGGGAGGAATCAATATTATTATGGGACTAAGTTTAGATAAAATGACTGACGCGTATGTACCTGCCGTTGAGCAGGTGTAGTTCTGTACACCGACGCCGAGCAGCACAAAGGATGCGCTAGTGGTCGGGTTCGTAAGGACCGTCTGGTTGGCGGGCACAGTCAGTGTCTGTTTGATGGCGCATGTGCGCTTTCCGGAGAGGGGGGATCCTAGACCAGCGGGAGGGGGACTGAATTGGGGCGCAGCGATGGCGGCGGAGGCGGCCAGGACAAGAGTGGCAAAGAGTGCGAAGGTCATTTTATTTTTAGATGAAGGGGCGCAATAAGGAACGGCTTGAATGTTATTCAAGGAGGCTGAAGTCGACCCGCTGGGTAGACAATCACAGAAGAAATGGGAAGGGAAAGAGCGACAGGACACGAAAGAACCGGAAAGAATGGACAGCCAAGTTTTCTGGCGGATATTACATTACCTTGCTCTTTTTATCCTCAACCCATACAGTCAGGGTGAAAGTGATCTAAGATGAAACTCGCCTCTTGCAAGTTGGCCCTGATTTTTCTCTGATTGGAGAGCTGGCGTTGCTGCGTGGCTCGCTCTCGTCTTACTCCGCAAACAAAGATTTGCCCGCCGTTTCACATGAAAATTCAAATAATTCAATACTAAAATTATGGGAGCATGCCTACGCATGTAGGTCACGGTGGAGGCTTTTGAAATTGTAGGAAGTTTTTTACTGGTAAGCTAAGCTACATACCCAAGTTCTGAAACTAAATGTATCACTGCAGGAAATTTCCTATTGGCATTATTGTGAATCCCTTTTCACCTGTGATCGACCAACCAGCCAACCAGCATTAAAAAAGCCCTCGTCTCTTGTGTTGCGTGCATCGGTAATAGATACGATAAAACGGGTGTGTTATGTACTTTTGACGTTTGGCGTCAGACTACTGATACAAAAATCAAGAAAACAAAAGCCCGGAGGAGTTCACTTGGCAGTATCTGAGAGTATTGTCGGCGGAACTCTTTGGGTACGCAACCCTGAAGCCTGTTTACATGGCTCGTGTCCCAGCCGGCTTTCAATTACTTGACTCGCCGCCGGTAGCCGCAATTGCTCGACATCTGTCATTTATGCACTACAACTTGCCGTAGATATCATTGAAGCTATTAGACCGACTAAAATACGAGGTCGAGATTGAGATGGAATTGCACGTATGTGTATGCTTGAATCTACCACAACTCCAGTCATCCATGTTTATTCAGCGACTAAGTTGATAATAATTCGTTTATATGAGTCGCTAATCAGTGGTACACATCTTGTGCACATTCCACGTTTGCGACATTGTGGGGGAAACGAGAGATATTTTGGAATTGTTTGTAGCCTTCACAGGCGGTCCTGACGTCTAAAGTCTAAAAGGGACAATTAATGTTGGCAAGCCAACCCCCAATTACTATGCACCATTTCGATATCTATTACTCGTTTAGTTGGGATCAAGCGCCCAACAATTAGCGACAAATGAATATTGTGAAAAGGTGATTGGATGCTCAGCTACCACGGAGCGTACAGCAGAGGAAATGCATGGTGAGAGGCTGTTTTCAAGACGGTCCGAAAGGCTGTACTACTAATACGTGCAGCCTGAGGACCACGAAAAATCGAAGCAAACATAATCACATTGGACGTGGCGTAGTGGCTTATTTAAATTTAAAAGACGGCGGGATATGTCAAAATCGGTGGCAGTTGAATATTTGAATGTTGATCTATCGTGTTGGGTTTCGTCGTTCACGCGCATAGGTGTGATAACCTGAGGCTATGAAACACCGGAATCATTGAGAGCCATATCGCGGCTTTGATTGTATGTCTGCGGGGATTACTGTCCCAGACCTGGCGACAATTTTCGTCTGCTTCAAGCGGCCGAGGTATGGTCCATCGTCTTCGTTTCGAATGTAATAAGCCCAATCGGCTGTGCTGTCTGACTCGACTTGGGAGCGCCCGTTCCCGAGGAACGCAAACCGATTTCCCTTGTACTTGAAATCCCAGTCTTCGTATCGAGGGTCGGAAATCGCTTCCAGATAATGCAGTGTGCTCCCAGGCCAAAGAGCCGTCACCTTTCCAGACGCGCTGTTGTTCTTGTACCAGGATTTGCATTCGTGCTCCCAAACGGTGGCCTTCATGAATTCGTCTTTGAAGGCAATGAAATCTTGCACGGCGTCAATTTTCGGGCTGAAGCTGTGTATATTCTCTGTCTGCCAACGGTTGATCATTCTGAGCATGTAATCGGCTTGTGCCTCTGCAGGAAATTCGTCAGTGTACTGCTCGTCCATTGAGATCATCTAAACTCACCCATGGCGACAAGCAGCGGTCCGTTACCGCTGGGGCTATTTGGGCCAATAAACATGAAATAATTGGGGAACCCGTGCGCTGCAATTCCGAGATACGACTGTGCTTCACTCGCCCAAGCATCTTGGAGATTTTTCCCGCCCAGACCAATCAACGGAAAACGTGGTTTGAATGACGTATCGAACCCGGTGGCGCAGATCAAAACGTCAATAGGATATTCCTGGCCAGTGGACACACATCCCTTGGCGGTGATCTTCTCGATTTCTCCGAATACAACCTCCACCTTGTCGGAAGCAAGCATCTCCAAATAGCCAATGCCGGGCGTGAGTCGTCGACAACCTACTGGCCAAGTAGGTATGACAAGCTTTTGGAGGTCATCGGAGATCTGCAGCTTATCTTGCATCATTTTTTTCATAGCGTCGAAGGTCTGCTTCTGTCCGGGAGAATCCGTGATAAAAATTTGGAACAGCTCGTTCATGTTTTTTTCCAGCGTCTTGCGGTACGCTAGGTGAGCCTGAGGATCCGAGGCGTATTTCTGGCGCTCTTCCTCTGGGTATATGCGTGACTCAAACCCTCGCGTCGGCGACACCCATGTTGGAGAGCGGATGAAAGTGGTAATTTTGGCGACCTCAGGACTAATTGCGGGAAGGACCTGAATTCCTGAGGAACTGAATATCGTTAACGCCATGCATCACGGACTTTCTTTCGAAAAATTTGATATAGGACATACCCATTTCCAATCAGACCAACATGCTTGCCTTCGAGGTTGACTGATGAATCCCACCTCGCCGTGTGGAGAACAGGACCTTTGAAGTCGTGCAATCCGGGAATCGTCGGCCATTTCCAGGCATTCAAAACACCAACGGCGCTGATAAAAATATCGCAGGAGTCGTGCATCACTGATCCGTTCTCGAGGTTTGCTATATCGACGTCCCACTGGCCTGTCTTGTCGTTCCAAACTGCTCCAGATACTTGATGTCGGAGCTTGATGTACTTGTGGAGCTCATATTTCTTAGCAAAAGAAAGAAAATAGTCGCGGATTTCGCGTGAACCAGAGTACACCGACGACCAGTTTGGGTTGGGCTCAAATGTATAGGTATAAACATGTGCAGGAATATCACAGGCACATCTGCCGCTCACAAGGTGACGGTTAAGTAATACGTAGAAGGACGGTAACAAACAAAATGACGCACCCGGGATATGTGTTCTCGAGCCAGGTTCCAGAGATGTCTTCGTTCTTTTCATATATCATGAGCTCAAAGTTATCGAATGAGCGCTGCAATTTATACGCTAATAACAAGCCAGATGCTCCGGCACCAACGCATATTATCTTCAGATGCTTTGGTTCATGGATTGGGTTCGGGTAATTGGTAGTGAAAGTAGCGTGGGAGTCGTTCTGGGACATATTTGAGGGATGATAAGTAGTAAGTATTGCTAGGCTCCAATTCAATCGCATTCTCACTACTTATAGAGCCCACTTACTAAGAGGTCATGGGAAACAAATATATATAGACGCGTTAATCCTTTCGGTTGGAATGGTCTACCGGTTTAAAAAGCCTGGTATACTTATGCGACGATAAAAATCAGTCTTTGGACATTGAAGAGGAGCTCCGGCACAAGCAATCCCTAGTACCGATCCGGATCCGGACGCAAGATACGGAATTTCAAATGCCAATTGGGACAAAGAACCAAAAGGCCAAAACAGAAGTACGCACATAAAATGAAGCATCTTGAGGCACTGTTTAGACAAGAGGAAGTTCGAGGATGCCAGTGAATGTACATAGTTTTTTACTAAATTTTAGACCCAATTTAGACCAAGTAAGTATAATAAACCTATTTCAAGCCACTTTCTCTCTGCTAGGCAATGAGGTCGTTACAAGGCCTTTACTAATGATAACAACCAAAATTAAATAAAAGAGAACTAAACTTTGACTTTTGCGAAATGTACTGCACGATCGTCCAGCGATTCAAGCCGGGCCGGACCCCCGCTCCAAGGTGGATTGGTGGCATGTCACATGTCACACGACTCTTCGCAATGCGCATTCTTCCTTCATGACCGACTCGAGACAAACAGGACTGGGAGCAGCCTGCAAATACGGGCGACACATTCTCGGGAGGCCACTATGTTGTCATCAGGAAGCTCGGATTGGGCCATTTCAACTCGGTGGCGTGGCTCGTAAAGGAACAAAAGTATAGCGCCCTTTTGGCGCCCTTCGCTGGTAAATCTTTGTCTCATGGTCTCCCTGGTATTGAGCTCCGCGATGTAACAAAGAAACACTGGATGAGATCAAATACTGCAGCTTCTGCCACCGACCGCGTAATCCATTCGCGACTCGCTCACACCTCATCATCGTTCTCGTCCACTTCCGGCACGAAGACCCTATTCACCGAACGGCATTCAGGCTGTGTTTTTTTCTGGGTGGTCTAGCTGGCTTCATTAAGCGGTACCAAAACAAGGGCGTTCCAATGCCCTCGTCCGCCGCCGTACTGCGGGCTAGACTACCATTAAATACACCTGTCACCGCCTCACTGAGCTCGCTGTGCCCCTTTCCGAGTCCTACTCCACCGATATAACTACTCAAGTTTTCTATCAGGCAATTGCAAACCCGTATCAACCATTATGCATATGAATGATAGTCTTTCATCTTTGCCTTTGGAAGGAAGATCTACTCAGATCACTGCAACTGCACCATCTGCTTTCTCTGCTCGATCTACAGTCCCTGATTTTGAGGCGATCTTCGTTTGTTTGATACGACTGAAGTGTGGCCCATCATCTTTGTTTCGAATATAGTAGGCCCAATCCGCCGTACTGTCGGACTCCACCTGTGATCGACCATTTCCGAGGAAGGCGAATCGATTGCCGACATACTTAAAGTCCCAGTCCTCGTATCGAGGGTTGGCGATTGCTTCCAGATAGTGTAATGTGCTCCCCGGCCAAAGAGCTGTTACCTTTCCTGAAATGCTTCCGCTCTTGTACCAAGATCGACACCCAGTCTCCCAGACGGTGGACTTCATAAACTCATCTTTGAACGCGATGAAATCTTCGACGGCTTCCATCTTCGGACTAAAGCTATGTATATTCTCTGTTTGCCATCGGTTCATCAGCTGCAAGATATAATCGACCTGCGCCTCTGCGAAGCGACGATTAACATTCTGACCAATCCTCGGAGCGAAAATAAAACACCTACCCATGCCGATGAGCACAGGCCCATTCCCGATGGGACTATTTGGACCAATGACCATTAGATAATTGGGAAAGTCGTGAGCCGCCACGCCTAAGTATGACTTGGGTTCTTTTGCCCACACGTCAGCCAAGTTCTTCCCCCCGGAGCCGATCAAAGGAAAGCGAGGTATGTAGGAGGTGTCGAACCCAGTGGCGCAGATTAAAACATCGACAGGATATTCTTCACCATTTGCGGAGAGGCAACCTTTCTCTGTAATCTTCTCTATCTCCCCATAAACGACGTCGACAACATCGGACGCGATAGTCTCGAGGTAGTTGATTCCAGGCGTAAATCTTCTGCAGCCCACAGGAAAAGTGGGTATGACGAGATTTTCGAGATCTTTATTCTGCAGCTTATCGCGCATCGACGCCGCCATCCCGTCAGCCGTCATCTTCTGGGCCACTGAGCCATCAATAAACACGCCGAAGATTCCGTTGATGCCTGACTCTAGCATCTTGCGGTATTCGAGGTGGGCTTGAGGATCTGTGGCGTAGAGTTTGCGCTCTTCCTCGGGATATTTGCGTGCCTCTATTGCTTGGGCAGGTGCTACCCAAGTCGGCTCCCGAATGAAGGTCGTTATTTTACTGACTGTGGAGCTAATCGAAGGAAGAACTTGTAATGCAGACGACCTAGTCATCTTAAACGCCGAGACCCATTGAATCAGAAGTACAACACATACCCGTTGCCGATTAGACCTACATGCTTCCCTTCGAGATCGACCGAAGAATCCCATCGAGCAGTATGAAGAAGTGTCCCTTTGAAATCGTGGAGACCAGGTATGGCAGGCCATTTCCAGGCGTTCAAAACGCCGGCAGCATTGACGAGAATGTCGCAAGAATCCCTGATCGCGGTGCCATAGGTGAGGTCTAAAATCTCGACCTCCCACCTAATGGCTTTATCGTTCCAAATAGCTCCAGTCACTTGGTGTTTGACTTTAATGTATTTGTAGAGCTCGTATTTCTTGGCGAAGGAGACAAAATAGTCGCGTATTTCGGCCGAACCGGCGTATACTGACGACCATTGAGGATTGGGCTCGAAGGTGTAAGTGTAGACATGCGCCGGAATATCACAAGCACAGCTGAAGGAGTGTGCACAAACAGCAGATTATTTCAAGAATCAGGCTTCGACAGGCGGATGGGACATACCCAGGGTATGTATTCTCTAGCCATGTTCCGGAGATATCCTCATTCTTGTCGTAGATGGTAAGCTCGAAATTCTCGAATGAACGCTGCAATTTATACGCAAGTAAAAGTCCTGAAGCGCCTGCACCAATACATATAACTTTGAGGCGCCTTGCTTCGTGAATCGGTTTTTGTGACCAGAAGTTTGGTATGGCGGGGGAATGATCGTTCTGGCTTGTCATTTCTGATTCCTGAATGAAGCTCTCGAATGATTAGAACCGGGGCGAGATTGTAGTGTTGCATGTATATTTATACATTGCCTTGAGTAGGAGAGCGCGGAGACGGAATTCAATGGTCACCCGTACCGGTGGGTTTTTTCCCTCGAAAAGACAGGCTTGGGATAGGCGTATGAAAATCATGTATAACGTTGCACACAATAAAGGGATTATTGGCGATGTCTTCTTATCTTTTCATCTCATTCAGTAGACCAATCCAGTTAATGGCATCACATCGCAATCATCGCTAGACCTTGCGAAGTCTCAGGAAGGATGTAAATCGACTGTTTTCTTTCGGCGCGATGCAATAATGATGACACATACCGTTTTCATAACACGATTTGCAGGACGTGCTCAGAAGTTCGCATTCGGTGGCACCATGCTTCAAAATACAACTGAACCCTTTACTTAGATTTAAAGCCGACTTTGACAGCCGGCTTAAACTTCTGAGAAACAGACATATCACTTAATTATAGCAGTCGACTTACAAAAGACGCCATAAGTAGTAGTGAGAATGAACGTCTCGGAACTACTTAGTACTGTTATTCCGTTTGTTCTCAGGGTACTTGCACAATAATAAAGAGAGGTCGGAACGATCTCGGAGGCCATAAAATTAGCGCCTTGGGACAGAGCGGGCTGCTGCACGTTACTTCTACTAGTAATCTCCTCCCGTTCAAACTGTATACCTATATCCACTCCATTTATCACCCTTATCCCTCTTTGCATCGTCCATAGTGGAATAGCGGCCGTTCTTCAGATTCTCGGGTAGGTGGGTCTCGGGTTGATCGTCAATGTACTCATCTCGTTCCCCTCGTTCGCGGCGCGCATTTTCCCGATTCAGGAAGACCAAAAACAATATCGAGGTGATGATACCAATCCCAATATACATCAACACGAGACCTGTCGTGGAGCCGTTGAGAAAGGTTCGGATATCAGTCGAGCGTCATTACAAGACTCACCATGTCCGAGAGGGTACCATGGCTTATCACTGGCGCGATACTAGACATGGAAGATGAGTAGAACGATCTTACGCCAATTCAGTATGCCTTTATACTAACAACGTTGGAGCTGACTGCGCCGTTTATATTGCCACTGTTGGGCGGGGAAGGTCAGACCGTTTCGTCAGAGAGTTCAGAGAAAGAACACCTACAATCCTATGACCATTGCCAGGGATACACTTCGCTTATATGAGCCTTCGACATTGTTAGACACCCACGAGCTGTTATTCAGGTCAAGAATTAGTTTTTGGAGTGATCAATGATATTTCCTTCATATACGTACATAGTGTTAGCTACGAAAAGCGTGGCTTGTTAGACAGAAAATCTGGTGCGCAGAGGAAGATAACATACGTATAATTGGGTAAATCCCACTACATTTCATTTCTGCGTGAGCGCAAAGATACAGCAACCGTACTGGACTGAAGCTCACCATGCTGCCAAGTAAACGGCGAAATACGACAATGCGGGATTTCTAGAGGCAACAAGTATGATGTACCCAGTAGCGCCTGTATCTATTTGAGTATGGCATTCCCAATAACCAGGGAAAAACTTGACCTAGACACAAAAACCCACTGATATCGCTTTTAGGATATTCCCCAAATACATGAATTGATGACGCTCACATGTTGAAATAGCCTCGCATTGACCAGCGATCCGCAAGGAAACCCACCCCACATGTTACTACACACGCGAGCGCGTAGACAGGAACAGTCAGAAGGTTGGCCGGAGTAGCCGTAAATCCTGTGGACCAGACGTTCAGTCACAATAAGTATGCCATGGACGATGGATGTACCGAGCTAGGAAGTTTGCTTGAGAAGTTGTCTGCCCAAAAAGAGTCGGACATACCTGATTGATGATGCTGGGTAGGAACAACGAAAACGCGTAGAGCGGCATATCAGCGCCCATGTATACAAGCACTAGCATCAAGGGGTTATTAAATAATCATATAATTGGAAGGGAAAACCAGTCTTACTTCCTAGCCATGTCTTCCAGTCCTTCATACTCATGATAACATACTTGAATTTGAATTTCTCCCCCGCCGCACTGAACTGGTTATCTTGTTGTAGTCGACGAATGACCACTGTCCGCTCTGCCTCGGTAAGGAATTTCGCAGTGTCAGGAAAGTCTTGGATAATCCAGAACGACATTGCTCCGGCAATCACAGTGAGCAACCCTTCTAGAACTACAAACTATGTCAGCCTATGAGTGCAACAAATTATGGAGGGGAGACATACTGAAGATCCAAGCCCATGCGGGTCTCCCGCCTATACCAGCCATGTTGGAGATCGCAGCCTTTGAAGATATGTCAGGCGTTATAACATGGAAGGTACATAGTCAATGCGCACCGCAAGAAGCCCACCGAAAGCACCGGAAACGGTGGCTGCGGAGAAAAATATTGCCGCGCGAAGTCCAAACTCTGACCGTTTATACCAGCTAAATTCTCTAATACTCAGTAACAAGCCGGGAAGGCATACACGCATAGAACATACTTACCATGATAGATAATAATTGACACCAGGGAATAACCCAGCCTCGAACATGCCGAGCAACCATCGTAGCCCTGAAAACAATTTTAATTAGAGAACCAAATAACCCAACGGGCGCTTTCTCACCCAAGAGTTGAGGATAATTATGTACTACTCCTTGGAGGGTCTGATGTCACATGTGGAATCAGTATTTTAAGCGAAGTACCGTGAAGAGACGCGTAGGTCCATACCATCACAACTCCCCAAAAGAACATCAAGAACGACAGCCATAGAGATGGTCGAAGGCGCTTCAAGAACACATTCGAAGGCACCTCAAAGAACGCGTAGCTGAAGAAGAAAATCTAAATTATATTCAGTAATAATTGAATTACAGAGGGGAAGATCGAACCGTGAGTGACAGCAGATATTGCTTGTCGCTCATATGCAGATCCTGCTCGAGATTGTAGAGCTACGTGGCGCGCTGTAAGTCCTTGAGACTCAGCCTGGCGATTTCTGAATACCCTACCTTTGCACTACAGCCATATTCAGTCAACACAAAGTTTCATTCAAAGGCGAGGGAACAAACGTACTTTCCGATGCTAGTCCGATCAAGGAAACTGAGAAGGTATAAAAACGATAACCATGGGATAAGAGCGAGATCCATCTTCCACAGCAGCTTCTTCTCGTCCACGGCGCTCGTGTCGACATCTGTATTGTAGACCGTAATTCTTGCCTTCTCGTTCTCAGATGTCACTTCTGGATCGGATGCGGGAGAGGAGCCCCGTTTTTCAGGTGTTGTTGCCATAGATGCGAAGCTTGGGGAAACGGGCAAGGTGAAGCTGCGAGGTGAGAGCCAGAAGCTCCAAGCTCCGATTGATAAGTATTGAAGAAGGGCTATGTTTATTCGCGCCGGCTAAATGGGCCATATATCGTCCAGCTGACGGGCGCGACTGGATATGACATGGCCCGTGACGACAAACATAGATTCCAGGAGGCCACAACAAAGTCTTGGAGATTGCCGTCCAACAGCGAAGGTTGATAAGGCAGTATTTTGGAGGCGGCAGATGAGCATTATGTCGAAAATGCATTACATGGAGATAATGCGCCCCCACGAGCGTCATGCCGTCGAGAAGAAGCGATGTTCACTAGCGAGGCCGACAGCAAATCCTGGTTTGTTTTGTGGAAATTCGTCCATTGGCAGAACTTGAACATCGGAGGGCGGTCTTTCTCTGCTCCTTGAATGTCGTGATCTAC
The DNA here is from genome assembly GCA_000827495.1 of Hypholoma sublateritium FD-334 SS-4. Taxonomy (NCBI): domain Eukaryota; kingdom Fungi; phylum Basidiomycota; class Agaricomycetes; order Agaricales; family Strophariaceae; genus Hypholoma; species Hypholoma sublateritium. The sequence continues at coordinate 209,760 of KN817542.1, forward strand.
AAGATGCAAGAAAACTTCAAGGCGGAGACGCTGAAGCGCCGATGTGGCAGTTAAATTTAGACAATACAACCCCGCAATATGGGGTATGCTGGTGTCACATGGACTGGGGAAAACAGCGGCAGCGCACGCAGATTGGTGTCAGCGCATCACGTATGATGAATTGCCGCCATGACAAGGCTATGGCTATCGAATAAAAGCGGATGCTGTGTGGTATTTTAAATTACCTTGAGAACATAGGAAGTTTGGAAGGAAACTGCAATGCGCATGTGTGAGAGCGCAGAAATGCGAGCACATCTAGACGGGGTTCCACGGGCGTACAAGCAGAGCAAGATACTCTTCGGCATCCACACTTTTCTGGTCGAAGCAACGGAAGCCGTCCCGAGTAGATAGAAGGAGTATCAGTAATAGTTATATCAGAAGGAGCGTCGCTTAACCAACTTGTAGAAGGTGGCAGGCACCTCAGGTGACAGACAGGACGTCGCTGCGATTGTCGAAGGCAAATCCGCGTACTGAGCGCCAAGCCCAAAGGTTAATCCCATTTCCGAATGCTTTGTCTGAACTTTGAGGGTCGAACGGAAGAACAAGTTGGGAACGCAAGCCACTCGTACAACCTTGACCGAAAAGATGAAGACGACTTTGCGAACGGAATATGATTTGCGTTGAGGACTATATTTCAAAATCAAACACATAATCTCAGCATAATTGCCAGATGTTCCTTCCCGCCATGCATCTTTAAAACCCACAGGAAATCGGCTAGTGACTCTTGTCTCGTCCATCCTGCGTCTCGTTCAAGTGCCACAGTTCATCTCCGTGAAGGACACACGAAATCTTTGCAGGAATATCTTTGCTCCGACCGTGTGGATGATATGGTGGATCGATCCCTGGGTATCAGCGCTGAAGCTGACAGGCACGGTGCGAACGTACAGAGCACTGCAGTCCCGACAAGGAATCTCCGGTGCCCATGGGCCTCGGCCGGCTTCGCATGTGCGTCAAGAAACGTTCCCGAAATTGGGGTGCAAATGCACCGACATGCATCGCGGGGACATCACTGGGGTGTCGCGGATGACACTTGAATACCGTGCACTCGGATCATCGTGAACGTCCATCGACAGCGTGCATGTACCCGGATCTTCTGCACGAGCCTCTCGGGAAATACAGGTACGGCTAGCAGGACGCACAGCGCTCGGCCTCACGGCTTTGCTGGCACATGGATGGGTCTGCCGGGAAGAGTGGTTGCGGAATACGGAAGCTGCAGTAGGGAAGCTAGGACAAAATAGCGCAAAGTAGAGTCCAGGTCGAAGGAATGCGGTCCAAGTCTTCGAGGAGGTACAAGTTCACGTTCGAGGCCCGAGGGTCAGTCAAGGAGGCCCGTGCGCAATAATTTCCATGTATATATCATGTGACTCAAAGAATATTATCCCACGGTCTACCTCTCCGCGAGCATCGATGACCTGAAAAAAATTTGCAACCTCAGCGCTCAACAGCAGCCTTGTCTAGACTCTACAGCATCCTAGGGCTCGTCTTGCCACAATACTTTAATCTGCCGCAATCACCCTGAAACCGTTATAGGACACTGCACCTCCCAGTGGCGCTCGGCCACGCGCGAAATACTGCTGGCGATTGATCAAGGCTCAGGACTCATGACTATGAATCGCAGCCAGCACTTTCGCCGTCTGATCATGTCTCCAGCCTACCTATACTGCAACTGAAGCCGCGAGGCGCGCATCGCGCGACATACCCTAGCACTTGCCCTTCGCGCAGTGCACGCGCGAGTGCGGTGCGGCCAGGCTCCTGGCTTAGGCTGTACCCTCACCCGCGCGGGCAAAATGTCGCGCAAATTTCAGCGCCTCCGATCCTACCCGCCACGCCTCGAGTTTGCGGGAAATCAGATACGATCGTTGACGTCTTACGGCTTATGGATGGCTTGCTGCTTGCTGCTGGCGGCGTGCTGGCCGGGCACGCGCGCGCGAGGCGTGGCCGATCTGGGGCCCGCGCTCTACACAGGTGGCCGAGCATCCAGACGGCGCGGCCGCGCGACGAGCACTGGAGGTGGCGCGCCGGCGGCGTGTGGTGCAGCCGCCGCTCTCTGGTAAAATTTCGCCCTCGAATTGCAGCTCCGCGGCGCAATGGAAATTAAAATTTACTTTTTATCCCGCGCGGGGTGCGATCGCGCTGACGTCTTATTGCTGGCTGGCTGGTTGGCTGCAGTCTGGCAGCGTGCTGGCGCGGGGCGTGGCCGAGGGCCGTGCGGGACGGGCGAGCGGGCGAGTTTGCTCGCACTGGTACTGGTACACCCCACCCCACCGCATAGTCTCGGAAACCCAGCCTCTGAGGGTCCCTTCCCGATTCGGGTCCCACTGGACCATTCTCCGAGACTACCCACAGCATCGCGTCGCACGCGCTGCCGTCGCCGCTGCCGTCGCGCGTCGTGCGTCTTGGGTGTGTATCTGGCATGTGCGCTCTGCGTGGCTGGCAGACAGCATAATTAATGCAGACGACGGCCTTGCGCCGGCGCGCCGCCCGGATGTACCCCAAATTTTCTTGATGCATCTGTCATCGCGTCCCCCGCGATCCTAACCGCGATCCCATCCGTGATGCTACTCGTGATGCTCCTCGCGCGCCCCAGGTGCCTATGGGTTAGGTCTGGGCAGCGCCAAGCGTCTACCTAGTGTATGATAATGCACCGTGCGTGGGCTAGCGGCTGCTAGCGGGCGGCGATAGACGCCAAGCGCCGCGCACGCATCGACCGGGCGCGGCGCGACCTGGCGCGACCCCGGGCGCAGAGCGGGGCATCAGACGCGGGTGCCACGGCTGACGGGCGTGGCAGCGCGTGGCGGCGCGGAACGCGCTGCGCAGCAGCGAGATCCGGTGGTGCTGGTGTTTTGAATGCATATTTGAGTCATCAATTGAATGGGCCTAATGGAATGGTGTGAGCTAGTGCCCGCCGCTGGCTAGTGCTGCCAGTCTCCGCTGGCAATTGAATGATATTGGATTGGTGTGCACGGATCTCACTCAGGCTTGAGCTTGAGGGCGAGCGGCGCGGTGCGGCGCAGTTAGCCTTGGTGCCCCGGGCCGGGTGGGAGGTGGCGCAGGTGGGCGTCTATCGGTATTGTATGTAATACAGTGCTGTTGGCGCAGGCGGATTCGCGGCGCCCTATGTATGAATGCAGGGTGCGCCGTGCGGCAATTATGCTGGGCACAGCATCGCAAGCTCCGTCCGAGGCTGTAGCGGCGACGCCCCGGCGTTGCATACATACATACATACTTCTGCATGCAGTCCCCGGCGCGCATGGGCGCTAAATTTATCCAGGTGGGGTCACGCTGGCGGGCGTGTCAGCGCCGAGATATGTATATTTACATTTAAATGCAATGCGGCCTTTTGGGGCAATTTTGGGGGCGGCGCTGGCGGTGTCATGCCACTTGCCACTTGTCATGGGCAGTGTCAGCGATCACTGGGCCGCGACGCGCGGAGCACGGAGGTGGGTAGGTGTCAGGCGGGGCGGTGTTAGTCGAGTGATGGTGCGGAATGCAATCAGGTGGCGGGCAGAGGAGGAGGAGGTGTGGGGCGTGAGGCGTGCGCCGCCGGGTGCGATGCGTCGAGGGAGGCCTGGCGCGGCGTGTCAATAACTAGGTAAAAGAGGCTAGCGCCCGGGGAGGAGCAGCAGCGCACCGAATTTGGGCCGCGCCGCCCCCGAGTATGTATTCAGTATGTACATGGCGCGAGTCACAGGCGCGCTATACATAGCGCGATGATCCGGCCTGGAGCAGCCTGCCTTATAGCGCTATTGGCGCCGCATCCGGAGATGTAGGCTGAAGTGGGTTGATTCTGGCGGCGCTGCGCAGTCGGCGTGCGCTGCAGTTTCACGGGGCTATAATTGGGACGCGACTATTGGGCGCGGGGCGTCTGTTGAGATGGCGGGCGACCGGGCGGGGATACGCGGCGCGGCGCGGCGGGCGGGGGGTGTCGGCGCTCGCCGTATGAGAGCGTTGGGCCCGGCAGGCTGAGGAGTGCGCGCTTGGGAGCGCATATATCACAGTACATATGGCGCATCAATTGGCGTCTACATTTGACTGCGGGCTTTTCACAGTATTTATCGCATTACAAGTGACATTTTATCCTTACTGAAGCACTGTAAAGCGCTCTAGCCGTGTTACTTGTGCGGATTATTACCTTCCCATAACACCTGTTCGTGTATCATCGTTCCAGACACGCAGCCAGTACAGACTGCTTGCGAATAGGGGCGCGTATGTTCCTGCGCATCACCCACTTTTTCTTCGTGCATACATGAACATCGGCACGAAAACACCCCCGAGGACACAGGCTCCATACCTCCATATATCGAAGCCAGCTACGCACGGGTGCAAAGCCTCGGTGCGGCGAGGCGGTCCACGCCAGTGCAGCGTTACGCGTGCTCTAGAGTGGTCGCAGGCTCGGTCGCGGGGCGCGCGTCGGGGTGCGACGCGTGTCGCAGTGGCCGGAGCTTGCGCAGGGTACCCGGGGCCCGGGCAGCGCGTCGGTGCGCGCAATGCGACGCGTCGTGTCGTGTCGTGTCACTCGCGGTGTACGTGCGCATGTGCACATACATACGCGGCGGACGGAGCGGCACGCGCGAAGGCGCGCGGGACTTCCTCGGGGCGCCCCTGCCCAAGCGGGCGACGGGGCGCGAGCGCCTAAGTATGTGCGCGCGTCGCACGGCGCGTGCGGAAGCTGGCCCGAGCCCCCGCGGGCCTGCCAAGCGATGGAGCGCGTTATCGCTGTGCAGGCTTATCGGCGCGGGCAGCGGGCAGCGAGCGGCGCACGAATTGCAAATGCTCGATCCGATCCGCCGCACCCACGCGGGCGGGGCGCGCGATCCCCTTTCGCGCCTGGGCCGCCCGCCCGGCCGGGGTGGCGGTGCGGGGGCGTGCAGATGATGGTCCGGCGCCGGCGGTGCGACGCAGCGCTGCGGCCTGCGGCAATGTATGATCTGCTTTCATACCGCATCATAGCCGGGCAGGGGCAGAGGCAGGGTGATGATCCGGGGTGGACTGGTGGGGGGGCGGGACGCCGGGCGCCGGCGCCCGTGATTGCGCGCGCGATAAGGGGATCCGAATCCGCATCCGAAGTGGGAGTTGTCTGAGCCGGTCATGGGGCCGTCACACCACGGCGGCCCGCGGGGGGGGGGCGTGTGACCGCGTGTGACGGACTGACGGCAAGTTTTGATTGTGCCTCCTCTAGTTCCACCTCCGTCTCTCCATCCGCCTCCACGACGGCCCCTACGACGACGGCGACGAACGACGACGAACGACGAACGATGGCGAGCCGCTACCTGCCCGTGCTGCTGGTGTCCGTGTCGACGAACGCGGTGCCGGACGACTCCGCGCTGGTGACGCTCCCGCGCGGCCAGGTCGACTACCTCAGCCACGACTGGCAGGAGGAGGACGTCTGGCGCTCGTGGCGCAACATGACCCGCCAGAAGAACGAGATCGCGAACGGCGCCCGCCTCGAGAACGCCTCCTGGCGCACCTGGTGGAAGCAGCGCAACAAGCTCAAGACTATCTCCCCGGAGACCCTCAACTGGTGCGTCTGTCTGCGTGGGTGGTTGGTTGAGTAGGCCGCTGATAATGTATTCGCTGCAGGCTCAAGGACTCGGACGTCACCTGGCTGTACGGCCCCCTCCACACCGCCGTCGAGTGGACGCCCCCGCCCAAGCCCGCGCCGATCCCCGACGACCTCACCTCCCCCGCGCCTGCGAGCGACCGCCTCGGCCTCTCCGTGCGCCCGCGCACGAAGCCCATCCTCAAGCACCGCTCGATCAGCGAGCTGCTCACCTCCGACTTCCCCCCCACCTCCCCCGTCTTCTCGCCCGCGGAGAGCGACGACGACGACGACGGCGTGCAGCTCGCGCACGCGGCGGGCCCCGCAGCGGCGGCGCTCGCTGCGCGCCTCGGCGCGCGCCGCCCCGTGCTGCCGCACACGAAGAGCGACACGCACATTACCCGCTGGGGCGCGAGCCGCGCCTTCCGGCCGGACTCGCCGCCGCGCATCGACCCGCCCGGCTTCGCCGCAGCGGCGGCGGCGGCGCCCGAGGGCCTGCACCCGTCGGTGTCGCAGGACTCGACGTCGAGCGGGGGCGGCGGCGGGGCGCCGAAGAAGAAGCACATCAGCTTCAACACGTTTGTCGAGCAGTACATCGCGGTGGAGAAGCCGAAGAAGAACGCCTCGGGGTTCTTCGGCGTGGGCAACCACGACGAGGACGGGGTGTGGATCGCGGGCCGCGCGGGGTTCGTCGACGACGATGGGTGCGTGTGATTTTTTTTTCTCAGGGGCGCTGCTGATGAGGAGCAGGTACGACGAGGACCAGGAAGACTCGGGCGAGGAGGATGAGGAGGCGTGGGATGCGGGCCGCGTGGTGCGGAGTGACTCGGACGAGGAGTCCGTGCGCGGCGCGATCGGCGTGATCGATGAAGATGAAGAGGAAGAAGACGACGACGACGAGGCGGACGACGACGTCCTCGAGATGCGCTCGACACGCAGCCACAGCAGCGCTTCGAGCTCGAACCGCACCCTGCGTGCGGCGCGGCCACCGACTGCCACCAAGAAACCGCCGCGTTCGCAGTCCGTGTCGACCGCTTCGTCGTCCTCGTCTGCCAGCACAAGCACATCAACGACGAGTGCTACATCAGCGACGACGGCGCCGTCGTCCTCGTCCTCGCGTTCGCCGGCACGCCGGGCGGCGCGCCGCAAGGGCAGCCCGCCGCCCGCGCCTGGAGCACATGACCCCGACAGCATCCCGCGCCGGCGCCGCCCGACACTCGGCGCGCGTGCGCGCACGGCATCCTCTCAGCACGTCACGATTGCGCCGATTGCGCCGACGCTACTCAAGACGGGCGGCGCATGGGCAGAGGGCTTCGGCGACGAGGGCGCGAGCGACGACGGGCTCAATCTCGGCCTTGGGCTGGGTGGGCTGTACAGCGCGGCGTACGGGCTGGGGGGCAGCGCGAGCTATAGCGGGGCGATGGACGGGTCGTGGGCGTGGAACGAGGGCCGCGCGCGGCCTGCGCGGAGCGCAGGCGAGGGGCGCGCGGGGCGCGGGGAGGAGGAGGCGTCGGACGGGACGCCCGTCGAGCTCGTGTACGCACCGCCGCGCGGGAGCGGGTACGCGCGCTCGGCGCCGCGCACGTACAGCGCGAGTCCGGGTGCGTTCCACTCCGACTATGGCGGCGGCGGCGGCGAGGGCGGGGGGTACTTCGCAGCGGCGGAGCCGGGGTACGACGGCGGCATGAGCGACGGGGCGGGGTTCGGGTACGCGCCCGGGGGATACGGGAACGGCGTGTACGCGGGCTTTGGGCGGACGACGGTCGGCGGCGCGCCGCGCGCGGTGCCGGACGGCGCGGAGGAGGAGCGCGTCGAGGACGCGGGGCTGGGCGCGGGTGGCTCGATGCCGATCGGGATCAGCGGCGCAGGCGCGTATGTTGAGGAGGAGGACGCGCAGGACTTCTTCGGCGGGGAGTACTTCTACGCGCGCCGCGGCGGGCGCGGGTACGAGCCCGGCCCCGCGGAGGCGCATGCGCTCGCGGCGCACGCTCAGGCGCAGGCGCAGGTGCTCGCGCAGTCGCAGGCCCACGCGCTGTCCGCCGCGTATGCACAGGCCCAGCGTGCGCATGCGCACCGCGCACGCGGGTCGGATGCACGCCGGACGGGGTCCGGCGGTGGGGCGGTCGCTATCTCCCCGCCGGGCGCCGCTGCCCGTGGGCGGGACGACGGGGACGACGCGCGTGGGCGCGGGCGCGGGCGGAGTCATTCCCGGACGCCGTCGCCTGCGCTGCTCGGCGCCGCAGCGCCCGTGGCATCTGGGCCCGTGCGCGGAGCGAACGCGAGCCTGTCGCCGGACAGCGCACTGCTCGGGCATCGCGGCGGCTCGCCCAACATCAATGCCTACATCAATAACACCCCCACCAACAACACCAATACCCCTTTCCCCACCACCACCCCCACTGCTACAACACCCACCGTACCCGTCCCGGGCCGGCGCCGCAGCGCATCGGCCTCCGCGCCCGTGGCCCCCGCCTCCTGGATGTCCGCCGCCGCCGCCCTCCCGCCCTCCGCGCACCTCCTCCCGCCGGCGCTCGCGCTCCCGATACCCCCGCCCCCGCCCCCTGCGAGCTCAAGCTCGATCGCGATGTCGCCCCCGGCGGCGTCGTTCCTCGCACAGGGCCGCCCGTCCGTGCGGACGCAGTCGCCCCCCATCGCGGCAGCGCAACCAGCACGCACGGCGGTCAGCCCTGCGCAGCAGCAGCAGGCACCGCAGACGGAGCGGCGAGGCCGCTCGAGCACGCGCACGCCGTCGGCGGGGAGCGCGTCCTGGGAAAGGGACGCGTCGTCGCGCGGGGCGTCGATCGGGAGCAGCCCGCTGGGGAGTTTGAGCCCGGACGCCACGGCGCACGCGGGCCGCGCGCAGCTCGATGCGGTCCTTGGGGGCGCGGGGGCGCTCGCGGGCTCCGGGCGCGTGGTGGACCGCGAGGGCGAGCGGGGAAGGGAGCGCCGCGGGCGCGAGCGCACGAGCGGGAAGGTCCTCGCGGGGAGCGTGGCGGCGTCGCCGCCCGTGGCCACCGCTGTTGTCGACGCCCCGCGGATGCCGGAGCGCGAGGTGTATGGAGAGGCGGAGGCGGAGGCGGAGGTGGAGAGCGCGAGCGTGGCGGACGAGGCGGCGTCGAGCGCGGGGAGCAGCACCGCGCCGCGCATGTCCGTCTCGATCTCGAGCGGGTCGAGCAGCGCAACGAGCGCGACGGTCACGCGCGGCCCGCGCGCGGCGGGGTCTGTGTCCGCGGCGTCGGTCTCCACGGGCGACGACGACGAGGACGAGGACGAAGAGCCGAGCGTGGACGTGGGCAGCGCGGAGATGCGCACGGCGGCGAGCGTCGAGGCGGAGGCGGCGCACCTGCGCCGCGCGGAGGAGGAGCAGCGCCGGCGCGTGCACCCGACGCCGTCGAACTCGCCCGTCGTGGGCGTGCGCCGCATGGCGCCCGCGGGCGTCGGGGCCGCGTATCGCGCGGTGCCGCCGTCGGTACCAGCACCGTCCTCAACAACACCACCACCGGCGGCGAAAGCGAGGGCGCACGTCAGGGGCGGGAGCAGCGGCGGGTCGACGCCCACGGCCGATACGCCGAGGGGGCAGCGCACGCCGTCGCCCGCTATATCGACACACGCCCCATCACCATCTACCCACTCCACCTCCGCCTCCTCGCCAACGGCAAGCAGCCCCTCTCCGCGCGCACGCACCCCCAGCGCCGGTCTCGGGGGCATAGGCCTGGGCGGTATAAGCCTCGCGGGTATAGGCCTCGCGGGCCCAGGCACCGCAGGCGCCGACGCACGTCTGCGCCCGCCGCCGCTCATCTCGCCGCCCGCGCAGCCCGCGAAGCCGAGCACGTCGTTCACCGCGGTGTCCTCGCCGCGCGGGGCGCTGCCCGCTGGCGGCGCGCTTGTTGGAAGCACCAGCACCAGCACGGCGAATCGGCCGACGAGCCCCACCGCTGGGGGTGGTGGCGGCGCGGAGACGATCGTGGGGAAGGCGGTGGACATGATGTCGAGCGCGGGGGCGTACCTCCGGCTGTGGGGACGGGACGAGGCGTGAGTCTTGTCTTGTTCGGGGGTGTGGACGGATTTCTATTTTTTTCTCTTCTTTTGTTTGGTTCAAGGTTCCGGCTACCTTCCTCTCTCTCTTTGAACTTCCTGTTGTTTATCGGACTGCTCTTTCATTTCTGACGCGCTCGTATTTTGCATATCACGTACCTAACTTACCCGCATAACGCACAACGTACCGCACCGCACAACGCATTGATCTTGGTTCACTTATACTAATGGCCGCTACTTACTTACTATATCCCGCCGTACGCGATTTGTTTATTATGTATGCTACGCGGCTTCTGCAATGTTTATTTTGGTTGTATCTCTGCTTTTGTCTGACGCTCGGGGTGTCGTTGCCTTGAGTCTGCTGTGTTGGGTTGGCACTCGTTGTGGTCCACTGCACGCTGTACGTCAGTCACAGTTGTCGTGGGTTCGGCATTGCAGTAGATGTCATGACATGATCGACCTGTGGAGATATGTTGGCGTGTGTTTCCCTGTGCTGAAGAACTGGTCAGTGGAGCGTAGGCCTCGGCATTGCCAGTGATGTTGTGCCAGTGCGTTGCGTGTGCGTTTACGCTCGCAAAATCGTATTCTAGCACTGTGAATCCTGATTCCTGCGCCATTTTATCAGCAAAATATTGAGACTGTAAAGCTTCAAAGATTCAAGCTGGACGCGCCCCTGACGTTACCGACGTCGAACAATTTCCTATGTCGGCCAAAAACGACCTTCTCGGCAAACCCAAAGCGGCAGCGTCAGACGCGTCTTCCACGTGCCGGTGCTGCTTCAATCTCTTCCTCCATCTCGCCCGCCACCGTCCCCCGTCGCCCGCCCATCGCAGCCCCGCCGCCTGATTCCTCTCCAGCCTACATCGTCGCCATGTCCGCCCCATCGGGCGCCCCCTCGCCCGCGGACGCCCCGCCGATGATCACGACGATCAGCGCCCCGCCGCCCGCATCGCCCAACCCCTGGTCAGACCCCACGCCCCCGCCCACCGCCGCCCCCGCCGACGACACCGAGACGCCCCGCCCGGCCCCACTCGCCCCGCTGTCGCCGTCGGTGTACGAGCACGCCGTCTTCGCGGGCCCGCACGAGCCGCCGCGCAGCGCACCGCTGTCCGCGGCTGCGGCTGCGGTCCTCAGCGAGTTCGACCCGCTCGAGAGCCTCGAGGAGGCCGCCGCGCGGGACGCCTGGGCCGCGGCGGAGGGCCACCCGCCGCCGCCGCCCTCGCGCACCCCGACGCCGCCCGCGACGCCGCCGCAGCCCCCTGTGAAGGACCTGTCGCCCGCGGGCCCGCACCCCGCCGACGCCGTGTCGCCGACGGCGGCGCCCGCTTCCCTCGCCTCGCCGCCTGCAGCGACGTCGTCGCCGTTCCCCTCCTTCGCCTCGCTAGCGCGGAGCTTTGCGCTGCCGCTCGCGCGCGCACGGCCGCAGTCGCTCGATGCGTCTGCGCGCGCGGTACCGTCGCCGGCCACGCTGTCGTCGTTCGCCGAGCAGCAGCAGGCGGGCACGCGGCAGGCGGACGCGGCGCCTGCGCCTGCGCCGGGCAGCAGCGGGGCCGTCTCGCCCGCGCCGCGCGCCGCGGACGGCGGGTTCGACTTCCAGAAGTTCCTCGACCAGATGAAGACGAAGAGCGCGGACCCCGTGTCCAAGTACCTGCGCTCGTACGTCATCACGCTCTCCTCGCGGCGGCGAAGGCAGGCACGGGCTGGCTGACGTGTGTGTGTGTGCCGCAGGTTCCTGAGCAACTTCGCGAAGCGCACCTTCACGGTGAACGACCAGGTGAAGATCATCAACGACTACCTTGCCGTGCGTCTCCCCTCCCATCCGCCCTGCCGAGACTGACTTGCACGCGCCATATGCATAGTTCATCGCGGGGCAGATGCGCGAGTGCGACGTGTGGCGCGGGTGCTCCGACGCCGACTTCGAGAACGCGATGGAGGGCATGGAGAAGCTCGTCATGAACCGCCTGTACGACTTCACCTTCACGCCGCAGCTCGCGCGCGCCGTCCCCCCGCGGCCGATCACGACGGACGACCTCGAGCGCGACAGGGTGCTGGCGCAGCGCATCGCGCTCTTCGGGTGGCTCGAGGAGAAGCACCTCGACGTGCCCGAGGGCGAGGGCAGCAAGGGCTTCATGATGTTCGCGCAGCAGGAGCTGCTCAAGATCAACCACTACAAGGCGCCGCGCGACAAGCTCATCTGCATACTGAACTGCTGCAAGGTCATCTTTGGTCCGCGCGTCTTGTATTTGTGCTGGGCCTCTGCTGATCTGTTTGGTTGTGCAACAGGCCTCATTCGACATCTGCACAAGGAGGAGGGCGCGGACTCGTTTGTGCCGATTCTCATCTTTGTAGTGCTCAAGGCGAATCCTGAACATCTGCTATCGAACGTCGAGTGCGTGGATCTGACTTCCTTTCGAGCGATGATGCCGATATGTGTTCGTAGATTTATTAACCGATTCCGCAACCCCGAAAAGCTGCAGAGCGAAGCGGGGTACTACCTCTCGAGTCTGGTAGGCACATAATGCATCCATTGATATCCCTACTCAATTCCCCGCAGATGGGCGCGGTCTCGTTCATCGAGTCCATGGACCACACCTCGCTATCCAATATCACCCAGGAAGAGTTCGAGAAGTGCGCCATCCTCCCCTCCTCCGAAGTACACACTAACCTTCCCCACGCAGGAACGTCGAGGAGGCCATCCAGGCGCTCCCGCCCTCCGAGCCGCACTCGCCCAACATCGCCTTCGTCGAGTCCAAAATCCGCAGCCCGCCCACCGCCTCCTTCCCCGCCTTCCCGTCCTTCCCCTCCTCTTCCACCCCTACCCCCTTCTCCCTCCCGTCCACCCCCTCCTCCGCGCGCCAGCCGCCGCCCTCCCTACACGCGGGCGAGGAGTCCGCCGAGCCGCTCGCGCTCGGGCCCGCGTCGCTCTCGGACGACGCGCGCCGCCTGCTGCAGCGCACGGGCGACACGATCTCGAAGCCGCTCTCCGCGATCAGCCGCATCTTCGCGGACGCCCTGGACGGCGCGGAGAATCGGCTCGCGTACCTCCCTGGACCGTTCGCGCCGTTCGAGCTTGGGCGCGAGGCGCGGGAGGCGTCGGGTGCTGCTAGTGGCGGTGGGGGTGCGGGTATGAGTGGGGGTGCTGGTGCGGGTATGGGTGGTATGGGTATGGGCGGCGGCGGTAGTGCCGGAGGGCGGGAGGCCCCGCCGCAGACGCCGCTGAGCGCAGGCGCGTACGGCCCCCCACCCGTGATCCAGACGCCGTACAAGCCGCGCGTGCGGCGCGCGCCGCCGTCGCCGACGCCGTCCCTCGGCGGGTACGCGCCCGACGAGACGCCGTCGCGCGGCGGGCCGCACACCCACACCCCGCTCGCGCTCGGGCCGTCGCAGCAGTACCTCTTCTCGCCTGCCACTAACACGCCGGGGGTGCTCGCGCCGCCGCGGTGGGACAGCGCGGGGGGCACGCCGCACCTCTCGCGCACGCCGACGCCCGCGCTCGACCTCGCGGGCGTGCAGGCGCAAATCGAGCGCGCGCACGGGGACGCGGCGGCCGCGGCGCGCGCGACGCTCGCGCAGATCTTCCCCGCGGTGGATGCGGAGGTCGTGGAGTGGGTGCTTGAGGCGAACGATGGGGATTTGGGGAAGAGCATCGAGCAGCTGTTGGATATTAGCGGGGGGGAGTAGGTGTGTGCGTGTGGGGTGGGTGGGAGGTAGTGGAGGTGGGTGTGAGAGGGAGGGTGCTAGATCGAGGTGCTAGATGTGTATCGTAGGATTCTGTGGCTTAATTTTCATATGTTTTCGGTGCTGCCGCTCGGCGCGGATACCTGGTATGTGTCGGTTTCCGGAAGTGGACGAAGACGCAGGATGTGTGTACGTTTAATCTGAAAGTCAAGAGCTGAAGCGTGAAGCTTTGAAGTGGTAGTTGAGTTGTAGCGGATTTCGCCCTGGTTTTCAAACCAGAATTTGTCCCACTTAAGTACTAATTATTTTCCTGTGTACTAATTTACGCTGAAATAGTTGGATCGTATTTGGATATAATATTGAGTGCAGTTATGAACAGCTCTGAATATTACTACTACTTGTACAGGTCGGCGTAGAGTCAAGTAGGCGACTGGCGATCTATTAATAGAAATAATTGTGTACGCACAATCACCTGACCCTGTGACAATTCAATCAAATGTTCTTTCGACGAGGGAACCTCGTTAGACTCGGACTCGGAGATCGAATGGTTTCAATGCCGTTGCCCGTCTCTCTAAAGTCTCTTTGAAGCCCTACAGCATGCTCCAGTCCAACTCGATCCTGAGGCTCTCTGAAAATGATACACATTCGAACATATTGGCTTTATATCTATCTCTTAGCGACCAGACTTCATCCCACAATCCCCTTGACTGCCATATTTCTACCCAATTTGAGGCGACAAACGACAAAATACGCGTCGAACTGACGACTCTACCAGCCGAATTATTGACTGAAGTACTCAAATTGCTAACGTGGAAGGATATATTATATTTACGAATGGTGCGTCACTGGCTCGTTGACTGCAAAGCCTACCTGACATGGTGGGCCCTCTCCCAAGTAGACCTGTAAATACCTTTCGGAGGTGACAAGAACGCGAGCCATCTGGGCTCATCTTATCGACGAATACATTACGTCCAAGCCTTACCCCCCTCTGCTAGAGCGTCCGATCGACATGTACACATCTGGAGAGCTTGAGCATCAGCTACTGGTCTGGACTAGTGCAGATCTTGGCTGGGTGACAGACGACGGCCACGCCGCCCGGGAGCGGTCGATTCTTGCGGAGACACCAGAGTTTGTCCACCTGATAAAAGGAGGGCGGTGGTTGCTTGTAACGACAGATATCGGCGCAGTGACTTATTACGACCTCGACGCGGACAATATTACGGGCGTGCTTCTTATCCCAGCACAGGTGCACAAGCCTCATCCAAGCTACAAAATCAAGATGATTGTTGAGATAGACACGAAGTCTCCAGTTCTCAGCTTCAAGATTGGGTTTTTTATAATTGGTGTGCCAATCCCGCAGGACAGTAACCCACATCCCACCGGAAGCAAGGCTATGTTCCAAGTCTGGGATGTTACTCTTGTTTTAGACGACTCGCGGAACGGTATTGGATTGAGTGCAACGGAACTTGCAGTTTTCGATCGTCCATCTGCTATTAGAGGCATCCTAGAATTCTCCTTCCTTGGACCAGCTATTGCATTTATCGCCCTGATTCCCCGACATGGTCTGTACACGTTTGTGCTTGAATGGACACAAGTAGTTGAAGACGCATCCAAATATTATTGGAGAATATTAAATCATGCTTCAAGTTCGGTAAGCATTCTCAACATGTTGAAACGTGACGATGTTTTCATGTGTTCTACAGTCTCTCATACAGCTTCTCCCGGAAAAAAGAATTCTTGTCGCTTCGAGCGACTACGTCAAGTTATTCGACTACTCGCTGGTCAAAGAAACGTTATGCACTGCGCAGCAAAGCCCGCACTCTCCCACGCTGGACCCTATCTGGAAACCATACATCGGCCATTTGTTTTCTGGATACATGTCTATGTGTTTCAGCACTTCTGATGCAACGCGAATCAACTTCGTGTCTAACAGGCACATTCATTCCATGGTCATCAGGAATGCCTCATTGCCAGATGAAGTACCATCTTTATTTCATCTCGTGAACGCACCTGGAAATGGCTTCTTCATTAGCGAGTCGTTCTTAGGATTTGCACGTTCTGTCGCAGTTGACTTTGATCAAGACGTGTGGCTTGTACGGTATAACTTTCCAGACGACGAAAGCCCTGGGCTTCTTAAATATGTCCGGAAACATCTTAAACACACATTCCTTGCCATGTGTCGGTGTCCTGCAGTGGACGAGGACTCGGGACGTGTGGTTGTTTCAGATTATTCTGAAAGCCGTGAGCTAGTTATAGCTGATTTTGCTCTTATTTTCACGCCATAATTCATGTATGTATCATCATAAATTCTATACCTCCGATAATATTTGGTTACATCACTGGACACAAACTTCATAAATTTCTTATAGGCTACAGAGAGCTCTTGCGATGTGTTGTGTTCACTGGCAAAGCAGTTTCTATGTATCTCCTTTGTATCAGTTATGACCATCAGTATCGCAAACAAATTAATATTCAGCAGCAAGTTGCCACTGCATAATTTCAATCACGCACCCTGGAGTGGGTTGACATCTCAAAAATATCCTCCAATTTTGCTCTTATTTTCATGCCACAGCTCATATAAATACATCTATTAATACCAGTTTTATTGAGTACCTTCAACAATTGCTTCAATCACGTTGAAATAAATTCTGCAATCCGAAATTATCAACAAAGACTGCTGCAAAATCATAATACGACGATCTTTCTCATTACTATCAAAGCATCAAGGCTTAGTGTAGTTGTATAAACACATCTGCAGACGATACCAAAAGAGCCTTGCGCACCAATCACAATTCATTGGCGCACTGCTGACCCAGATCTAGACACAAGCTTCGCGCGCTTCAAACGGCTGAGATATGGCCCATCGTCTTCATTTCGGACATAGTATGCCCAATCGGCAGCGCTATCTGATTCGACTTGCGACCTTCCATTACCAAGGAATGCAAAGCGATTGCTGATAATCTTGAAGTCCCAGTCCTCGTACCGCGGCTCGGCGATTGCCTCCAGGTAGTGCAGTGTACTCCCAGGCCAGAGCGCCGTCACCTTGCCGGTTATGTGGTCGCCGTTCTTGTACCAGGATTTGCAGTTGTGCGTCCAGACAGTGGCCTTCATGAACTCGTCCTTGAATGCGATGAAATCCTCTACGGCTTTCTTTTTCGGCATGAAGCTGTGGATGTTCTCGGTTTGCCAACGATTGATCATTCTCAACATGTAATCTGCTTGGGCCTCTATATTCGGAAAAGCCCTTGGATGTTAGCACCACTTTTATTCGTTAAAACGAAGAACACTTACCAACGGCAACAATCAAGGACCCGTTACCGCAGGGGCTATTTGGCCCAATAAACATGAAGTAGTTGGGAAAGTCGTGGGCTGCGATTCCGAGATATGACTGTGCTTCGCTCGCCCAAGCCTCCGCAAGGCTCCCGCCGCTGGAGCCAATCAGCGGAAATCGAGGCCTATAAGAGACGTCGAATCCAGTAGCGCAGATTAATACATCGACGTGGTGTTCCTGGCCAGTTGCAGAAACACATCCATGCTCGGTAATCTTCGCAATTTCACCAAACACGACATCGACGTGGCCTGACGCAAGCGCCTCCAGATAGCCGGGTCCAGGCGTCAACCTCCTGCAGCCCAGAGGGAACGTGGGTATGACAAGCTCTTCGAGGGCCTTGTCCTGCAGCGTGTTCTGCATCTGCTTCTTCGTGGCGTCTAACATGTCTCTCTGCGCCGGCGAATCGGCGATGAGGACCGGAAAAAGTTCGTTCACGTTCATTTCCAGCTGCTTGCGGTACGCGAGGAACAATTCCGGGTCCGCGGCGAAGCGCCGACGTTCTTCCTCCGAGTATGTACGCGATTCAAAAGTTCGCGACTGCACCACCCATGCCGGCCCACGAATGAAATTAGTGACTTTCTTGGCCAGAGGACTTATTGCGGGGAGAACCTGTAGCCCCGAGGAGCTGGTCAAAATTCTAGTCAGCACTACGCAGTATGAACCGCTAGATGAAACAGACCCATTGCCAATTATCCCAACATGTTTGCCCTCGAGCTCGACCGAAGCGTCCCACAGTGCGGTATGAAGCAGCGGTCCTTTAAAATCGTATAGGCCATCGATTTCAGGCCATTTCCAAGCATTTGTGATACCAGTTGCATTGATGAGAACACTGCATGAATCGTGTTTTATTGTCCCATCTTCAAGGTTCTTCACATCGACTTCCCACTCCCCGGTTTCCTCTTTCCATATAGCCCCCACAACTTGATGCCTGAGGCTGATGTATTTGCGTAGATCATACTTCGTCGCGAAACAGTCAAAATAATTGCGGATTTCTCTTGAGCTAGCGTACACTGACGACCAATTCGGGTTGGGTTCAAAGGTGTAGGTGTAGACATGTGCAGGCATATCGCAGGCACAACTACGTCCAGGATCAGAGCGGGTAAGAAATATTATATGCAAGTTCAAAGTTGATAACATACCCTGGATACGTATTCTCAAACCATGTTCCCGAGATATCTTCGTTCTTTTCGTAGATGGTGAGGTCGAAGTAATCGAATGACCGCTGCAACTTGTATGCTAGCAACAAGCCAGATGCCCCCGCACCAATGCAGATTACTTTGAGGCGCCTGGGAGAGTGGATTGGTTTGTGACATCCAAGACCATCGGCAGCAAACTCTCCCGATTCACCAGGCTGGCTGGACATCCTCGGATAGAGGCTGGGCTCATGGCGCTCTCGCTTTATATATGACCTTCCTTCGATGCCTGGGATAGGATAACCTTCTGATAGCTATCACGTATCAGTGGACGTGGTGCAGATGGAACCGAATGAGGAGCTGGCAGGGATCCACTAGAACTTCGGATGCTTGACTTGACGTCGATTCAAAGACTGGACTATTCCCGTCTCGTCCGAGTCAGTGCGCATTACCAAAAATCCGGCTTGAATAACCTGTGGCCAAGCAGCTTGTCCGTCCAATGACCTGCGCAAGACCGAAGGATCCTGAAAAAAGAGTTCTGCTCGCAGCTAGATCGGAAGGAACGAAGCGTGTAATTAAAGGAAGACAGGGGCCGAAGGCAGCGTGAGGTTCTCATGTGGCGTGAAGAGAATCTGGGATGGCTCAATCGTTACGCGCATCGCGTTGGAGTTTGGTTGGAGTTTGGATTTTGTAAGGCACTCCGCGCACGGCACAAAACTCGCGTCACCCGCTATCACGGCGCCTTGCGCGTGGGATCTTTCCCTGAGTAGCGACTTCGAGTGACTCGTCCCGGCGAGATTAGATGCTTTGGAAAAATTCAGTCATCATAGGCAACATTATTAGACGTCGGCCAGAGCTAGACATTACTAGTAATATATTCGACGGTATGATACAGGGAACAGAGACTGTGCTCAGACATGAGAGGGAAAAGCGGGAGAAAAGTCGCAGTTTGGTTGCAACACACTTCGCTGCGAATAGAGATACCGAACGAAAACCCTAAACAGTTCGCTGGTCACATTAATAAATCATAGATGCACATGGATCACTGCGAGGCTTTAATCAACGCCTTCTGTCCATCTTTCATGTGCTCCTCGTCAGTCTTGACGCTCGTCGTGAAAGCAGCGTCATGGCCAGACCAGTCAGTTGAAATCTACAATTGTGAATGTTAACGACGTATAGCGGAATGAATGCGCGATACTTACTCCAAACGAAGCGAAAAGACTTTCGATTCCAGAGAACAGCTTCTTGATAGATTCTTTACGAGACTTGTAGTCTTCGGAATCCAAGGAGAATTTCTGGAAGTCATAGGGCGCTTGCCTTACCACCGTCAGTTCCTGGAGCGACGTTTCCATGGTCCTACATCCTATTTCAGCATTTGGTGGCAAGTAAAGGTCAAAAACATACTCTTTGAGATTGTGACGGTACCCAGTGAGGGCCTTGTTCTTTTCTTTTCGCGAGAATTGATCGACGTGGTAGATAGTTTTGACCAATGAAGCAGTACGACCACTGTACGGCCGAGGAATGTACGCAGCAAGCTTGATGAGGTCGAGCATCTCCTTTGTTGTGCTGATGGAAATTTCGCCCAATTTCAACAAGAGAGCCTCGATCGCAGAAAATTCGCCTTCCTCGAACTTGCCCGGAGAAGAAATATGAGCCTTCACTTTGGTCAGCAGCCTAGCTATGTATGAGTTGTATGTACATGGGCAGCAAATACAACCGCTTACTCCTTGATAGCAAACCACAGCTTGCCCCCCTTGAGGTAGGTCCTCCACTCCAGTGAAGTGGTGGGTTTGGCATTGACGGCAAGCGGTATGTAAGCCGTCATGAGCGCTCTTACCACGATGCCGCTCACTTCCTAGAGGGATACATACAATGAGTTCAGATATCGCAAAGGTAAGCATGAATGCGCACCTCCGATGGGGGCTTCTGAGCCAGAGCAGTGTAAATATCGGTGGCCAATTTTTTAACATCGGCAAGAACAGTCCTGTCTGAGATTCTGCGTCGAAGATCAGAATCGGATCACAGAAACAGAGAAAGCAAGACTAACCCCTCCCTGATAATGTCCCTATCGACTAATTTATCTTTGCTGATGACGTCCAGCAGGGCCTTCAAAGTAGATTTATCGTCCGTTATGCGGTGTAAAATATGGTCCGCGACAAGGGCTTTGGCAGCGTCGTCTGAAAGATTCTGGGAAACTAGTTAGTAGGCCAGAATGGGACCCAGAACATGACGAACTTTAAGGGATTCGTCTTTGAGAGACTCAAGCGCTTGGTTCAATTGCTTCCTCTCAGCCAACCAACCATGAATGTGGAACACAGCTTCCTGGGTGCTGTCGTCCGGAGGAAGGTGAGAACGGGTTTTATCGAAAGAAACGGTCGCATGGGGTAAGCCCAATAAGATCCTACAGACAAAAATCCGTTAGAAAAGCAACACTTTCTATAATGGCACATACTGCTCTAATACCGGGATGGCTGTCGTGTATTTATCAAATAGATCCCAGTTGTTGTCCAGCGCGTCAATTGAAGTTGATTCCAATTTAAGCATCGTTTGTATGATTGCTTCATAGACTTTGTTCGAGCGGGTGACGATCTGGGCTGCTGTATGAACATTTCGAGGAGCAACGGTGGCATTGACACTGGACAGTCGGATAAGCGCCGCAAGGAGATTGACAGCAGGAAATTGGTCCTTGACGTCCTTGATTTTTTTGAGCTCAGCCTGGACGGTCATATCAATGGCAGCCTGAGAGGAAGGTCTGTTCGACATGGCTTTGTTTCCGGATTACAGACACACAGTCTACGAATGCGACCTTTATATATTGTGCCCACGTCTGCTTTGTCGATCTCAACGGTGGAAATCTGCAACGTGGGGAATGTCATCCAAGCGCTTATTTGGATCACAAGAGGGAAGGCCAAATGAAGGCCAAAAGCCACTTTACGGAAAAAGGGGAATGAAACAGGGAGCCGAGAACGTAGCACTTGAGTCGCATTGGTGAATCCTGTCTATCTTCATGCCGTGAGGATTTGCGGATAAAAGTGGGAAGCTATTGAACAGATTGACGAGCCTCATGGAGACTAACCGATAAATCTTGGACAGGGCTGCACACGAGGACTACGTGAGGACTACGTGAGGTTTCTGACAACTAAAGCTTCTAGGCATTGAATTGAATGTAAAATTATGGATGTCGTAAAGCTTACCGTTATCCAAACTATCCGGCGCGCGCCAAGGCCCAAATCCTGCATGCTCCAGATAAATTACTTGTATAGACGCCCATAGTAGACTGTCGCCCATGTCGGCTACGCCACTCACAACAATGGAAATTGTCTGCACGTAATCTCCCGGTTTTCACGTACCCTGCGACAAGTCACAGTAACATACAGTGCTTTGCATATTGTTTTGCGCGACGAACTTTCCAGCGAGCGATTCGATGTGACTGACAGTCACTTTCCCACAAGCGAATGAATTGCGGCGCAGCGGCACCGGAAGGTCACTTGGTTGGAAAGCTTGGGGAAAGCTCAGGAAATCCACAGCCACCTCACTGGCATTGTATGGCATTGTGGTAGATGAATTTTATTGATAAAAATACTGTAGGTAGATGCTCAAGCGCTCAATATTTCTCCAATATCAGTTCTAACTTCAATTCGATTTCGCACCCTCCGAGAGTATGAATCCAAAAATAGTCCATCCTCCAGCGGCCAGCCGTTGAGTTTAAAAGCCTTTGTGAAGCCTTGAATGGTTAAACTTTAAGTGATTCTATACACTGCTTGTCTTCAGACCAGTCTAGACCGACTCGGAGCCTAGTCAGAGGCACCGCCCGCGGCATAGCGCTCTGGTTAGCAGCCATTGGCATTGGGCCGGCCCGCGCCACAGTGGGTGGGAAAGTGACTGTCAGTCACATCAAACCGCTCGCCGGAAAGTACGTCGCGCAAAACAATATGCAAAGCACTGTAAAATGATGAGCCAGTCAACTTGAATTCTTGTTGAATTCAAAGTCAATTCTGCAAAAAGAAAGGAAGAAATATCTCACATGAGTGCCATCATTTGGCGTGTTTTACAGAAACGCGCAACGTGCGTGCCCGTAATTTACAGGTTTGTGAAGTTTGCGACGCAATGACAAGCGACTCAAAGTTGACCGTGACTCGTGGGCGGAGTTTGATATTTGCCTGATTTGTCAGATTGACCAACGACAACTCTTCTTCTCCAGCAGCCATCTTCTCCTGCTTGTTAGTCTGCCACCCGATATACACACAGTCAAAATCATATCTATATCAAAGTTTAGTCTTCTTGGAGGAAATTGGTGTCATGATATCTGGAAAGCGCAGCGCAGAAGGTCAGTTATATCGGTTGAGGACTAGAATCTAACGAAAGCAGCGCCAACCGTTTGTTATATCAGTTGGGAGCACCATTCCAGCGAAACGTCCGAGACCGACTGAAGACTCTCTTGAGCTTGAAAACGAAGACGACGTTATACCACCGTCTCCACCCGATACATCATATGTGCCCAGAAGTGCCACCATCAATTTCAGTGCTCTTACTCGCAAATTAGCAGAGAATAAACGGGCAGATGACGATGTTCCGATGCTGAACCCCACCTCTTTCGACATTCATAGAAGGCAACAGGACAAACTAATCTCACACATCTTTATGGACCAGGATTTCTCGTGGCTACACCTCAAGCCGGATCACCAGTCGCGTCCGTTGTGGATTAGCCCGGAAGATGGACATATCATCTTGGAAGCGTTTTCTCCTATAGCGGAGCAAGCTCAAGACTTCCTCACAGCGATCAGTGAGCCCGTCAGTCGGTATGTTGATTTTCTCGTCTCCTTGACGTTATCTAACCCATTTCAGACCAGCGATGATCCATGAATACAAGCTTACTTCCTATTCTCTGTACGCTGCGGTTTCTGTCGGCCTTCAAACAGATGATATCATTGAAGTTCGTGCATTCGTTTTATCTTATTTATGTTCATATCGTCTGACGAGTAATCTATCAGGTACTGAACCGTTTGTCCAAGGTCAGTAGATGATTCACATTTTCCGAGCTGTACTCAATTAAATTGTACAGGTCCCTGTTCCGGATACTATTGTTGCGTTTATCCGTGGATGCACTCTGAGCTACGGCAAAGTCAAGCTTGTTCTAAAGCATAACAAATACTTCGTCGAATCGAGCCACCCCGAAACCTTGCAACTGTTGTTGAAGGATAGGCTAATCCGAGAGGCTCGGATTATTACGACTCAGACAGACAATAGTATCAAAGCGGCGACTTTCACCACATCTAAAGCGCCAACTAGAGGCAATTTGGTAATTCCCGGAACGGAGAAGAAAAAGGACGATGATGGTAAAACAGGCCCGCAAAACGGAGCTCCGAGCGATGCAGATCTGTTCTCGTCGGTAGTGGGCGTTGATGCAGGTAAGTTTGTCCTCTTGTCCAAGTTGTGCTATTATCTAGCATCTTCCGCAGATGAAATCGAAGAAGATGACGATAATGTACATGCCTTCCAAATCAAAGACGACAAAATCGATGTAGGGTTTAAATTATTTTCCGCGGCCCAGGACTAATTTTTGAATACAGGAAGTTAAGAAACGATGTAACGAACTTGAATACCCGATGTTGGAGGAGTATGACTTCCGCAACGATACCGTAAATGCGAATCTAGACATCGATCTTAAACCGGCTACTGTGATCCGTCCGTACCAAGAAACCAGTCTGAGTAAGATGTTCGGAAATGGGTAAGTCCACGTTCCCGGTCGGAGTCTGATATATGTTGACATATTGCATGCAGCCGTGCACGTTCGGGCATTATTGTCTTGCCCTGTGGTGCAGGAAAGACGCTTGTCGGAATCACAGCAGCGTGTACGATAAAGAAGTCATGTCTTGTGCTGTGTACATCATCGTATGTCGACATCTTTCTCCTGTGACTTAACCAGCTTATTCCTGCTAGGGTGTCTGTAATGCAATGGAAACAGCAATTCATGCAGTGGTCAAATGTCACTGACCGCCAGATAGCCGTGTTCACCGCAGACCAAAAGGAGAAGGTGCGTGTTCTTGATCTGTACAGTTCTCTGCTCTCATCGTTATACAGTTTGCTGGAGAGAGCGGTATTGTTGTGTCAACATATTCTATGGTGGCAAATACGCACAACAGGTCGCATGAATCCAAAAAGATGATGGAATTCCTTACTTCGCGTGAATGGGGTTTCATCCTCCTTGATGAAGTCCACGTCGTGCCTGCAGCAATGTTCCGACGGGTGGTTACCACCATCAAGGCCCATTCAAAGTTGGGGCTCACTGGTAAATGAATTCACCCCTCTGGCTTGCTTTGCCTTTCTCACTGAACTTAAATCATAGCCACTCTCGTGCGCGAGGACGATAAGATTGCGGATCTCAATTACATGATCGGTCCAAAACTTTACGAGGCTAATTGGATGTACGTCTGTCTAACGAAGGTTCATTGAATTGAAGCACATTTTTTCTGCTTAAGGGACCTTGCCGCGAAGGGACACATCGCCAACGTTCAGGTAGGTGATTCTCTCTGACCTAGGTTTGTTATTAAATCATTATTTGACCTAGTGTGCCGAAGTATGGTGTCCGATGACGCCTGAATTCTATCATGAATATCTGAAAGAACAATCACGCAAACGCATGTTACTGTATTGCATGAATCCCAATAAGTTCCAATCTTGCCAATTCCTGATCAAATACCACGAAGACCGAGGAGATAAAATTATTGTGTTTTCGGATAACGTCTTCGCTCTCGAGGTGCGCGGACTTTTTCTTGTGCGGTCGAACAATATTTATACTACCCTCCAGGCGTATGCCAGGCGACTCGGGAAATTATATATTCACGGTGGTGTCGGACAAGTGGAACGCATGCTAGTCTTGTCCAAATTCCAGCACGATCCGCGTGTCAACACCATCTTTTTGTCGAAGGTATGATTATAATACACGTCGTTAAAAGTGACCGCACTAAGTATTCCTCCCCAGGTCGGGGACACGTCTATCGATCTACCCGAGGCCACATGTTTAATCCAGATATCATCCCATTTCGGATCTCGGAGACAAGAAGCGCAGCGGCTCGGTGAGTAAAGTCTACCTGTACAGTTCGTGTTGCCTGACCCCCATAATCAGGGCGCATCCTGCGTGCGAAACGCCGAAATGACGAGGGCTTCAACGCGTTCTTCTACTCTCTGGTGTCGAAAGATACGCAAGAAATGTTCTACAGCACCAAGCGCCAACAGTTTCTGATAGACCAGGGCTATGCCTTCAAAGTCATTACCCATCTGGATGGTCTGGAGAATCTTCCGGACCTGGTGTACCGGACACAGGATGAACAGATCGAACTGCTGCAGTCGGTGCTGATTGCGAACGACCACGATGCCGATCTTGGCACCGATATCCGGGCCGTGGAAGGTGATCTGGCGGGAACGGTGACATCGAAGGACTTCGGGCCAATGAAGTTCCCTGCGGCACAGAGGACAACGGGGTCTCTTTCTGCATTGAGTGGGGGTCAACACATGTCGTATGTGGAGCAGAACAAATCTGCCAACCGGGGGATCGCTCGTGCAGGTCCTTCCGCTCAATCTTCGCGGCACAAACTTTTCTCAAAGCGCGAAAAGGAGAAGGCCACTGCGCGGAAGGAGGCACGTTCTGGGGGAATGTGATAAGCGTAAGTGTTGGACGCAGCTAAGGGTGCTTAATTTACTTGCGTGTTTTCTTGATAATACAGTGGTCTTTCTAGACACAGTCGGTACCGTCATAACGTAAATAATGACACCTACTTTGTCTGATTATTTCTTGGTAAATCATACTGTAGTTTGTCTTAGCGTTCATACTGATAAGTCGTCGTTTACAGTAGCTGTTGTAGTTTAGCATTTAAGTATAACATTGAATTATTAGTCCATGCTACACCCACCTTCAAGCAATCGAAAGAGTCGAATGCTACTTACTTCCGAGTCCGCTGCGCAAACAGGTATATACAGCCAACATTGCAACTTACAGCTTGGTCAGCAAACACCCCTTTTACTTTTTCAACGTTCAACGTTCAACGTTTCAACCTGCGTAAACTGCGTGTCGCCGAGACTTGGTCGGAACACAACCTTGCCAGCCTCACGGATCTCCAATAATCTTCCACGGAGCTCTTCATGCGATGCAGAATTCAGCTCCTGATCTAGCTTAGAAAGTTGCCCTGGGGAAAAATCATCCGAAATTTATGCTCTCAAAATTTCCGCCATTCACGGACTAACAGGGCGCCGGAACATTCTTACCTTTGCCAACCTCGGTCTGAACTCCAGTTCAACATTATTGCTCTTCCGCACCTCTTCTGGTACTAAATGACATCCATGTAAGTACTCCGTGATTTCGGCCGTCTGCACATCACCAGCTTGTGGTTCCTCAGTGAAATCAATACAGCCCGCTTGATCTACTCGTCCAGCGACTCTATGGAAATGCACCTGGGAAACACTTGGCTACATATCGAGTTCATTGTTGAAAGGAAGTAATTGCGCCGCCATAAAATGAGCCCTTCTCTTTCCCATGTACTCCGCTTGCGTAGTATCAGCTCGATTCTGATGCTTAGATTGCATGTGCAGTAGCTGCGGCTATCTATTGTACATAAAGACTATCTAAAAGTTCGATTCTCCTGACCTTCTATGAGCTTACCTCTCATCCTCTGCCATGCTTAACGACGGATTTCCAAGCGCCCCCTCCCCTCCCAAATCTATTCATGCTCGACTCGGCTTCACAAACCCTATTCACCACGAACGGCATCTCAGAGTCGTCTGTATTGGTGCAGGCGCATCTGGCCTACTGATTGCGTATAAGCTGCAGCGCAGTTTCTCAGATTTCGAATTGGTTTGCTACGAAAAGAATCCCGATTTAGGGGGTACTTGGTACGAAAACAGATATCCGGGGTGAGTTCCATCTTCCACCGCAATTATTTCTCAGTTATAACTGTTGCTAGCTGCGCATGCGATGTTCCTGCGCATACGTACACCTGGAGCTTCGAGCCCAACCCAAGTTGGTCTTCAGTCTACGCCGGTTCTGAAGAAATATACGAATATTTCAAAAGATTCTCTGAAAAATACGATCTCGGAAAATACTGCAAGTTCGGCCATGAAGTGACCTGTGCTACATGGAATCCGACCTCGTCGAAGTGGGAGATTATAATCAGCAACGGCTCAGAAACTATTCATGATTCGTGTGACGTGCTATTCAATGCAGCAGGCCTACTAAACAACTGGAAATTGCCTGACATCGACGGTCTCCGCGATTACAAGGGCAAACTTTTACACACTGCCAGCTGGGACCAGAACGTCGACCTTATTGAAAAGCATGTTGGGCTAATCGGCAATGGGTCAGTGTATCGCAGAACATTCTGAGCTCCACCTTATATCGTCATTACCCAGATCTTCCGGAATTCAAGTTCTTCCCGCTATCAGCTCGCAGGCTAGTAAAATCACCACTTTCATCCGCCATCCCACTTGGGTTTCGCCTGCTCAGGCTCAAGAACAACACATCTACTCTGAGGATGAACGCCGCGTGTTCGAATCTGACCCGGAAGCTCTCCTGAGCTACCGCAAAGCGTTGGAGACAGGATTCAGCGGCCTCTGGCCTGTTTTTATCGCCGATTCTGACACGCAGAAAACGACTTTTGATGGGATGACCACGATGATGAGGGACAAGCTGCGTAACGAAAAGCTGGAAGAACTCGTAATACCAAGCTGGGGCGTAGGTTGCAAGCGCATTACTCCCGGCGTGGGGTATCTTGAAGCACTTGCATCGGACAAAGTGGAGGTTGCTTGGGGGGATATCGCAAAAATCAACGAGCGTGGTCCCGTTGGCTTTGATGGAATGGAATACCCTGTCGACGTGCTGATATGTGCTACCGGATTTGACGTGTCCTACCGACCCCGCTTCCCCATTATTGGAACCTCCGGGCAGAGTCTGGGTGACGTCTGGGCAGACGTCCCTGAGGCATATTTCGGAATAGCCGCTCATGGATTCCCCAACTACTTCATGATTGGTGGTCCCAATAGTCCAGTCGGCAATGGGCCTGTCCTCGTTGCCCTTGGTAAGCTTTGGTGCTATCGAAGCTTGTATGTTGGTTCTGACTCCGTCAATACAGAGGCCCAGGCTGATTATGCGCTGAAGATGATAGATCGCTTACAAACGGAGAACATCCGAAGCTTCGAGCCCAAGCTCGAAGCGGTCCGCGATTTCTCTGAGCACCGTGATAGATACATGACGGGTACTGTATGGGATATAGACTGCGGCTCTTGGTACAGGAGGAACGGTAAAGTTGTTGCCACCTGGACAGGAAGCACCCTCCACTACCTGGAAGCCATTGAACAGCCCCGGTTCGATGACTGGGATTTCAAATATGCCGGGAACCGGTTCGCTTACTTTGGCAATGGTTTCTCTCAGACAGAGCTGGATCCCGAGGCTGATTGGGCGTTCTATTTACGCAATAAAGACGACAGCCCCTACATGAGCAGGAACAAGCGCCGCATTGCAACTACACATACCAACAGCAGTACACAGATCACACAAACGACTGTCAAGGTCCTCTAAGATACTGAATTCTACATCGAACGATTATCTCATTTTACTGATGTATCACGCTCATATGCACTACGAAAACCATTCGTCCTTTTCGAATTGATTTACATTGACATTTCTTCCACCATTCTACTACTTATATTGTCCCTGTTTTGTGTTATAAAGGTAGAGTAACGGCTGAGACGCTTTATGCCCCGCGAAACCGGCTTGACAGGAAAGAGAAGTGAAGGACGGGCCGATCCCAGAGCTAAAGACAGGAGAAGGTAGCGGAGTTTCGATGTTTGGCAGCCGCCTTCCCTTCAAGTACGTCACTACTCAAGTACTCACTTTTGACAAGCCCACCACAGCACCTCATGGGCGTCTAGGTCTATATTTTCATCGTCTCACATCGTACCCATCACCGCCCATTGCGCCACAGCGCAGGCTGTGCAGCCACAGCGGTTCAATTCAGCGGTTTCAAGATTTAGCGCAACAGACACAAAATTAAGCCTGTCGCAGTCCTCGTTTCTCAAGTTGTCACTGCACACCACGCCAATTATTTGGATACCGTGAAACCGACCAAACGGTTTAAATCCCTTTCCAAAAATATACAGGCCACGATAGGCAAAGCCACTAAAAATTTAAGGAGTACGTTTTCTAATTTCATCTAAGATTACAATGCGACTGCATTCGGCATTTATCTCGCAGGGAATCACCTGCCCAACCGTCTTCTAAGGCGCTTATTTGTGATCGTTATTCTCCTTTGGAGCACCAATGTTATAGCCTTCTATGATTAGGACAGGCAAGTTCTCAACCACATAAAAGGCCGCAACTTAGACAGTAGCAGATGTCCGTATTGACCTCGAAACAAAGACATGTCAGGACAGAGATCGCAGTCATCGAATGGCAATTCCTCTCTTCCCCCAGGAAACTCCCCGGGAGCTGGATCGATTGATTCGACTGGCATTTTGAATCAGCTCAAAGAAAAGGGCGTCAAGGACAGGTTCCCCGCCGCTAGTCTTGTCGCAGCACTCCTCCAGCAAATCGGTATCAACTTCACTCTCGCTCCCCGACATGTTCATACCGTGGCACAGGTCTTGGGCCGGTCCAATAAAGTCTACGAGGCAATCGTTGACTCGATGGGAAAATTCGACGCAGCCACTTCCGACGCCCTGGACGACTGTTGGGATTTGCTCGAGAGGTACACAACGGCTATCCCGGTATTAGAGCGGTATGCTCCACTACGCAATATGCGTTATGATCGATCTCTGTTTGATGATAATTTTATCTATTACGTATAGAATTTTACTGGACCTACCCCTCTTCGCTGTTTCTCTGGACAGCAAACATGCTCAGCTTCCTCCGGCTTCCAGCACACAGGAAGCTATCAGCTACCTGTATGCTTGGTCTGCAGAAAGGTATCAATTGACAGATGCGTTGGCAGCTCTCAAGAGCGAAGCGCTCCAGGTTGTTAATCATCCTGTTGTCATGGCATACAATATCTTGCTGACGGGGTTCCCAGAATCTTTCACCTGAAACTGCGAAGACTCTCCTCGCGCAATACATCACACATCGCATAACGGACGACAATTTGATGCTCAAAGCTCTGCATTCATTTATCGTCAAGAACGAATTGGTTGATGAGGATATCATCAAAGAAGGGTCAGCTATAATATTTAGCTGGACGGAAACGTTTTGATCGTGAGATTTCCGTGCAGCACTTCAGACAAGACTCTTCTCGCCGATGTTAAAAAGTTAACAACTGACATTTGTCGTGAACTGGCTCAAAAACCCCCATCCGAGGTAAATCACATTTTACTTGGCCTTAGCCCAACCTTAGCCCACAGATTACTGACGAATTATTGATTGTCCGTCTCCATAGGATATGAGTGGTCTTGCAGTGACGGTACTTATGATGACTTATACGCCATTTGCCGTCATTTCCAAACCCACCACCACCGTGGAATGGAAAACGTACCTCAAAGGCGGGAAGGTTTGGCTCGCCATTAAAGAGTACGCGGTGACCTTTTGGTATCTCAACAAGAAACTGATGAATATTTAGTTTATTGACCAAAGTAAAGGCGCATATTGCTTCGCTGGGTCAAATTTCGGAGGACGACATCGCTACTGTCGAGAAAATCCTACTGAACCTGGGCGAAATCACCATCAACACGGCCAAGGAGATGCTGGCACTTATTAAACTTGCCGCTTTCATTCCTCGTCCATACAGTGGTCGTACTGCCGCCTTGGTCAAGACTATCTACAGCGTTGATCAGATCTCTCGACAAGATAAACACAAGGCGTTCACTGAACACCGTTATAAACTTAAAATGTGGGTATTTGTTGCGTTCTGCCTGGTCATCTAATCTCAATTCTGAAATATGTGGTGATAGGATCATGGAAAAATCGCACCAGGAACTGACGTTGGTAAAAGAGGCTCCATACGACTTCCAGACCTTCTCCTTGGACTCCAGCGACTATCAATCGCGTAGGGATTCCATCAGAAGGATGTTCTCCGGGATGGAGGCGCTTTTCACCGTGTTTGAGGCGAGTGCTGCTACTCTGTTAGCTTCGATAAGTATCCTGACATCCGCGACCACAGATCTCAGCCGAATGGTCTCGGCATAATAATGCATTCACAAAAAGCGCTGATATTGACGAGAAACATATCAAAGATGGGAAGAAGGTTTTATTGGGAAAAGCGTCGTGATCTGGGAAGTAACACATGAGATGCACGAGGAAAATGGCATTCCTGGAGGTTGTTCATAATCCGGTCTTTTGGGCAACACGTCAGACAAGTGCCCTCGTATCTGAATATGTGACGAGATTTGGACGAGATCTTTTTTGCTAGATTTGACATACCTTCTATTTAATCAATAATTCATGACTATGTTTCGTTCAGGTTTTGGAAATATATCGACGCCTTATTAGCGACAGATCTTTCGCGTAAGGCTTGTAATGCTCAACAGTGCTCAGCATGCTGCTAACATGCCGCTACTGAATCATGCGAAAGTAATCACGGCATGTATTGTATTGTCAGCAAAGAAAATGCCAGACCAATTAGGCCAGCCCCATGCAGTACGATGTAGATCCGATTAGTACGGCTGATTATCGTGCGTCATCTGCGAATCGGAATCGACTTCGGCTGCACGGTGCGTTGAACAGGCGCCCATGAGGCATAATATTACCTAAGGCGCCTAAGTCATCAGTAGGGCATGTCAGTGGCGTCTCATGAGGCCGCATACGACCCAGACCAATAGGATACAAATCCGTTATCGATAGAATAACGGATTGGTACGAACCAGGAAGGAAAAACACCGTGCCATTCCACGAGGCTACGTTGAGGCCCAGTCGCATTGCGGTGCTGCCCGTGGGAGACAACGTAGAAACCGGAACGCATGCCCAACCTCGAGGACTTATCATGTAAATATTGCGCTAGAGAATGGATACTCAGTATCCATTCCCCTTTAGACTATGACAGCGTGCAACCAATGGGCGCTCCTTTGTGTTGCACTGCCGTCACAGGAGAATGGACTGAACATCCAGCCGCACATATGGGCAGGGGGTTGACGGGTAGAAATAACACCGTAATTATAATAATATAATAAGCCTTTGCATGCGCACCTACAAGCGGTGATCAGTACAATGCCACCGCAGCGTCCATTGGCACCACCGGTGGCTCCACGCCCCAGCTCTAGCCCGAATAATCAAACCCCCGCCAACCCTGCACGGGTGGCAGCCCTCGCGTCCTCGCATTCGAACCCCGATGACTCCGACTCGGAGGAGGAGGGTGAGGACCCTCCGTTCAACGCGAACAAGCCCGCGCCCCCGCCCCCGCCCGTGTTTCGTACACCTCAGACACGTCCGGCGCCGCCGAAAGCCCCGGGACCGGCGCCAGCGCAGACTCAAGCGCAGCCCGTCGCCCGCCGCCCCGTGCGCGACCGCTTCCCCGCGCTGAATTTGATCAGCGCGCTCTTGCGCGGTATCAGCGCGAACGATCCACGGTGCGGCGCGCAGGTATTCGCGCAGGTTCTTGAAAGCGCGCACGGGGTATACGACGCCGTCGCCGCGGGGGTGGAGGAACTGAAGTCGGGGAAGGCGTGGGACGCGCCGGCGCGGCGAGCCCTCTTCGACGGGTGGACCACGGCAGCAAGCGTTTTAGAAGAGTAAGCCTTGTTCATGATATGCGTAGTGGCCGGCGGCGGATGATAACCATACGCGCGGCGCCGTTTTTAATTGTACAGATTTTTGCTGGCCTTGCCCAAGACATATTATACGCCGTCGAAAGACATCGCGCTGGTCCTCCCACCGGATACGAGCACAGCAGAAGCTCTGGACTATATCGTTTCTTGGAGGGCCGACCGCGAGCAGCTGAAGAAGGCGATTGACAAGCTAGCACAGCAAGAGACGCAGGTCAGTGCTCGAATTTGCGTCTGAAGCGAGAGAAAACTTGCAACTTACGGATGCAACCCATAGTTCCTCAAATCGAGGGTGCCAAACGTCGGGTTGGGCTATACTCACTATAGTCCCTCCTGTGACAAAGACGATAGCATCATTCTCAACTCCCTTTCCGAATTTTACAAGGACTCGACCTTGACAGATGAGCAAATAATCCAGGGGTACGCCAACCCTTTTACCAATCACGCCGGGACTTACATGTCGCGGTAGGGTGGACAAAGAGGCGTTCGTGACAGATGTGAAAAAACTGAGCAAAGACCTGATCGAGTCGATGAAACAACCACCGTCTGGAAGATCAGAGCACACAGAGGTCAGTTCGTCGTCGAAAAACCGTGGACTGCGCTGTCGAATGGGTACTGACAGAACACCAGCGAACTATGCTCATCCTCCGTGCGCTGATGACCGCATACATCCCCTTCGCGCTGATCGCAGCGCCCCACACGGGATTCGCGTGGCGCACGTACCTGCTCAGCGCGCCCATCTGGACGACAATAAAGAGGTGCGCGTCCCCTCACTCCCCCCGGTCAGTCGCATCGTAGCTAACGTCCACCTTACAGCCTCCTAATAAAGGTCCAAGCACGAGATACGCCCCGCGCAGAGCTGGAGGCGCAATTCGCTCAGGCCGACGCGCGTCTGCGCACGCTCGGCGACGTCGCGATCGACACCGCGCCCGAGATGGACGCGCTGTGCAACACCGTGCCGAGCGCGCCGGCGCCGTTCGTGTCGCGCACCGTCGCGCTGGTAAAGGCATTCGACACGGTCGACGCGCATTCGCTGCTCGCGGAGAACAAGTCGCTATATGGACACCGTCAAGCGCTGAAGTTGTGCGTGTCTCTCCGCTTCCCCATTCCCTAATGTCTGAGCTGATGTTGATTGCTGGTGTGTACAGGGCAATGCGCGCTGCGCATACAGAGCTGGGCGCAATATTCAAGGGTGCGGAAGGCGACGTGCGTGCGTTTGCGCCGGACCAGCGCGACTACCGAGAGCGAAGCGCACAGTTGAAGAAGGCGTTCGACAAGCTCGCGCCGCTGTTCGTGAATTTCGAGGTGCGTTGTCTCTTTGTTCATAATCAAGCAGGTGGATGACGCTCGTCGTATAGATTGCAAAGGTGTGGCCGCAGCATGAGGCGATATTCAAGGAGAAGGCAGAGAATGATGAGAGGAAGATGGCGGACGCCAAGGCCAAGTTTGGGGTCTGAATCCCGTTTGAACATTTTTAGTACTATGATATCCCGTTTTGACATCGGTGCACTAAAAAATCTTGAGGTGCCTTTTCAACACAGTGTAATGTTTCCGATAGCAGAAGACAATTTTCCGTGATTGTGCGTGACTTGCGTAGCGCATCTATTCAGAAAATAGAGAGTCCTCGTTCGCCGTCAGTCCGCCAGAACGCATATACGAGCCTCGCAAGCTCAGATCTCGACATCCGACTCCTGACTTTAAGCAATTAATGTTATTAGCGAAAAATAGATAAGCTGTACCGCTCCTGTTGTACCACTTCCGTGCCCCTACTCAGCTGCCTCCTACTTTTCCGCCCTCTTCTAACTCCTCGTGCTCACGGGTACACGGCTCCTTCCCGAGCTCGCATATAGGATATCGCTCGGCGCGATTTGGGGAGCGACATATGCGCCCTCGGGGCCTGCCGCGTAGATGTTGCCCTGCACGGAGGGGAATGTTGAGGACGGTAGCTGTAGGTCTTCGGGTGGTGTCTGTGTGAGGTACACACGCATCAGGGCGTCTTCTGCAGCCTGCATGGTGGAAACAATGTCAGCTAACATGAATAGCGCCCAAGTCGGCAGCAGGGAAAAGTTACTCACGCGGTACTCCGCCATTCGGAGCGACGCGCCGAAGCCCTCGCCCAGCTGGTCGACGCCGGAGAAGATGCCCACGACGAACATGGGCGAATTCGAGAATCGCCCGGTCTCCCTGAGCAGGCTGCATTATCATCATATGCGTTAGCGGCACTTTTCGCGGAGGGATGGAGATGCCAGCAGCACGCACCGGGATTTTGGGAGCTCGCGGCCGTACTTCTGCACCATCTCGAGCAGCGACTTTTTGGGGTTGAAGAACTTAAGCATCGCGCGCACGTCGACCTGCCGGCTGAGGAAGTATGTGTGCACGAACTCGCGCGCGGCGGGCAGCGAGCGCTCCTGGTAGATGAGCGCGGTCAGCGAGC
Source organism: Hypholoma sublateritium FD-334 SS-4 (assembly GCA_000827495.1). NCBI lineage: Eukaryota > Fungi > Basidiomycota > Agaricomycetes > Agaricales > Strophariaceae > Hypholoma > Hypholoma sublateritium. Next base: position 244,682 of record KN817542.1, read on the forward strand.
GTGGTATCGAGGCCATGGCGTCGGCGTGCAGGACTGGGGGGGTGTTTTCTGTTTCGTGCTGCATACTACGTGAGGATACAGTTAAAACGAGAGTGGTGGGACCTACGGAGCGATGCCACCGTAGCAGCGGGGCTGCGCCCATCTCGCGTGCAACACTGTCTAGGGAGCCGGGGCCGACGTGGGCGCTGATAGTCGCCTTGAGGACGCGCGTGGGGAGGTAGGGATACTTGGCGTGGATGTATTCGGTAGCGAAGAGCCCCATGAGCGAGTTCCCGATGGTTGCAAGCTGCGCGTTGGTCTTCGGGAGGCGCTTTGAAGGGCACTGTTGGCGGTAGAGAGTGAGGAAGGACGGGTGCGTGCACGCCTGGCGGATGGCCTCGGGTGAGTCGAAGATGGCGGCGAGGCCGATGCGGTTGGCGAAGGCAACAAGGGCGGAGGTGGGGACGGGCTGAACGTGTGCCCAGCCGTCGGCGTCGAAGTCGTCGGTGGCGAAGGCGCCCTTCGCTCGGCGGAGGGCGGCGGGAGGTGGGAAGGCGACGGCGGCGGAGGGCGACACGGAGGTCAGCTTCGCTGCCGTCGACACAAGACGCCTCTGGACATGATTCATGGCCGACAAGTCTGGGGAACGGCCAACAACGACCTGCGCGTCCAAATTTTTGGTTGCCTCTTTCGGCAACCCCCGGAGTAACCTGCAGATGTGTAGCATCGTGCCCTTTTCCCATTGTTCGGACTACTTATGTAGTGGCTGCTTTACGAGCTTCTTACGAGTTACTTGATGTCCTCCAACTATTCATTCAACAAGGCAACGAAGAAAACCGGCTTTGATTGAAGGAGTGCAAGACTGCGACACGGGCGGAGTTTGAAAGACATCGGAACATTGCAACTTAGGCACAGGGAATCAACATTCGAACATTCAACGTTCAACGCTGGGTCATTCCGGGTGAAAACTATGATATATGACACTGAGATATATACTAAGTAATAGAAGAAACTGTAGTGAGTCTGCTGGAACTCTAATCTTGGCTGAGGAGGATTCAGTAGCCTGTAGAGTCAGAATCGGACTCATAGAAGTCAGAAGGAAATAAATACTCCGAGCTCTCATTATCTGCCATAACATCCCTTGTCTTCCCACTGCTTGTGCCCGCCTGCTGCGAGAGGTTTTTATTAGCAAGCTCTCGAAGCCTGGCCCATTTTACGAAATTGTATCTGATTATATCGGCGTCGATAGCGCTTTGGTTCGCTTTCCCTTTTTTACTCCTTGCAATGCCAATGTCCACTGAAACCTGTCGTATGTGGCCCTGTCTGACGGCCTCGATGATGGTGGAATACCGGAGCTCGACATATATTTCCTGGTCCCAGGCTGGGGATCCAGTATCGCGGTATATATGTCGATTCAATATTTCGACGGATCCCTCCAACTGTTGGCCATTTGGTCCCATAATCTAGGAGTTCATAAGTTATTCTGTTGATTAAAATGTCCGAAAGGGCTCACCTTAGTCTCTGTTCTTCCAACCATCCACGTAAATATATCTCCGCGCTTGCCCACCCTGGTGCTGAATAGATATTCAAATGCTAAAGGTGATTGCGAATCTTCATCGTTATATCCGTCTATTCTTCTAAGAAAACCACATTGTCGCTTTCTGGTCTTTTTATCGTTATCGGTAAAGTCGCGTAATGTCCATACCGAAACCGTGATGCTTTCTAGAACGTTATTATCAGCAGCTGAATTCTGTATGGCGATTCCTATCGCCATATTGGTGCTCCCCCCTGAAGCGCCCGTCCAGCGTGCACAATCTGAGCCCAGCTTCCTTGCATCCTGGCCGAATGCAACCTCCATAACCAATGTGGGAAACGAGGAAATGTATGCCTCTATGATGGGACTATCATCGGGAAATTAGGAGCTAAAAGATAAAAAAATAACATGCAATACATAGCGTGACAAATAATCAAAAGTCTCCAATTTATATAAATCTGGTGGGGTCATGTTTCATGCCATCTATAGGGCGATAGCAGTGGGTGAACTCACAATGGCTGTAGGAGGCGCATCTACTTGTTGAGCTACATCAGTATGATTATTCTATCATCAGGATCACATCACTTATGCTCGCAAGATCGACATTTGGAGGGCTTTCAAATTAGACAAACTTCAGCTGATGTAGATATGGTGTCGTTGTTTGGGAAAGTTTATGCATAGCGAGCAACAGCTCCAAGGAATCGAGAGAGATCGGCATAACTAGAAGGCTCGTGATCAAAAACAGCAGCATCAGCTCATATATACGACGGTTAGCATTTCAAAATCCTCCAGAGACGCAACTGGGACAGCTATGATCAAGCCGGACAATTGAATCAAGACAAAAAAGGATTGGTAGCTCATGTCAGATCTGGTTTTCTTCATACTTTGGTAAGTGATTATAATACCCTATAATACCACAGGGGCTGGCAGCTATTCTAAGAGCTCAGCTGTTTTGATTTTGGGATAATATCTTGCAATACTACTCAAACATCCGCAGCTGAAGATCGTGTGTATAGAACTTTGCATTACGACCTCTCGCCCATCTCAGTCGTAAAAATGCTTCAATATTATTGGTTGGCGATAACTTTTCTACGGTCTGCCTATGGCGGACGTTATGTTCTAGTATCCGCAGCTGTGGGTCAGGCGTGTAACGCTTCGCATATCTATCGCCTATTCAAGTCTCAAAAATTATCTAATTTCACTCAGATAGGTAGATAGCAATAAGTTTACGCAGTGCTCCGCTGACTGACAACATTCTCAAAGATCTGAAGCTGTAGGTTAGGCGCATAACGCTTCACATTACCCGTCGTCTGTCTAAGTCCCAAACATGCTTCAATAACATTCACGGCGCTAAGTTTTCTTCAGTATTTCGACGGCGACAATATGCTCGAGTTTCTGCAGCTGTAGGTCAGGAGTGTAACGCTTCGTATATCTATCGCTTATTCAGGTCTCAAAATTGCTCAAATTTCACCCAGATGGGTCAATAGCGGTAAGTTCACGCAGTGCTCTGGTAACTGACAATACGCTCAAAGATCTGCAGCTGTAGGTTAGACGCATAACACCTCACATTACCCGTCGTTTGTCTAAGTCTCAAAGATGTGTCAATATTACACATAGTGCTAATTGTTCTGACCGTATTCCGATGGCCAACAATATGCTCGAGCATCTGTAGCTCTGGGTTAGACATGTAGTAGCACTTTGCATGCCTATCATCTATTCAAGTCTTGAAAACACTCCAATATCAATCAGGCCGGCATAGAGTAGTAGGTTTACACACTGTTCCAGCAACTGACAATATGCTCAAATATTGGCAACTGTAGACAAGGCGCGTAACACTTCGCATGGCCCACTATCGCCTACTCAAGTCTCCGAGTAACTGCCGAATTGCCGCAGATTTACTTCAATGCTCAAGCAGTTGATGCGGAATATTGTATGCAGTCTTTTGATTGTCTTCTATATACTTCTATCTACGGTACTAGAATCATGGCTAATAGACTAGTTCATGTATTGAAAATGGCCATGCAGATCTTGAACCTACGGATTTGTATGGGCGAGAACCAATCCTAAGCTAAGATGTGTTTATATCAATATTACCGAGAGCTGCCTGCTTGGCAACTGCCCTTTTGGCCTTGATCCTGGCCAAAGCACTGTTTTTGGATACAGGCCTTGAATTAGGAATATAATTCGGAAACACTTGTCTGGAATGAACATATGCAATTTGGTCTTTTCTCGAGCAACAAAGTGGGACTCACCTATTCCACCAGATCATCAGATGGTTGACATCATCAGCTTCATCGGGGTCCTCCAAATACTCCAAAATACTGTTGTAGAATCGTTCGGAGTCGGTAACGGTATCATTTTGGTTGAAGACACACGATGAAGACAGTGCGAACCTTGCCTGTCATGAAGAGTGTATGTTAAAGAGAGAAAGCACAAAGAGCATATGACAATACCTGCGTGGCAATATATGCAATGGAGCCCTTGGTTACGCCAGTCATGCCGTGTATGCGAGCATTCCCCGACCTTGTTGCCTTGGCCTCTCTCTCCACAGAACTAGGGGAGGTGAAAATGTGCTTAAACGTCTACAAGTACACATTAGATGCAAGCTGTCAGTAAATGCATCGCGTATGTGTGAGATCCTTCTGACCTTCACCAATATGGAGCTTCTCAGAAGCCCTTTCGAAGGGTCTTTGTCATCATACGCATATGAGCTAAATAAAAATACCGGCCACTGATCGCCTGGAACAGAGAGCTCTCCCGTACGAAGCTTGTCTTTGATCCTGGACGTAAATATCAGAATCGACGTTGAAAGAAACAGGTCTGGATTGGGGGAGTTGACTATGCGTACTCTGCGTCTGCCCAGTCGAGCCCTGCTGGGCAAAGTAATGCACCAGTGACTTGATGATGAAATCCGCGGCCAGTTTTTGCGTTCCGAGCAATAGGAGGCATTAGGGGTTCACCAGGAGGGACAATCCAGTCAATTATTGCCGATTTTAAACTCTTAGTGTCGTCGGACCTAGCACTAGATGCTCCTTTTTGAAGCTGACAGACATCGTAAGATCAGTCAGTGAGTTGGTTCTTTTATAAATAAGCTCACCATCGCTGCAATGGATTGGATATCCTCCTCTGAGTTTGCACCCATAAGCTTCTCTTCCAGCCCGGGTACACTTTTGAGTAAAGCGCAGAACACCTTATGCTCTCTCTGTTCCCTATACAGCAGTGCAATGAAGTATGATCAGGTCAACTCGACAGCGCAGACATGTCTCTCACTGGAACGTAAAGTCTTCCTCCGGATCCTCGGCGCGTTCGCCTATCCGAATGATCCCATTATTGATCAAGGCATGCATGTTGCAAAGTGCATGTATCGACCTCCCAAAATGCCGGCCATGGTGAACTAACGGATCCGTAGTGCGCCTGAATGGTGATCAGGCTCAGCATTACAAGTTCCACAGCCTTTCGGCGATACCTCGAGAAGACAAAGCAAACGTACGCCTTTCTCCTTGGTCCGAGCTGCAAAGCATCGCGTCGGTGCTCCGAGGATGACGCGTCGGCTGCGTAGCTGCCGTTCTCTTCAGCGGACATAGCTTTGAGCGAACGGGAAAGATGTAGGAGATGCAGGACTCCAGCAGGTGGGGGGTTGCGGAGGCCATCTAGAGAAAAACGTGCTCCTTTAATGCCAATTGGAATGGTTAGTGGGCGCCGCGTTTTGTTGCCTGTTTCCGCTTCCAAAGTACCGAATGATGCTGCGGATTGCCGTCGTTAATTGCGCATCTCGTTGAGGACAACCTAGCAAATTATAGAAGCAGACCTGCTCGTACTATTCCATCCGCGCAGTCAGTGAATGCTCTGGTTCCCGGCGGGTGCCAAAGCCCCACACGGCGTTGTCGCGGTGATACAATGTTGCTGGCGATCGGGATCCGCATTGTAGGAGGGCGCGGCCCTGCGAGCCACACATCGGCGTCGGCGTACTACTAGAGAGACAACATCGTGAGGGGCCTGACCTGGGCATTTGAAGCTATTAGCCGCCAACTCGGGGGGGGGGTAGATCTCAAAGGGCATGACTGACCTGCGAAGCGTGGTTGCATGGGCCGAAGGGAACCAGAGAAAAGAGATATAGACCGATGAATCCAGATGTAAGGGTAACTTTCGCGACAAGTGCCATGAGTTGATTCGCATTTTTGGGGAGGAGAATACAAGTAACAAGGAAAACATCGACCCTCACTTGCAGCACGTTTCTGCAGTGACAAGCAATAAGGAGAGGATAATTGCTAAACCTTCCAGATCGGAAAAAGTACGCGGTTTCCGGCTGGGTTTCCGCTAATCGTACTCCCCCTCCGCAAAACTCACAGGATCTCCCGCTCCGACCTCTACAAGTGCGGACTGCGAGCTCGTCCTCATTCGCTCGGCTCGCAAGACGAGCCACCCAGATGCGCGCGGTCGCTGCCGTCCTAAAAAATGGGGCCCATGATCAGATATTGGCGATACAGGGTCACGGTGTCTTGATGAGCCTAAGGAGGAGAACGGGTTTGTGAGCGCGTCATGCTGAGTCTGTGCCTGAGACTAGCGCTGTCCACTACCGTTAGCTCCTTCACTGCAGCTGCTTGACGACTTACAGAAAGCCGGGGGCCCTGTCAACGCCGCAGTACTCACTGGGAAATATGTGAGCGAGGCATGAGAATGAAATTGAAAAAGATGCTCTAACCAGCGCTGCGCCAATACTGCGGTCAAAAATGCATAATTATTATATAAATGCGCAAAATTAAATTCTCAACGATACCACTGAGTCCGTTTTCTATATAAAACGCCTCCTCAAACTCGAACGACGTTGCAGAAACCACTTGGAAACCACTACCTTCTCATATCTCAATGTTCCTGTCAAGCTCTTTTGAAGAGGCCGTGCCCACCGCTCCTACTACGCCCGCCACTGCTGTCTCAGGCGCTTCTACTACCACCACTTCAATGTCTGGCCTCGTTTCGGCAATCTTTGGCTCCGTGGCAGGCTCTAGCGCCGCAACAGCGCACCCTCACGTCGACCTTAACCGGCTTGGCCTGGATCAGCGAATTTTTGTAAGTCAAAGAGATGTCAATCACGACCATGATCTAAATTAACTAAACTCATTCATTCTTTTACTTTTAGAATCTACTTGTCATGAATGAAAAGACCATCCGCGACCAACGCAATGAAATTATGCACATCAGAGCGGAGCTCTCGAGAGCACAGACCTCTCTCTTCATAATGCAGGCCTCTCGACAGGCAAACTTGCCAGCAGCCGCAGCCCAGCCTCAGCTTGCGCATGGCATTGACCAAGATGCCACGATCGTCTTACCAAGATTCCGCCCAAACATTCGCCGCGAAGAGACCATTCATGCCATGGATATTTTGTAGTTCTCTTACAAGTTACAGTATCCAGCCCAATTTTTTCTTATTTAGTAGAGATATATATGATGCTTCGACTTCATGACTTCGATCTGACTTTAATACGACTTTGATCTGACTATTGCTTGGCTGCTACTGAATGTCTACACGACATGAACGACGAAAACCTCAGTTAATGATGTCATTTCCACACTGGCATTCGTTAGAGGCTCCGGGCCGCGACTCACGGTTACTTACATAATTCCAGCCAGCCTAGAAATTCCCAAATGATACACTTACGTATGTTGAAATGGAGTCAGGAGTTCCTTCAAAATGGGGCATTCAGCAGAATTCTGATGATTTATTCTGCAGGCATGAGTCTACCGATAGACATCGTTTCAAAATGTGCTCAACAGAACATGGCCCCAACGTTCTGCCCGTGTTTTCCTTTCTTCAAGCTATCGATAGCGGGTCGAAGGCCTAGCGACATGTGCCACCGCGCATCGTTGTCTGTCTGATTTTGCATATAGAGAGCTGGATTGTTCGCGCGTAAATTCTTGTCGGTAGAGAGCAGGTTGTCAGCATATCGGAGGACGCTTCCTAAGAAGTATTACGTGACTGAAACCTTACTGTCTCCTCCTGCTACTGGCGTGTTCGAGTGCGTGACTGTAGCCGAAGGAATTGGAATCGTGTGGCCATGCGGGAATTCAATGATGAGTTTAAGCTCACAAAGTATAAGATGCTCGCCTTTTGTGTGATCAAACCTCCCAAGAGCAGTGATAACACCAGCGGAAGGGACAATTCTGCGTATCACGATGCGGGTAGCATCGCACAGTTCGGAAGTTACAGGCAGTAGTGGGAAAGACCGATTGGGGGGTAGTCCGTCTGAGGTTGAGTCGTTTTTCCACAAGAACTTGTTCAACGGGCCTTTTCATGTATTCATATACTCCTGGGTTTCAAAATGCAAGGGCGCCTACACAGCATGGTCAGCAATGGAAAAAATAACAAAATAGTAGATGTCTTGCCATTTTGAAACCCCAAGATTTAAAAAAAACCAGGAGACTGGCAGATTCGCCTAATCTTCTACTTGTCACGGCTTTGATCTAAGTCGACAGGCTCCTTGAATCCATTCGGGAGAGTCCAGTCAAAGTTAATGGCAGGGAATTCTCGTCATTTGTGATACAGCTCTCCTTTGCTGAAGGTTTCCGACTGAGATTCATCTAAGATGATATGAAGCATACCTTTGGTCTCTCTATCGTACGACGTGTCATTGGGAGGCGATGCTACGCGTCCGATAATGTAGCCGTTGATATCTATGATTGGCTGAGACACTCTACAGAAAAGAGCTGGCCTCGTAATTGAGAGTTGACCCATGACGAAGGCTCACTTTTTCTTTGGATCAACCACGGTATACTGGAAGCCGAGCGCCTGCAGCTCATGTACAGACAGTGTCTGGTCGATCTTGGCCGGTGATGGCTTGTTTAGCGCTGTTGTAAGCTTCGTATGCAGCGGGTAACCCGGCAGTCTTGGGGTTTGTCTGGATAGGGCGGACATTGCTGAGGTGCTTCTGGGTGATGATGCTAGATGTTCTGTATCCATCGCGGACGATTTTCTCGCTGCGGACACGGCGTTGTTTCTTGCTCTGGCGTGACTGCTTTCAAGTTGAAGAGCGCGCGGCGTCGAGTGGAGGATCTCCCGCGTCTGATGCGCCATAGCTGGAAGGTCTACCTCACTTGGTAGGCCGAGAACCCGCAGCGCATGGCGGCGCGGATGCGCTACGGGATTCTACACATAGCAGACCGGGAAATACAGCACCTACATGACCATAGGCGGCGTAAGAGTTCATTGGCATCGGCTTCATGTGCATTTAAGGAAACCTACCCGGAAGTGCCTCGTCACATTCTCCCTCGGTTTGTATGGACTCACGAAGCATGGCCACGAAGTCGACATCAGCAGAAATAGCCTGGATTGGCGGGGTGGTTTCGCCCAATATGTCGAGGGGCTGCATTGTACGCAGGAAGAGAGCTATGGTGGGCTTTGGAGGCTCGAGCACGTCAGGTAAGCCGTACTAATGTCATAAAAGGCGCACGGATTGGGAGTTCATACGTTGAGCTCAACCAATCTGTGCATGTATTGCTCACCATCTAAATCTAGCCCTCGTGGTTTTCCCGCAGTTTGACTCGGAGGAGCGATGACCTGGGTGAATGACATGAGCTATGCCGCCGTGAGCAGTATGGCGCAGATCGGGAGCTCATACGACGAGCTCAGCTGATCTACAAACCCACAGCTTACCGGGTACACAAGTGATGCTACGCAGATAGGTTAGAGCGTGCGTAGCGGTAGTGGCGGCGACAGCGGCGACGGGTTGAGCTGAAGCGCTGACACACCTCGGACTCGGATGTGATGCCACCTCAGGGCCCGGGCAATCAGTGAGAGCGTTGCCGGAGGTTCATAGGAGCTGTTCAGGTAAAAAAAAAAGACTCTCGAATCTGCGTACGCTGGTCCATAAGTATTTTCCTGGCCGAACGAGAAGGCAGCGGGGGATTTGGCAGTAGCGTTATATGTATTATGCCGTTCACCGAAAAGCTTCAAGTTGCTGCTGACGTGACCACATCACATGATCAGTCGCGTCGCCTCTCGACGATCCGAGATATTTTGATAAATCCGGTCCCTGGGAACTTAGAGTTTTACTGTTAGCGGAAGTCTCCGCCCTTTTCGAGCTTGAAGCTGATTTCTTATTTACTAAAAATGCAGGACGATCAACGGCAGCCTGGTCTGCTCGGATTTACTCGGGATTTACCCAGTTTTTGCCGCAGCGAAGCGAGGCTGATCTCGTTTATTTAAACATTGTGCCCAAATTGTGCCCAACAGAGTTCGAAAATACGGCGTTGATTGCACGGCTATCAGTTTGCGAATGTTTTGTCTTGTCAAATTAGCGTCGAACCACGAATGCAGTGAGGGTCAAGTGGGGGTGGCAACTTGGGCATTGTTCGGCGGGCAAACTGGCTCCGAATTTACGTTCTGAACATTCAAATTGGCGTCGATCATCGAGCGCATCTCATCGACTGGGAGCAAAGTTCGCGAACGCGAACGCGTTCGCCGAACCGTTCCCCCCTTCGGCGAACGCGTCCGCGAACTCCGCTCCCAGTAACTGAGATGTTCTGTGTTCTGCGATCATCAGAAACAATAAGCATGAAGCTAGCCGCAGGGCCGCGTAGAATACTTAGAGGCTATCAGAGCATGAAGACGCATACTAGTACTTGATGGAGTTCACCTCTCAATTCATGCAACGTAAAAAAAGGACCAACAAACTGCATCAATTCGTACGAGTAGGAGAGCTAGTCGCCAATTTGTTGGAAAATACATATCCGTTCAAACAGACGCCAATGCGGCCCAGGCGCCGATTGCTCCAAAAACCACTGCTGCAATCACAGCTTGAAGTACGGACAATCCGTCCCTTGATCGCAGCACGATACGATCGCTAGCGGCGTCAGTCATAACTGCGGAAATCAAAGTTTGGAGTTCTTTTTCCTCGTTATTGAGCATGATGGGCACGTCTGGGTCTTCCGGGTCGTCACCCTTGTTTGCGATCAATTTCATCTTGAATTTCAGTGCAGCAGCTTGATTGAGGATGGCGCCGGCATCCACATTGGGGATTATAAAAATGGTGCCCGGAGCTTGTCCAAAGAGCATCAATGAGAATGCGTCGCGCTCCGTTGCGCTTGTCCTCTCAGGCAAAATCAACTCTGGAGAGTGGTGGCATTGTATGGCCCGGCCGTAGTCGGACTCGGAATTATCTTCTGGCTCTTCTAGCTTGAAATGTTGCCCATTTCTGGAGCATCCTATAGGGCTCGTGGAAAGCAGCTCTTGCTTCTGAGATACATCAGCGGTAGACGGCGAGATATACGGGACACTGCTAGGCATATGAGGCTGTAGCCCAAGCTTGATCTTCGTTACATTCGCCGCGGAGGGGGTTGTAGCAGCTTTAGCAACAGGAGCTTCTTGAATGCGCTTCGGGGGGATCAAAATATTATCGACATCGTTGCGGAAGTCTTCAGATATGGAAGGCTTCACCTCAGCCTCCTTCAAGCTCGTGGCAGACGGTACTAGTGGACTTTCAAGTTCGCTCCGCATGAGTGTTTGAGTGTAACTCGGATCCATGGCTACCCCCACTTTCGAGTCTGAGGTCTCGATCAGCTTGGAGCCGATATCGGAAATTCCGCTGACGTTAGCCCCTGGCAGAGGTAGATTGACGAACGGACAACCGGATCGTGGGTGGCCTTGTCGTGGCTGTTTACATTTTCTACAATGGGGAGCCTTGCGCTTCTTGAGTGCAGCCGTGGGGACGTCTGTGTTGCTCGTGAGCGCAGCGTCAGAGTTCAGGTCTGTTCTGTCCATGTACTGGACCCCAAGGGTGACTGTACTAGCGCTTTGATTCGGCGATGCGCAGAGGGGCGTTTCTGTCACAATGGGCTTCGCGCTGCTCGATTTCACGGTTGCACTGCGGGCGATGGGGAGGAGTCTTTTCTACTTGAGGATTGAGTCACAGTAGAACCAGGTTGATCAGGTCCGGGCTGAACGCAAATTCAGAGACGTTGCTTTCGCGAACAGCCGCCGCAGGACCTGAAGCAGAAAAGTTTGGAATCTGCAGAACGTTGGAGAGATTGATTGCGCAGACTATACCACTAAGCTGTCGTTCGACAGTATTAGCCGCTGTCTTACTGCGCTTCAACGTTTGAATGCGTCGCTGCTAGCGCTGCGGAATTTTGCGCAGCGCGGCGGGTAATACCCGCCGGCCGCCAATGATTAATGAACATTAATGAACCACGATATTCTATTTTTCTATTTTAGGATATGATAATGCCGAGTACTAAGCGCTAAGCGCTAAGCGCCCACGGGCCAGGGCCGGTCTGCGGATGCTCCTGAAGTTAGCCCGTATAGGGCAGCTGAAACGCTCTACCAGGCCATAACCTTGAGCTGTCACGGTGGGCTTCGTGTTTCGCTCTTCAATTGCTCTCGCCGCCACTCTGACGCTCTAGCATGCGCCAGATGCGAATTGCACGCTTCGCAGCTCACGAGTTGCATCTCAGACCCTGTTCAGCCTCTTCAGAGGTCACCAGATATGATACACTCAAGGTAATAGCAATCAAGATCGCGCAATTATAATCACTAAACGTGCCCAGAATAAATATTAATTCGTTGACGTAGCTACTGTTCTAAAGCTGAGAGGCGTGCATTTCTGACAGAATGAGAGTGGTGGCATTTATCATCATTAATTGACATTGCCTTCAGATTGAGTAGAGCTGGCGGCTTGCGGCAAAGCCAGGTAAATACATTTTCCGGAATAATCTTTATCGAACTCGGAGTCGTTGTGCGGTGAAGACATCCTTCGGGTCATATACCTCCCGCATTGCCTGCATGTGTAAAAAGCGGCTAGAAAAGCTTCTTCAGGAACACCGGCCTCGTTGCCGATATCGTGGGCGTCTAATGCTCGCAGGTTTGGGCAGCTGACTTTTTGGAAATTCGGAGAGGCTTTTGCCCGGATCACAGATCCGCCAGAAACACCTAAATATATTAAGTCAATAGCCGAATTGCACTGCAGCAGATAGCATGACTAACCAAGGGCCTCGACCGAGCATTGGTGATACGGTATGGTTCTCGTCGTCATGTAGCTGTTACACGCCTGGCACCGTGAAAACAAAGTCCAGAATTCAGTCGGATGCAAACCCATAGCAGGGTAGAGATCCAAACTGCGCAAAAGTGAGAAGCTGGTGACGTGATTCTTCGACGGGTTGAATGATGGTGCACGCCGAACGTCCATGCTCTTAGTTTGCTCCTCCGACAGTACTGAATTCCGTAGTCAAGGCAAGCAAAAATAGATGCGAAAATGCGCTCACTTGGGGACCAAATTGAGTTCTCTGCTGCCTGGCCAGTTTTGAACAGGAACGATTCAACTTCCAATTCCGAAACTGGATGTCGCGGTGTTTTGTGGGAAAGAACGCAGAAAAAGTCATCAGTATCTTCCAGAACTCGATATTCTGTGTTCAACGGTCTGAAACGAACCATTAACGGGTATGAAGCAATCCTTGGTGCGCCGATGCACAGAGCTGGACCTTAAGTGGGATCTGCTTCCAGGCCCTTGCTTTGCCCGAAGCGTCGGCGACTCCGGAGATCTTGGGAGCATATATTTGTCGCTTCGGCGCTTCAGTGCACGAGGTTGTGGACCCTCCCCCTTTTGAAACGATGATCGGATGCCAAACAGCTCAGTTGGTTGGAGATGAGCAGGCGCTGCTGTTCGCGCCAGTGATTTGGGTCTAGGGGAAGTGCTCTGAGCCATGGAATGGGAGGATTTAGATTTAAAGGGTAGAGATCAGCTTTGCGCTTTATAGTACTTACCTTTCGAGGCATAGGTGCAGGGGCATCGGATTATACACGCAGCGCGGCGCAGCACAGCGGCGTACGCACTTGGTGCGGATTATTTGCCGGCTTATACTACACTCCTGAGAGGACGAGTCACAGATGATTTGAATAAATGAGGGGTAAGATGGGCCTCGCTTACTGGCTGCGTAAAATACTAACAAAATCCACTGAGCAACACAGGTGTAGTACTTTATTTTCGGTAAGTAGGAAATCCGAAATGAGGAAAGATTTGGCCATCGAGCTTTCTCGAGCTTAAAAATGACGAAGATTAAATAAATGTGTGCAATAATTAGAGGCAAATTGACTATTCTCGTTGACCTGCTGCAGCCTAAAAAAGACGCAAAGTAACCATGATAAAAATAGCTCTCGATCTATTTTTTGCACGCTCGCGGGGTGACAGAATAGGCCAACATTAGCGAGGCTGCGGTCGCGAATGCCCAGTGAGTTGTTCTCTGACCTAGCAAGGGAAAAATGTATTCTCGCACGGGAGCGAAGCACTCAGGGCCATTTATTGGACGGAGGTCAAAAAAACTCGTTAAATTCACTAACCTTGACCGGGCCGGTTCGGAGTTTGCCGAGTGACCCAACCCTTCAAGTTGTCCATCGGTGAGCACGATTTAAGTTTTATTGGATCATCCCAGGGCAGCAGTGCGTATTGGACGGTAAATAGTCTTGTTTTGGCGTAGAGTAAGAGCGACCGATCATGTCTCTAACGGATAGTAAGCTCAGAAGTGGGTGTTTGCACCTGCCAGTACGCATAAACATAGAACGCCATCATTAAGTATACTAGAGATCACTAGTATAATGTGACATTTATTAAAAAAGAAATCGCTCGTAGCATGCGTAGCAGTTCCCCTTAAAGCTAATAACTTGAAGCCGGGGTCAAAAGGCTGCTACTTGGCAGCTGCGGCTGCGGGGATGAGATGCGCGACGCCGCAATTAAATGAGCGTGTGATTCTTGAGTAAATTAGCACGTTCTAGCTACTGCTGCGTGGACGGCTGCGGAACGGGCACGGTTCGAGAATCGACACTGGAGAAGGGGGAGTTCATCACCATTCCTACCAGCATGTTAAACCTTGTATTTACTTATGGTGACCGTTGACGTTACGGCCTTGTCGTACACCGCCAAGCTGCCCTCCGTTCATCTCTGGCGGAGATTTTTACTGAATTTTAAGTACGTGTTATGCAACTGATCTTCCGTTGAATCAGAAAATACTGAACACCCACCGCAGCTTCATAAGACAATCATTCAAGTAACCAAATTCTACCTTGGGAGACTTCGGAAATTACAACTACTGCTGGAAGCACAGCGACCGCAGTGAGAGAGAGTGAGAGCCGCATCGTCGTCGTGGACTGTGTCACCCAAGCCCATAGTAATCCTCTGGGCTCTCTGTCATTGCAGACTATACCTGGAGTCACGAGTGCCATACTTGTCCTACTACCTAGTAAGTGTGCTACTTGGTACTGGCTGACTACGTGCGTTCGAAACTCTCAAGCTACGAGCAGAAACTATGCCGCACTCAAATCAATCCTCTCTTGGACTCTTCCAAATCCGGTGTCTTGCCACTGAAGCATTATCTTCACTTCAAGCCATCAATGCATCATGCATCAAATCTGAGGCTGCAGCATCGGAAACTGATTGGAAATACATTTCTGGTAGTCAGCGTCGTGAGAAACATTCCGCCTTGAACAAGGTAAAGGGCCACGTCTGCCTACCCACGCCCTCCCCATCTTCCTAGGAGTTAATATTCGCCACCTCATCGCTCTACAGCGCGGCGCTGCTTTCTAGTGGTCTTTTGCTAGCCTACAGCTTCACCCTTGCCTAAAATTTGATTTTGTGGACCAACTGGCAACCACTACGGCCCCCCCCGGCTTAAGACTTGCACTCGCCAATTTTCACTGGCATGAACCCATTTGTTGCTTACTTGCAGTACCTTGCGTCGGTGGAGGAGAACACCGCGGCGAGTCATAGCATCCATTCGCCAGAGTCAATTACCCATGGCGTGCGTCCCAATGAAGCCCGTGAATTCGATGGCAGCGCTTCGCCACCCTGCTCCCCTTTAATCATGGCGTCTCCATCACTTCCCAAGGACCTACTTGACTTCCCCACACAGGATCCCTCGCATCCTGAACGACCCTCCGTCTCCGTTCTCTTCCAGCCAAGTAGCTCGTCCTTTGCCAACATGTCCCCCAGCCTCGAATATTATCAGGTTGCCTTTCTCTCCGCCAAAAATCAGCCGCCGTCGGACACCTACGCTCCGTCGTTTGAGTCCGTTGCGTATACTCTTGCGGACGAAGCTCTAAACCTGGCACCAACCGTTAAGTCTTCTATATGCAGTACCATGGGATTTATACTCATATAGAGACAATTAATTCACACAGAGTTCGCTAAAAGAGCATGCTCCTCGGGAAGTTCTAGAACAAGTGTTTTCCCTGCTTGCAGACGCAAGTGAGGCTCTTACATTAAGGCAGTCTATCGTCCTCACGCAAATCGGTTTTCATCTTGAAGAAATTCGTACGAAACTCCGCGTCTATGATGGTGACAGAGAGACTCTTGTCGTCATTGCCAGCAAAATTAAAGAAACCGAAGCCTTGGCTCAACACCAACACATTTTACTTGACTTGACTGCACTTCGCTGTCAGAAGCTCAGCTCCCGGCATGGACGGCTATCTTTTTCACAACGTAATGGGGTCTTCCTTTCCCAAATACAGCCAGCCCTTGACGAAACAAAGCGTCTTCGACAGGAAGCAAACCTGTTCGTGGGCGACCATCTCAACTTCCCGTGGAGGTAACCTCAATCGGATACCAGCTACATAGGGCGCATAATTATATCCTGGATTTCATTTGCTGTATAGTCTAGACTATAGAGTCATTTGCTGTTGTGCCATTGTAAGTATCTGTTTATAATGTTCTGATCGTACTACATAATATAAATATCGCTAATAGTAATACTCTGCGCTTCTAAATTCAGATTGTACATACTCAAGTTGCAGCTATTTTTGTATCAACAAAATGGCTCGCGCAGCACTACACAAAATGATTTTTTCCTACTGTTGGGGGAGGTGGGATGGCCGAAATAAAGATCTATTAAGCGCAGAATTGGTAGGATCTGGTTTTCTGATACGAAAACAGTCGATTCCAATATGGAGATAACATCCGGCGATAGCCATAATTCATATCGTTTGTAGCTCGTCGGCCGCAGTTCTCCAGTCACAGTTCACGGCCCTGGATAAATCAGTTTATAGATTACTTCGAAGTTCGAAACCTCATATTTCACACAGGCTGTCTTGATTAGTACGACCCAGGCTGCTCAAGGGCTGCTGCACTCCCAAACAATCTCGGGCACTGGCAAGTTTGGTTCTAAATGCCAGCATCCTGCATCGTGTTGCTTTCAAGACCCAACACAGCCCGAAGAGCACTAGTTAAGTTCGAACTTATCTCGATCGCTATCGAATACACACCTCGATATTCTTCACAGAAGCCCTCGGCCCATGAATTACTACTCGTTGAGTAATGGTATTGTCAGGAGATCAGAGTATTTGTCTTCGATTCACTTCGATGCGGCGTGTAAGCAGTGGCGTCCGCCGAAAATTCTCGCTAGTTGCTCAGGCTGGCATTGTGTTCAGGTCGAAAAAGAACTATCTGACTCACGACCCGTATCTGTACGACGGCGAAAGTACGTAGAGATGTCAATCGCCCAAGAACAGCGGACAATTGCATATTGGTTGCTTTGAGATGAAAAGATAACGACAGGCGACGACGCTACAAAAGAAATCATTGAAGCCGCAAAAATCCAGCTTCATTCCCAGTAGCCTCAATGGCCTCTCGGTTCACTCACGCCTACCATTTGCCGCCCCTCGGGGATAATACGACATCTCAGGACAGAGAACCTGATAGTGCTACGAAGGCATGCATCGACCGCATCTATGTCGACCAGCAAGCATCCTTCGACTTTGAAGTCGCCCCCGATCACGAATTCATGCCAGTATACCCTACAGAGCAGCATCCCAACGCTCCCCACCCGTACGATATCTGTGGGATCTTCAACGAGGTAATTATTTCTACTTTCATGCTGCAAACAAACGCTGATCTTGGACAACCAACTTCGTAGGGCGAGCAGACGAGCGCGGGGAATCCCGCCCGGAACATATACGAATTTCATCGAGACTGGCGCCAGGTTCTAGATGTTACGACGATTCTCGTCGCCTACCAAGAAGTTGTAACCTACCGCCCGATTTTTGCTACCGCGTTTTCCTGCTTCACTGCCTGCGACATCCATGACGGAGTCACCATCAAGCGGGTATGGGCATTCTTCTCCCTGTTGCTCGACATCGTGCTCGAGTCCCTGTCCATCAAGCTGCTCTCCGGCGACTCTTCGACAAATTCAGTATGTCAGCATGCCGAACAGATCCTACTTGGGATCGGCTTTGGTGTCCAACCCATTGTCGATTTGTATCACCACATCTGCACTTCGGAAATGTTCAGCCGCCTTGTTAATAGAATAAGCTTGCGGAATATCGGCCTTTGCACGTTCACTTCTATGGCCGATATTGTGGCCGACGACGGCGGGCTCTACCTATATTACTTGGTTAAAAATTTCGTGAGTGACCTTTTCAACGGAAGCAATGATTGGACGCTTACAATGTATACTAACAGCTCGTGTGCGCCAATGCTGCGATAGCCAGACAGCTTGAACGGGACTCACTGGTGGTCATGGAGTCATACGACATCTGCGGACTTCGTTTCCCCAAGTCCTATGAATACCAGATGTTACTGTGGTCCGAGCTCCAAAATTTCGCCTTCAATCCGTTCATCAACGATCTATTCCTCCCCAGCACGATGACCAAGGAACTTTTAAAACTATTGCGCAATGAATATCTCGTCGTCGCTCCTGCCCGAATCCGATTATACTGCTGCACCGGAGTACGCATGCTAACGGGCAGTCTTTTCAACACTCTGACCTACGACGCTATTGCACACGGATATTTCAAGCGCCACTGTCACCTGTCTTTTACTGCCGAAATCTTCAGTTTGGCAAGCACCATCGTGAGTAGTTCTACGCGACTCGCTCCCTTGGAAATTCATGGCTAAACCTGGCGTTTTAGATCATGTTCCGTTTACATGCAATCAGGACAGGATTCCTTGCTGGCCGGCCGATTCCTATCATCGACCCTCGTTTCAGCATGAGAGGTGCTGATGGGGAGTTTTCGCAAATTTTCTTGCAGGTCTGGGCCATGCATGCTGATACTTTGAGACATTTCGGCAAGATGGAGTTAGGAATACCAGGGCTGGATTTCCCGTTCGAGGGCCCATCCGTCTCCGGTGCCACCGGAAACCTCACTCCAGATACTCCTTCGCCAACTGCTGTCCGCAAGCAAAGATCAATGGTCGATTTGGCGTTGGGGTATCTTAACCGCGCCGGCGATAAACCGGCAGGGTCAACTCCATCTGTTTCACCCGCCGGCGCCAGCCCGGCGGCAGTTGGCGCGCCTTTTGGTAGCACACTTCCGGCCACATCGTCGGCTCCATGCGTACATGGCCCCTTTCCTTCCGTCAGGGTGGCCTTGCAGGAGTTTTCCAAGGTGTGCAGGTTGCAGGAAGAGCCCAGAGGACTGCTTCGACGGTGATGCAGAGCCAAGATTTCCTTTATTGTCTGCGGTAGCCGAACGGAAGGCAGTTAGATTGGCTAGTATCATGTGAATGCCGCATCTGCACTTGCCACCGCATCCGCACTTTCAATGGCTTCAGTTCAGTGGGGTAGTAGGTAGATTGTGTTGCACTATATGTTTAGCAAAGTTTGGGTATATCAGAATGCATGTCAAGTTCTTCGGTGTTGCTTTGTGCAAAAGTCAGTGCTTTATGACCTCATCACAGCATTAACTTGAAAGTTGCCACCGACCTGCTAATCTTGTTTATTCACCAACAATTTACTAGTAAACCTCGTGGTAAATAACCCCGAATTATTTACGCATCTGTAACGCTCGCTATGTGCTTCGCACACTGGCACCTAACCCTTGGTGGCAGCTATATGGGCCGGTGAACGGTTCGGCGGACGCTGTCCGCAAACTCCGCTCCCAGTAACTGAGACGTTCTGAGTAAATCGAGGAAGTTTTGACTCCGATGTCCTGAAAAGTGGTGTTTGACTCTTCCAGCCTGGAAATTGGCGTTCCTTGGGCGTTCCCGCCGCCTGGGAGAAACGGTGGCCGGGCCGGCCGAACGCTCGCGCGTCTGGACTCTTGACGGACTGCTGCATGACGCCAACAAGGCGCCAAAGGTGTTTTAGAACTCGCTTCCCAGCCTTTTTACGACAGATTTAAGGCAAATTTTACTTGTTTATATCAAGGGGTTATAGTAGAAAATAGTATTTAAGTACATAACGCACCCAAGAAATTGCGTCGTTGCACCGACCTAAAAATAGGATGACTGTTTTCAGTAAGTTATCCTTCGCCCTTCCCAAAGTCAAATCTCCTTGATTTTTGATATAGAGGGCACATTTAATGTACAGCTACATCAGAAAACTGAATTTAGAGCAGAAAATCAGTCAAACAGTGGTGTTTTCAACCCGTTTTGAACCTCTCACCTTGCCTATTTTTACTATAGCTTAGTCAGGTTGCTCGTGACGCGGAAGTACTCAGTACTCATCTTTCACTGTCGTTGTCCCCTTGAATCCTTCCTCATGATAGCTCAATGCACGTATAGCACCGGCAATGTCACGCCGCGCCGCCCTCGTCAGTCTACCTCTGCCGCGGATGCCTCACGCCTTCCCCCTTCATCGTCAACCCCGGCCGGACCAGACGCGCGGCTGTCGTGACGCCTACGCAAGCTGCTTTGCCCGCCCCCGGCGCCCCGCCCTCTTCGACTCAACAGGCTGCCATAGCAATCGCGTGGCCTGCGCGAGCGCCGTTATCTGCCGCGACGCCCCTCTCGTGGCCTGTATTCTTCGCCGCATCGCCATTTATGCACTTATTTGCGCCACTATGGTCCCTGCACCAGATGCCCCCTCCAGACCTCTAAACCTGCACACCTCGCTGGAGCCCGTCGTCGCCTTCATTTCGCCATCCCCCGAACACGAAACGCAAGCTGCGAAGCGCGTAATGCACCGGTGCTGCAGCGTGTATTACTCTCAGACCAGCTGCCCTGGTCGGCGCTTTGCCATTCCGGTGTGCGACGACCGGGAAACGCACGATTCACTGTTCGCGAGTCGCGCACCTGCCGCTGTTCAGACGCTCCAACACGCGCCAGATGCGAAACATGCTTCCGAATCATAGTTCATGTACCGCGCCGCCACTATGGCCACCGCTCCGCCCGTCCAATGCGCAGCGAATGCAAAATAGCAGCTGGTTGTGCTTCATGGCTGGTCCCACCCGCTGCTCAGACTCAAGGCCTCAAACTCACGAGAGGAATTTTGGACAGTGATTCGGCTGTCCTGCCCGCGTAGACCGCAGTACTTGCGCGGGCGCCGCTACGGTCTGTCTTGCCCCTTGGATATTTGAATGCCTAAAAGCAGCTCCAGCTTCCATGCTCGCGCTTGTGCCGTTATTCAATTTTGCGCACTTCCAGCATTCGACGACGCTGGCACCGTCCCCACACAGACCACAGTGCTCCTGCGGGTTTTTTTCACCCTGCGCCCCCTCCCACACACAATGTCGCCATACCGCGCCGCCCGCCTCTTCAGCCCCCAACAACGCAGTCACACCTTCTACGCAAGCTTCGCAATTCGCTCGGGCACCCCGTGTCTTCGAGCAGCATCCTACGCCGCTCCTCAGGCGCCGGCGCTAGTACTGCTCCTCGGGCTGACGCTGATTCTCGTTCCCGGACGAAGACCCGCGCCTGCTCATGCAGGCGCTGTTCCTCTCCGGTCAGCTCTTCCGCAGCTGAATACCGTCTCCGCTTTCAGATGATCCAAGACCGCTCCTGTGCGAGCTGCATGCCCCCTCCAGCACCAAACCTCACTGCTCCACGGCTCCCGCCGCTTATCCCCCCTAGATCCATCAACCGCGACACCACAGGGGTGCGTGCATATGCATCGAAGACCGCGCAGACGCCATTGCCCGCAGTGACATCCCCCCAGCACCCCGGCGCCTTTACCCGCCGCAGCGTACTTCTAGCACCCAACACCGCCGGTCCCGCTTTTGATGCCTGCGCAGCTTGTGCAGGCGCTATCTCACGCCGCCGCGCCCTTCCCAGCTGCAAGGATGCCACTACGCTGCCCGCGCGAATTTGCAGACCCATATATGCCGTCTATGATGCAGTACCCATGTAGTAATTACCATTTCAAAAATACTGATGCTAGACCTTTGCCGCAGAGGGTGATCTTGTAAGATATTCACATACACGTGAATGAAGATTCGATGACCACGCCCCACATGCACATTCCCAAGTCATTGCCCCCTCAGACTCATCAGCCCACCTGCGTCCATGCACCCATATACATGCCAGTGACACCACCGTCTTCGTCCCTCGAACCATTGCTATCTCGTAGCGGCCTGTGGCAAGAGCATGCGCGTGCGATGTTGAAACTTGGAACTGTGTCCCTAAAAGGAGATTCATTGGCCGTACTACGGAGTCTCAGTTGCGTACCAAAGCTCCGTATGCACTTCTGAAGGCGCAACGGAGTCCTTCCCTGTTGATGCGGGAATTTGAAGTGTAAATGAATGATAAACATCGAGACCAGAGAAGGGAAGTACCCCTTTCTTAGAGAGGGGAACCGGGGCTCAAATCCTCTTTCTAGAGTCTAGCATCTTTGAAGGCTATGAAAACCTTATTGGCCGAGCTTGAAGCTTCGAACTGCGGCCCCAGCATAGCACTGCGGAAAACGACTCCGCCGCAGCCCCGGCAGCTGAGTGGCGACCGGCAAGGCGGCGGCTCTCGTTCTGCTGACCGTGACAGCGAAAGCCTGCGGCGCGCCAGTGCTTCGGGCTCAGAGTCGGATTCTAGCACTCGCCAGCTGCCTCAGTACCACTGAGAATACTACAGCTGTAAAGACAGTAATTCTTCTTACGGCGCTCATCCATCTGCACAGGCGTAACTGAGAGGATAACATCGCCATAACATCGCCAACTCTGGACCGGTTGGCCCTGGGGCGGTATATCTCAATGGACGAATTCATCTGGCATGCCGACGCCACCTTCGATGCCTCCCAAGACTCGAACCCAAGTCGACAATGCTTGGCCTGCGGCCGAATTTTTATGCAATCAAATGCCTACAGTGTCCACGCGCGCAGCTGTCGACCTCAGAAAAAGAGGATGGCAAGCGCTTTAGATGCAGCGAAGGAAAAATACAGAAGAAAGAAAGCCCGCTTGAACGAACCTCCCGCTCCTCAACCGCCGCTCCTGGAGTCCACTTTAGAGGCGATGGGGCCTTCCAACGAGGTGAGGGGATCAGAGGGTTCTCTACAGAAAACTTTTCTGAGCTTCATCATGCAACTTTTAGATTCAAACTGAATCGGCTTCCCCTACTTCTGGGGAACAGTTGGCACTGGCTGATGACTCTCGTTCTATTGCGGAGAGACGACCGCGTAGAGAGAGAAGACAACCACTGCCTTTCCATAACCAACAACCAGTGCTACTGCGGAGTTTGCCTCTTGCGGTGCCAACGCTGGCGCGCGATTCCTCAAGCTCCGTTCCCGCCTCTCAAGCACTTCCGCCCCCGATTCGGAAGCTAATGATGTCTCAGCGTAACGATGTTGGCCTTTTTCGACAATACCACGCTGTTGATTTCCCCTCCCATGATCCCGATGCAGACACCCAACTCTCAGACATATCAGATTCAGCATCTAACGATCAAAATGCTCGCTCTTGCTCAGATTCTCTTTTTCAACCATACCCCAACAAGAATGCATTTTTACTCGGCGAATGGTACTGGAATGGAGGCACCCAAAAAACAAAGGAATCATTCAAGAAATTGACCGAGATTATCTGCAACGAGACCTTTGACTCGGCCGATATCAGGGGCGTTTTGTGGGACTCAGTCAACGACAATCTTGGAGCATCTTCTGAGTCTGAAGATCTTTGGTTTGACGAACTAGATGCTGGCTGGATTGAAACTATGATAACATTACCCATTCCTTTCCACCGAAATACACCAAATCCGGGCCTCGGAGAATATACATTTCCGCCATTTCGCCACCGCAGTATCGTTTCAATCCTCAAAGAGAAGATGGCGAATTCGCATGACTTTAGGCATTTTCATCTAGAGCCATACGAACTGAGATGGCGGCGGCGAGACATGTTAGAAAAGGAGTCTATCAGAGTATATGGGGAGCTTTACACATCGCCTGTATTCTTGGAAGCACAGGAAGAGATTCAAACAGCAAATGGGGTACCTGGATGCACTCTACCGCGGGTTCTGATCGGCCTCATGTTTGGATCAGACAGTACTCATCTTACCTCCTTCGGAAGTGCGTCTCTATGGCCTTGCTATATGTACTTCGGGAACGAGTCAAAGTATCGCCGATGTAAGCCAAGCTGTAAGCTTTGTAACCATATTGCATATTTTCAGAAGGTAAATTCATTTCAGTGCTTTCCCATCATTTACGTGAGGCTCAATCGTATTATGAAACAGGTGCCACCAGAATTCAAAGACTTTGTAGCATCCCATTCAGGCGGGAAAGGCCCTAGCGATGCCTTTATGACACACTTACAAAGAGAGTACATTCACGCTCAGTGGAAAGAATTGCTTGATGATGACTTTTTGGAAGCCTATGAGCACGGCATTGTTATCGAGTGCTGTGATGGCAAAAAACGACGTTTTTACCTCCGAATATTTGCTTACTCGGCGGATTATCCAGAAAAGTATGTTCAGCACTATAACCTATGAGTATCGCTGACACAAAATTATGCAGAGTTCTTCTCAGTAGTATTCGCAACATGGGAAGCTGTCCATGCCCTCGATGCCTTGTCCCAAAGACCAGTACTGATCAGCTAGGAACTAAATCTGATCAACACCAACGCGTAACTCTTGCCAGGAAAGATAATCCACAATACAGGGTCAAGATATCAAGTGCTCGTGACATAATCTACAAACAAAACCGTACAGTCGACAGCAACTTTGTTGACAACCTCTTAAAGCCAGAATCTTTGGTGCCGATTGAGGTTCTTATGTTTTTCCAACTTGTATTTGTTATATGGCTGATTTTTTTGTAGAATGCCTTCTCTGTGCAGCTTTCTAGATTTGGATTCAACCTTTTCTCGATCTTTCTTGTGGACTTCATGCACGAATTCGAAATTGGCGTGTGGAAAAAAGTTTTTATCCATCTACTCCGAATATTACAAAGCATTGACGGTGCTACAAATACAATGGACAGCAGGTGAGCTGGCTTTATTGAGGAAAATATACTGGCTGCATCTTTCCAATAAGGTTTCGCGCCGTTCCGACCTTTGGACGTGACTCTATACGGCGATTCACAAACAACGTATCCGAGCTGAAAAAGTTGGGGGCAAGAGATTACGAGAATCTTTTACAAGTTAGTACAGCTTACCGCTCACCTGAAAATCACTAAAGTCTTCCTTTTTAAGTGCTGCATACCAGTCTTTGAGGGTCTTCTGCCCGAGCCGCATAATAGCAACCTATTGGATGTTTTATTTGCTCTCGCCCACTGGCATGCTATGGCCAAGCTTCGACAACACACGGAACTTTCCCTGAAAGTCTTGGAATCAGTCACAATACAGCTCGGTGGGCTGTTGAGGAATTTTCGGGACACAGTGTGTAAGGCCTTCGATACGAAGGAGCTTAATCGTGAAGTAGCAGCGCGGATGCGAAGGATGTCAAAAAAATCCACTTCACCGATTGCCTCAGGATCAACTCAAACTGCTTCGAACACCTCCGGAAAGCATAGCAAGTAGACTGTCCAAGGGCCGGGCCGGGTCAGGGTCGGCACTTTTTTGCTGACCCTGACCCTGACCCTCCCCTGACCCTCCTTGACCCTGGCCCTCAGGGCCGGGTCGGGGTCGGCCCGGGGTCGACCCAGGGTCAAGTACCAAAAATGCTCAATTGTCACAGTTGAAGAAAAAATGTGTTTAAATGTAAATATAAGTAAAAGATATAGCCTAATCATTTTTGTGACTATCCTCACAGGTAAATTTCCCAGTATATGTTATGCACAAGCTGCACAGACAGTGTGGATAATGTTTATAAATAGATTTTGAGCATGTGACCTGCTTACAAATTTGATCAGCCCTGCCATATTAGGAAATATGGTGGGGGCAGGGAGGGGTCTGAGAGTCCTTATTTCTAAAAAGGGACATTGTGTACAGTAATTATTTTTTGCGTACCCCTTGTTTCTGGCATCTAATATGAGGGTCGACCCCGGGTCGACCCTGGGCCGGCCCTCAGGGCCGGGTCACCTAGGTGCTGACCCTGACCCCTGACCCTCAGGGCCGGGTCAGGGTCGACCCTGGGGCCGGTGAGGGTCGGCCCGGCCCTCGGACAGTCTAATAGCAAGGGACTTAACCTCAATACCTATAAAGATCACTCCCTAGGAGACTACGTGGAAATGATCAGGAGAAATGGAACTGTTGATTCCTATTCAACAGAAGCGGTAAGCCACTGCTCTCTAGTTCCCATTTGGCACTCAAAACATTTATTAGATGGAGTTGGAGCACCGCTCTCCAAAATCGCGCTATCTTCGCACAAGCCGCAAAAATTTTGAGGAACAACTAAGCCGCATTGAGCGACGTCAAGCTCGTCTTCGGCGAATCCGGCAAAAGCTTGACGATCTCACCAGCAATCACAAGACGTTCGTGCACGAGAAAGGGCCGGAGTCGATGTCCTCAAATTACCACATTGGAAAAACGCAGAACCACGCTCTTGACTTAGGGTCTCTCGCTAGAGAATCAGGGAGTCTTGCTACAAAGGTGCTTTTCTGTATGGAATAAGCTAGTCTGAGTTGAGTTTGCTGAAATGGCTTTATAACCGGCACCAGGATTTCACAAATCGCTTGAAAGAACATCTTTTTCCTAGAATTCTTGCACAGCTTGAAGTAGACACCCCTAGCTTTGAATCTGGTGGACCTACCCTCGCAGAGACAGCACGGGACGCCATCATGATCAAGGATAACCGAGTTTTCAATCACAAACTGGCTCGCTTCTACCACACAACGTACGACGTTCGCCGGTCAGAAGACGTCATTAACCCTAGAACGTCACATTGCGATATCATGCTGCTGGCTGATTTTACCTCCGGGGAGACAAATTCTTTGGATACAGCCAGTGCAGACCACCCCTTTCTCTACGGTCGAGCAATCGGGATCTATCATGTCAACGTTGTCTACATCGGTCCAGGTATGAAGGGGTACGAGCCAATACGTTTTGAATTCTTACATGTGCGCTGGTTTCAAATCGACAAGACCCAAGCATCACGCAGAGCTTTGTCTGCTTGGGATTCATTACGCCTTGACCTACTATCGTTTCCGCCAGCAACCGGCAACGATGCCTTTGGCTTCCTGGACCCCACCCTCGTTCTCCGGAGCTGTCATTTGATTCCGGCTTTTGCATTCGGGAAGAGCAACTCAAATCAAGCTGGCCATATACTCGCGGCAAGGAATGATAATGACTGGAACAGCTACTACGTTAATCGGTGCGACACAGTTATTGCCAAATATTTTCTCTTCGCTGAAGTTATTACAGCTTTGTTGATCGTGATATGGCTATGCGATATCATTGGGGCCTAGGTATCGGCCATACTTACTCTCATGGTCGGGATGTTTACTCCCAACAAGGCCCAACCACATCAGACCTATCCGACAGTTCAGTCCAAGCTTTTGATGCCTCCAGAGGTGCAGGCGACGGCGAGAAGCAGAACGACAGCGACGAGCATCTGCCAGTGAAGGCCTCGGAGCCGCAGGATGCGGGCGATGCGGGCGACGAGCACCTGGCCACGGAGCGGGAGGATGTGGAGGATGTGGGTGACGAGCGCCTGCCAGTCACGCAGACCATAGAGCTAGAGGATACGGCGGATTCAGATGCGAGCACGACTGACGACTCGGATGAGGATGGGTCGAGCTGCGATGAACAGGAAGGTGATTGCGACTCAGGTGATCTTCAAGTTGAAGAAGAAAGCCTGGAATTATATCATACGTATCATTCAGAGTAGGCCGGGCGACTAAAGTCATGATTATCTAAAATTCTCATCATCACCTTACCGCGAGACGTCAATTATTTCAAATTTTACATATTCTTCAGTATTTACAACTTGTACTATGTACACACAGACGTGAGCTACGACGCTCACAATTGTCGATTTGTGCCCAGCATACCTCCGAGTCGCTGCAGTAGCCAAGAGGCACCCGGGACTACTGAGGCGTGAAACGCGAGCTTCACAGCTCACGTTCCGCATCCGGCCCATGCTGCAGTGGCAGAGGAGTGGTCGGGACAATTGCGGCACGAAATACCGGCTTCATAGCTGGTGATTCGTTTCGCGTCGCGTTTCACGTCTAGTAGGCGTGGAGGGGCGGAACGACGAATGGAGCGACAGCGGCGCGATATACGAGCTCACGCAGACACTGTGGCCCTCTCGTCGAGTCTCGAATGGGCGAGGGCGAGGTGGAACGGCGACATCATTGAGAGGTGGGTCGATGGGAATTGGAGAAACTACCGTCGTGGCGATGTTGTTGAGTCCGGCGGACGCGGAGCGGCGGGAGTAACATGCAAAGGCACCCACGCGAGCATCAAAGCTCGTGTGGGCAATGTGCTAGTGCTATTAGGTTCGAGAGGCTCAGCGACGCTGCACGGCGGCGCTATTGGGTCCATAAGGATAGGAGCGGCGAGGGGCACAGAACGGCCCCCGCGCGACCTTAGTAATGGCGGCGTCAATGGGACCTGCTCAAGGCTCGCGGTGGGCATTGCAGGCACGTATCGGCGTCGGCGGCGTCCCGTACAGCCCGGGCAGCATCGCTCCCGAAGGCGCCGTGTTAACGATGTCGCAAGCTGAAAATGCGAGGAAGCGAGGAACGGTGCCAATTCACAGTACGTTGCCTGCACAAGCGCCGCTGCAGCGTTCTTGGATGCCGGAGGGGTCGGGAAGCGAGACGGCATGGCAGACCACGCGCGAAGTCGGTGCGCGCGAGGAGACTGCGCACCACACGCCGGCTCCAGGCCATGTGCGGCTGTGCGTCCTTCCGTGCATACCGCGCCTCCGAGTTCTGAGGTAAGTACACTCGCTCGTCAAGAGGCAAGCGATCTGCTCACCTCGCGAGATCGCCCGCGTCCATGTGCCTGTGGGGCGTCATTCGGGGGATGCGGCGTCTGCCGCGTTCTGTGCCATATCAACAGCGGGCAGTCGGCGGCGCGGAACAGCGCGCGGGAGTAAAGACTGCGGGAATTGGATCGTGGATCGTGGGGCAGTGGGATCTCTACTTCGCTCCCCAGCCGTGCGGTGCCCATTAGCGATGTTCCGGTACGGTCGTCCTGCGGGTGTCGTAGCACGCCGACCATTTGGCTGGTGCTTGTGAGGACAGAGGTATGTGTCGGCTGTGGGTGCGTATGCGTGGAGGAGAATGAGGGGTGTAATGTGAAGGCGGCGGCGGACTCCGAGTCAGACGTGTATGTACGGGGCCCGGGCCGTTGGCGTGCCAAGAACATGAAGCGGTCACGTGTCATAACTGATTCTGAAGACCCAACAACTTTCAAGTTTCAACATTCTGCCTCGCCTTAATGTTCATCATGGGCATCGCAAGTCCCTATCTTCCTGTCCATCACCTTCATGACAGGCCAAAGCAATGCAGCACCTGATGATGGAGCTTCCTCCGGTAACGTAGCTTGGTATACATACCCCCTTCCGCGAGCTGATTCCGAGTCTATAATCATCGTGTATTCCTTCGTACTTTGTTACCTCCGTAGTCTGCATCGACGACGAGAGTGTAACTCAACATGCGAGGGGAGAGGGCTTGACATGTTCTTTGTTCAAAGGGCAGCTCCGCACCGCCGTGAATCATCGGTAAGACCTTCGTTTGTGCTCCCTGTTTCGCACTGCATAACATGCCTATCATCGCTTTTGCAGGCCTCTCCCCAACTGCGCGCGGGCTGAACAACGCAGATACACTCATACAGAGTGTGATAATCAGCTCCGCCGCAATCGTGTCTGTGACGGCGACCACGAAGTTTACGAGCGGCATGTCTCCTTAAAAGCAAAGTTGGAGGCATGCTTCGAGAAACTTTGCCGCACCAGCCCGACGAAAGTAAGTAGAGCCTGTGTGGAAGCATTGCGCGCTTGCTAACTCTACGTGGGCGCCGTGTAGACACCCCACGTCTACCATGCCATCGCAGCGGGCCTCTTAAAATACCATCCGCTCCTAGTTTGCCCGTCTGTCAAGAGTGGTGAGCCTTTGTCAAGTTAGCCCTTTTGGTTGGCCCACCACTTCAGCAATCTGCACAATGATAGGGAGTGAGTTCGATTTACCGGGGATTAAGGGGGTAGCCAGCGGGCGAGGAGTTGGACGAACTCCGGATGTTAAGTACAGCAGATATGACACATGCATCGACTGACTTGCTGTACTTCCATCTGTGCTGCACAGGCCTTCAGGTTGTCATCCGTGCTACCTCTACACTGTTATATGAAATTTTCAGAGGTATGCCAGCCATTGAGAGGTTTACGTGAGCCACTGACAGAGGTATGTTCTGTTACAGATGTCAAAGACCCAATGAGGGGATGACGCACTTCATCCCGACAAGGAGGCTCCCGTGGAGCCGGTTGGTAACGCCGAACAATGTAATTATCTCAAATTCATATACTTGAATAAATTTTATTGTCGAATGCTCCACGCTATGGATTAAACCTGCCAGTGGAAGTTGTCTACAATACCTAGTAAATTGTGTGGTAAACGAGCGTGATTTCTGAATATGGGATATTATAGACTATTCTTACTAATTATCCCGGGAGGGTTTTTCTGATACGGTATCAACTGTATGTAAAGAAATTCAAAACCCATGCTGTTGGACCAGGTCCTCATTGTCTGTATTTGGAATCTTTGATACTAACTGTACTTATTATAATAGCTGTAGTACATACTGATCTTTGACAAAAACAAATTTCTTGTACTACTGATAACTTCATTTTTGACACAACAATATTGACTAGTTTTACAATTACCGTCAAGAATATTGTAAGTCAATCATGATCTGTAGGGTTTCCTATTTCTTATAATTCATTCAATAGATTTACAACAGTCTCCAATAACTTTGTGAGCATTTCATGATCAGCAAGACATCCCTCACACTTGTCGGCACTTGAACTGAGCTTCAAGTAAGCTGCGACTCTGACATATAACGATTATCGTTGGCTGGATGCCAATAAGTGTGAATCCAGTACGGCAAATCAACATAATTCTTATGATGCCATTAGATAGGTATATCCGAATTGACAAGGCTTACAGGGACGGTTATTTTTGTTGAAGAACAATGATCATATTAAATAGCTAAACAAGCCTTGAACCAGACTTTTGTATGCGGCTCGCAGTCAGAAAAGCATTCTTTGTATGCTCCAGCTTATTCAATTAGTTGTAACTCTGACAGAGTCCTGACTATCACTGCTGAGATATCGGCTGAATGAAGCGCATATGATATTTTTATTGAAGAATTATGACTACATTAGATAGAAGAACTATGATGTTCCAGACTTATGTGAGTGGGTCATGATCAGTAAGGTGTGCAGCCTGAAAGCAAGGTGTTAAAATTGTATAATTTGCAAAACAACGAATATGCAGAATGATGATTAATTATAAGAGTAATCCGGGAAAATCAGCGGGCCCCCAATTTCCCGATGATATGGATTTGGTGGCACATTTGGGTCATAGTAACTTATATCAGGGGATTTGGTGGTATCGTCGTCGAGGTCCGTGTCTGCCGAACCACCTGCATCAATGGGTCTAAGATGGGGTACTGGCCGCCGATTTCTGTGCATGACCGTAGACAAAGTGTCCACAATGCCGTGGGGGTAGCCACGGGCTTTATGTAACGAATAAATGTTTTCTTCGCCGGTCATAATCAATGCTTTGAGCCGTGTACTATTAGCGACTTGGTTGAACGTCGTCTGAGAACATATGGAAACATCCAGTAATTTTCGCCAGTCCTCAATTGATTGGAGTCCGAGACATCTGGTATATCAGCCCGCTTTTCTTTATATTGAATAACACGTTCAACTTTTGCTGCGGCTGCTAAGTAAGCGGGAGTGTTGACGATGTCCATGTGGTTCGAGTTTGGCGTGTCAGTCATGTCTGGGAGTGGTTTGGAATGAATTTCTGGAGTAGCGACAAGCTGAGCTTATTCCATTTATTAAGTGAAAAGACAGAGTTTTGACTCGGAAACTTACCAGTGAGCTAGGTTCGTTCCAAGCCGCCTTCTGCCGGCAGATGTTTGGTATGTAAACATAGCCTTATATGGGCACATTTCAACGTCCGCAGGACGCTGCGAAGGCGCCGCTTGCGGCCGGAGCACGTGGGCTTGCTCCGAACCTACCAGTGAGCGGCCCGTCGTGACTCTCGCCTCGGCCAAATATGGTCTTTACTTGGCGTTATTTGGTATCATAACACGGCTCGCGCCGAGGCAGCAGCCTCCACGACTTTGAGGGTATTACACCTTGTTTATACTACCAGTAAACCAATTTCATGGTCTCGATAGAATCCTAGCACATATCTTGAAAAACTACAATTTTTCTTGCTCGATGGTGCACTGAATAGAATGGGCAATCGATTGGCGCCCGGGGGTTTTATATTTCATCCCAATCAAGAACAAGTGCCAAACAAGTACTCGCGCAGGCCAACTTGGAACCAATATTGCAACCAAAAACCTTCTACCGTATACAGGCACTGGCATTGACGCATCTTGATAATTGATTTGGAGGCTGTAACACATGGCTCAGATGTATACTAGATATCAGAAGGATTTGCAGTGACTTTGTTTGGACTCAAATCTCGGCTTGAAGGAAGGCTCAGCATAGGACTCGAACTTCCCAGAGGTCTCAAGGTCTCCAGACTCCGACTCGTTATCCCCAGCCAGCTACGAGAGGTTCACATTATCAGACCTGAGACTGGCGAATTTTTCTGGGTTGTAGATATTTCTTCAGACGGTCGAGTTCCGCTTCGTCCCGTGTTTGCATTGCGCGGCATGCAGATTTGCATTGAGCTTCTTGCAGATAGTCCTCCTTGACAGCCTTGATGATGGCGGCATACTGAAGTTCGACGTATACTTCTTTATTCCAGGCTGAGGATTCTGCGAGTTCGTGGTACATATCTTGATTCAATATTTTGATAGATCCATCCAATTGTTCATCGTTTGGTCGCAGAATCTAAACCACTAGTGTGAATTCATTAACTGAAATATTCAAGGAAACTACTCACTTCAGTTTCCGTTCTTCCAACCTTCTACGTAACTATATCTCCTCCCCAATTCGAGATGAACAGATATTCATCTGCTAGAGGCGATGCTAAATCTTCATCGCTATGACCATCTGTTCTCCTGAGAAATCCACATTCGCAATCGTTGGTGCCTTCGTCTTCGATAAAATCATGCACTCTCCATACGGAGATCGTGATACTTCCTGAAAACTCCTCAGTGATATCTGGTTCACTCAGGCTCTGTATAGTGATGCTTATTGCCATGTTAATGTTTCCCCCCGAAGCTCCTACCCAACGCGCACAATCTGAGCCCAACTTTCTTGCGTCCTCGGCGAATGCAACCTCCCAAATTATTGTGGGGTACATGCGCCTGTATCTCTCTAGCATGGAGTCTTTTGGTGGTTTGTTGGGGTCGTAGTAACTATAATCAGGGGATTTAGTCGTCCCGTCTTCGAGGTGCACGTCTGCTGAGCCATATGCTTGGATGTGGTCGAGATGGGGTATTGGCCGCTTATTAGCGAATATGACTTGAGATATTCTGCTCATAATATTGCTGGGGTATCCGGGGCGTTTAACATATAGGTGCTCTCTCCGTGGGTCGTAATCGATACTTTGGGCCGTTTATTAGAATCGAACATTGTCTGAAAACATAAAACACACCGTAATTTTTCCCAGTCGTTGACTAACTGGAGACACTCAAAGATCTCCTTCGAGACGTTTTGTATATTGGCCTGCCTTTATTTGACCTGAAGAACGAGTTCAACTTTTGCCAAAGCAGCCAAATAGGCCGCGGTGCTGATGACGTCCGAGTCCGTCATGATATAACTTCTGACATAGCTACAGACTGGACCTATTATATTCCTCAGTAAACATAACAGGAGCATCTTGATTCGTGTACTCACCTGTGAGCGGCTATGCTAAGAGCAAGCTAAGAGAGCAACATGAACTTGAACTGTCGGGACTCGGCCAAATGTGGTCTCTGCTTGGCGTTGTTTGGTAGCACAGCACGGCTCGCGAGGCAGCAGCGGAGTGGACCCTCCACGACTTTGCCAACCGACTCCCTCCCTTAAAGTCCAACCACGACAACGAATTAACGACCGGCCACCTCGAAGACGCCCGACACACCTTCATGGCGGTTCTTTCGCTGCCACTCACGTTCGGAAACTCATTCTGGTCTCAGGACTACCGCAAGGGACTCGAGGTCCTGTACGGGAAACTCGAACAGGTCCGTGCAGCTCCGGCGCAGCACCCCACACCTATTTGACGCTGCGTTTTCCAGGGAATTGTAGAAAACGAAGAAATAGTCGCGTTTGTGAGGGTATGTCGTTCATTTCCAGCGCGCGTGGCGACGGAGCATGACGGTATGACCCCAGGCCCGTGCTCAAGCGGAGGGCAATATCGCAAATGCCCTGATCAACCCCCTTCCTACAAGCAAATCCGGTATGTGTTTCAATCTTAGCCCGTCCGCCCAGCTATTCTCACAACATTGCGCATAGGGGCAGGATTTGGGGCCGATGACGGCGCTTCGCTCCTTATGGCATTCCGCGGACTGCAGGCCGAGTCTGCGGCTCAGGGCCAGGCGCACAATAGCATTGCAAAGGAGCTTTCGACGCTCGTCGCAGATCCGTTTGACGACTGGGCGCGTTCGTACAAGGTTCGATTTAACCACAATACCCAGTCAGAATGCTTGGAGCCTTACACTGTAACAGGAGCGCGTCAAACAGAACAAGGCTACCGTCATCGACAACTGGCTCAAATCGTACGAACAGGCGCGCACGGATATAGGGAAGCTGAAGAACCAGTACCTAAATAAGGTCCGGCGGGCAGACGAGGCCGAAGACGAGTACGTGGAGCATTTGCATTCATTACGTCCGATTACCCTGACTGACGTCCTCAGTGCCAAATTCGCGCCCAATAGTGGCGACGCCTCGGCTGACAAGTTCACTCATTCGCCTCGCGTTAGGCCCGTTGATAGCCACAGAACTCCGCCACAACGTACCGTCAGCGTCTCCGAGCGCATTTCCCAGCGTCTCAAAGAGATTCAGAAGCGAAGTGCTGCAGCGTTGGCCAGTGCGACCTCCACGGCAGACCCGAATGCCTCGCCAGAATCTCTTGATGAGGAAAAGCCGCTGCCCAATGTTGACAAAGGCAAGGGCAAAGAGCGCGACTACGGTGATCTACAACGGGTTGCATCACCACCGCCTCTGTCACCGCTTCCGCCCCCGAAGGATATCCTCCCCGACTCGCCTGTGCCGCTGACACCCATGCCGATCCTCCTGGCGGGCCTGGCGCTTGCCCCTGCTGCTGTTTCGCAGCTGCTTGCCCGTGCAGCTACTGAACTGCCGCTTCGTTCAGTCCGCTTCCCGCTTCTTGGAGAGTACAACGACGCGTTTACGGGCGAGGAGTTCGTCTCCTGGCTTCAAGACAATGTACAGGGTTTGGGCGGAAGCTTAGACCGCGCTGAGGAAGCGGCGAAAGATATTGCCCAACGAGAGGGTTTATTGCGCAGGCTCGGCGAGCTTGGAAACTTGTTCGAAGATTCTGATGATGCTTGGTATCAGTTTAGGCCCAAGGTGCGTTGTCAATTTTCTTATAAGCGTGGGCTATCAACTAATTTTTTCCCGCAGGCATTTGAACTCGGTAAAACGCCGTCTGACGAGCCAATGTCCCCCACTGGCGCAGCTCAGGCCGACAACCTGTTCAAGAAAACAGGAACCTTCGTGAGCCTAGTGAGCAAGGCATTGAACAACAACGCCAACTCTGAGCCAACCTATATCCGCGCACGTCATGAAGCGGACGAGGCAGACAAGACTTACAGAATCGCCGTGAGGAAGCTCGATCGACACCGATTGGCGTTGGAGGAGCGGGTTGAAGAGACACTGAAGTTGCTGCAGAGGTGGGAGAGCGAGCGCCTAAGAGCAGTCAAGACTGTGCTTCTGCAATACCAAGGAACGATCAACAACCTCCCTAAATCACTCGAGCCTGCCATCGAGCGCTCGGCCACACTCGTCGCATCGTACCAGCCCGAGTCGGACCTGACCGCTCTCATCGAGCGGTACCGCACAGGGCCCTTCCGCCCTGACCCGCAGATTTACGAGTCCGTCGCCCACGACGAATCCGACGTCGTCTTCGGCATCGACCTGCGCAAGTGGGCCGAGGGTGGCTGGTACGCGCTCACGCAGACCGGCGCACCGGGCGCAACGACGCCGCCGCGCGAGCCAATCCCGCCGGTGCTCACGGCGCTGCTCGGCGCGCTCGACGCAGCGTATGTCACGGCACCGAACGACGCGCACAAGCGGAAGAGCTGGATCTACGAGGTGCCGCTCGGTGCGGTGCACCAGCTGCGCGAGAGCCTGAACGCGGTGCCTCCCGGGCAGCCGTTCCCCCCGGCGCTGCTCGGCACGTTCGACCTGCCCGTGCTTGCGGCATGCGTGAAGCTCTGGATGCTCGAGTTGAACCCACCGCTTGGGCTATGGGAAGGCTGGGAGGAGTTCCGCAAACTGTACCCAACGGTCGGCGGACGGGCGGCGGCGGCCACGGAGTCAGAGGAGGGCGCCGAGGACAGTGGCAACGAGGAGGCGGCCCGCTTGAACAGGGTGGCTGGGGCGCTGTTGAGGCTCCCTCGTGTGCATTTGCTGGTCCTGGACGCGATCGTGAAGCACTTGAAAACCCTGGCGGACAGTACGAAGACAGAGGAAAGCGATGAGGTGTTCTTCACGAAGCTTGCGCTGTCGATGGGACGAAGTGAGATCATTTGTTATATTTCTAGAGTCTGTGGTTATTAATGCCGGATTTTAGCCGTTCTGCGGCCCAAGGTGGAGAGCGAGCTTTCCATTCAGGATCGTCATCCTACCTGTACGTCTTTCTCTACAATCACCTCGAATATGCGCTGATAACACTACTTACAGTGTTCTTCATTGATCTGCTCAAAAACTATGACACTCTCCTCCCCCCGACTATCGCACGCAAGAAGCGTGATTCTGAGCGCAAGCTCCCTATCCGAAAGCGCACTGCACCGATTGATATGCGCTTGAGTAGAAGCAAGATCTCCGTGGGCGCAGATACCCAGCAATTGCTTGCTGCACAACACATTGCGCAAAATCCGTCGCTGGCGAGCCATATGCGTACGCCGTCGGATATTTCCAATATCAATGCCGCTCCTATAGCCCCGACTCCTGCTGTCACAGCTCCACCGCCACCGCCTCCTGTGAAGGCCCCGACTCCTGTTGCGGCTGTTGCACCGCCCCCACCACCACCTGTTGTTACTCAGGTCTCCTCTGCATCACCACTGGTACCTCCGCCTCCGCCTCCTGTCTTACAGAAAGCGAAGACGCCGCCCCCACCACCCCCTGTATTGGCCACTCCGCCCCCGCCGCCTCCTTTGGGAGCAGGCCTGGTGCGACCCGCGTTCAAAGAGCCACCCCCGGAATTTGATAACCTTCCTCCGAGGCCCTCCTTCAAAGAGCCGCCACCTGAACTGGATGATCTGCCCCCACGCCCAGCCTTCGCCGACCCTCCTGCGGAGGACTCGGACATGGCGGCGCCGCAGCCCATCACGACGCACGTCATCCCACCGACGCCCCAGAAGGCGCCAGCTAGCGGTGCATCCCCGCCCGCAACCGCGACGTCGCGCACCCCATCTCCAAAGGTAAATGCGGAGGACATCGTGCTCGGCTCGGGGCGCGCATCGATCTCGCGCACGGGCTCCGCACAGGCTGCGGCGATGCGTGGGCCGCGGCTCGCGCGCGGGAACCGCACGTCGCAGGGCGGCGGGAGCGTGCAGAACCTCGTGCAGAACCTGAACAGGAACAGCACCGGTGCGACGCCGGTGTCGCCTGGGAGCCCGAAAGTGAACGTGAATCGCCTGAGCGGGAGCCCCGTGCGGCGCCCGTCGAGCATCGTCGGCCGCTCGGCCGCGGCGTCGCTCTCGCGCCGGACAATGGCGAGCGACGCGGAAGATGACGTTGTAGACCGAAAGTGACGCAATACCTCTTGAGGCTGGAGCTGGAAGCCTGGTGCTAGTTGCTCTATGTTCTGTTTTTCTTATCTAACTGTTGCTGCTGCTGCTTCTTATGGATTATGTGATATGGACTGGCGAGGATGTTCGGGCGAGAATACCTTACTACTTATGCTTCTATGGACTGCAATATCTCTCTATTGCTATTACTATTACAACTATGCTTACTTTTTTGGTGAAAGCACAATATCTGCTATTGATCATTCCAAGGTCCACCTGCTGTTGCTTGCTTGCTGAGTTCAGCATAGAAAAAGGCTATCTTTGTGCAAATTTAGCTGTACCCCATATTCCATCCATCGCAAAGTTTGGTAATGCATACTGCAAGCAGTGTATATGATAAGTAATCGTAAATATTGCCTACACTGGCCCCAAACTGTTCTGTTCTGCCAAGGCCACCCTATCGTGAAGCCACAAAAAATTCCTCGTCGGTGCGGGCAGTCAAATTGAAAGCTTTCCCCCCAAGCTTAGCGGTCATATTCATGACTTGCTGGACGGAATTGCTCCCCGTGAGGTTGTACCAATCCCCGTCGGCTTTTCCACCGTCAGAGCAGACTGTATAAAGTAGTCGGATCTTTTCCTGGATACTGGAGAATGCCGACAGACCCTTATCGGCAGAGTCGTAGTACCCCACGGTGTAGGGGAGGATAGGGCTCTGAGCCGCGCCGCGGAGGTCGTTGCCCGAGGAAGTCGAGTCCGTCGGTATGGGTAAGGGGTATAGACCAGACACAGATGCGGTCATGGATGGTGCAGTTGTAGAAGTTTCTGTTACAGAAATTGCGGGTATGGAGGAATCGACCGGAATGGAGGTTGTTGACATGGAAATTGGGGGCGTAGAAATGGAAGTGTCAGTTGGTATGGGTGTTTCAATCGGCACCGTGCCCGACGATATCACTGGGACCGAAGTGTCTGCGGTCGTGGAAATCGATGGTACGGAAGTGTCCGTGGCGGTGGGATTGCCTGGGGCCCCAGTGGGCGTGAATGTAAAGGTGTCTACCGGTGTGGAAATCGATGGTATGGAAAATACCGTGGAATTATCAGAGGTCCCGATAAGCGTGGCAGTAGCGGTAGGCGCAGAAAGTGCTGGTATGGAGGAAGGCGAGATGGTAGTATTTGTTGCAGAAAAATTAGCGATTCTGTTTATTCCAGCGAGCGCGGAAACGTGTGTAGCGGCGAAAACTAGAGCGAGGAGTTTGAAGTTGATCAACATCGTCTCTTTGGTTGCGAAGACTGGGAAGTGTTTGATTGAATTTATTTACTTGCGAAAGAGACGGGGAAATGAATAGGATAAAATTTGAGTCTTTATACGTTTGAATTTACCATGCAGCCCACTAAAGTCTGAGTCTGAGCTAGTGTTAATGGTGTAGAGCTTTAGCTTCAACTTTCCAGATCGTACACTGCGTCAGTTAGTTTAACAAACGACCTAGTTATTTATGAATCATGATACTGCAACCCCGCTATAAACTAGCTTACAACTAACTATTCTACTGCTCAATTAACAGTGTCGGACTATCATTTCGCCAGTCGTCTAGTAGTTGGCAGTGGCAGTCTGGCAGGTACACTATGACCAGATTCACAGTAGAGAGACTGGCCATGCTCTCTGACACTGATATATCTTGTAGATGATCCCGAACAGGAGGGTAATAGCCGAAAATGGTTAATTTGGCTTTCTACTCCAGCGTCAACAGATCAAGGATATAATCTATTAATAGACGAGCGCTTATTTCAGAGTAAAGTTGGTTCTGCATCTCAGCAGTCTTTTAAACAGGGCGATGGGACATTATTTTATCTAATAAAGCCATTGAAGTATATCTGACTACAATGAGGGGGCACCCTCAATATTTTACTTGTGCCATCTTAGACTTTATTCTGCTACTAGACCCGGAGACTCCTTCCAAAGGTTTACCACTTGCACATCATATCTCATTTTCTGCCGGAAATATTCAATAAAACTCTGAAGCAATTTATTTAAGAATGTCATATAGCAGAAAATTATTTTCCTCCCTATGATATGTATACTGTCTTTTTACTGAAAATGTACTTCCATCCGGGCGCTTCTATAATTCTACAATCGACTTCAAGTTGATAGACCTGCCACTATGTTAGAAATCAGATTATAATGTGGGATATTCGTTAAAGGATACTTACTTGCGTCAATTCAGTCAACTAGGTCGAAAACGTACCCTCCCAGCTGAGTGGTGATATTCATCACTTGATACACAGAGTCGTTCCCCCAGAGAATATACCAATCTCTGTCCGCTCTCCCACCCAAAATTTCTATAATCAATCTGAGCTCGTGTTTCTGGATTTCGTTGGGAAAGGTCGACAATCCCTTGACTTTGTACGTGAAATCGGAGTAGCCGACTGTGTACGGGAAGATATGGCCCGTCAAGGTGGGAACACCGGTGGGCTGCACCGTTGGAATGGACGTGGCTGCATCCGTAGTTGACGACATGGAAGATGCCGGAATGGAGGGTGTGGGCTGGGAGCCCGAGGAAATTGCAGGTGCAGAAATTGTCTCAGTGGAAGTTGTGGGAATAGAGCTCGGGTCGCCTGGAATGACTGAAGAGATAGATCCTGGTATGGTACTTGTCGTAGGATCGCCGTCTCTCACTCTAAATAGTGCAGCTGTATGTCCGGCAGCGAGTACAAGAGCGGCGAGGAATCCTTTGAAGGCGAGCATGCTTACTTTGGTTGGCCCGAGAAAAGTGTGAACCGGTGTGATTTATAGTCTAAGTCGATCTACTACACCCGGAAAAAATCGTTTCTGACTCCGAGAGAATAGGTTAGTTCAAAGATTGTTACTGGAATGCCATTCCAGTAATGCCACCTTTAAGCCGGAATGGACTGAAAAATGGCTCATGCTATCAAACACCTGGGAGTAAGTAGTGACTCTATCTAGATTTTCTGACATCCTGTTGCCTGTCAGTTAATCTGAAAAAATTCTGCTAAACAATAGTGACCGTGAGGTGTTAATAATCCATACTATTGCTAAGTACTTAAGTCACTTTCAAGCTGGCACTAATTCTGGAAATAGTAGTAGCTAGATGTAGAGCCGTAATTAGATATATCTGTAGATTTTATCTACAGTAAAATATTTGCCTTTAGTCTATGAGACTCAAGAGAGGTCACTGCTTCGTCTTGACCACGGTCAGAAGCTTCAAAAGCTTGGCGGGTCATTATTAATAGACCAAATATATAAACGTGACGGACGCGTCTCTGTCACGTGCTACGATTCTGGTTCCGCTTCATACGGTCGGGAAAACGAGGCCGACCATTTCCAACACATTTCGCCAGTACTCCCATCTTATACTCTGCGCATCGTTTCGTTGGTCGTGTCCCAGCATATAGCTCGGCTGAGACGCAGAAATGGCGACGGCCACGACATCCCTACCCCCAGTGGCCCCACCTGCAGTGACCTCGGTGGTCTCTAGCGTCAACCGCTTGACACCGTCAAGCGACCAAGTGAGTCTGCACTTCCATTAACTATCGGTAGATAGAGAGCTAAATTAGTCCGAACTGCGAACTTGGGAAACTAGGTTGTTGTGCTATACGTTGTAAGTCATTGTGTTCCTCCTCTCTACCCTAGACCACGAAATGTAATGACATTATCTCCCTGTTCACGCAGATGGTCGCAATGGCCGTTATCATTTTCGGCTTCTGGAACGTGCCCGTCGTGCGCAACTTCATCAATCCCCTTAAGCTGTTTGCGATTGGGTGGCATGAGCTGTGCCATATATCTGCTGTCTGTACGCGCGCGCCGCGTGTCCTCTTCGTGCTCGTGATGGAGAATACTCAACGTTTTGCCTCCCTTTTTCATCATTTAGGCTATCCTCACTGGTGGGCGCATACTTAAAATCACGATCGATCCGCATGTCGGCGGCGCGACGATCGTGGAGGGCGGCAGCCCGTGGTTCACGCTCTCGGCGGGGTACATCGGCTCGACGTTACTTGGCGGCGTGTTTATACTGGGCGGGTGGGACACCCTAGTGGCGAAGGTCATGAGCTTCGTACTCGGCGTGGGGCTGGTGCTTCCATTAGTACTTGTGCGGGATAAACTGTGCGTCACGATCAATGGGATGCGCCGTGGTTTTTAGCTAACGTATCGATACAGGACGATCCTGCTGACTATATGCTACGAGGCTCTGCTCATCGGGTTCTGGTTTATAGATCACGCGTATGTCCTCGATCCAGAAAATTGCTCATCGTCGCGCTAATATCGAGACAGACAAGCGCTTCGTTGGTACTGCTTATTTGTCGGCGTAATGAAGTACGTCTCAAAGATCAATTTTCTGTATACTCGGAGGTTGACATTCTCTAAGCATCCTCTTTGTAATCTGTGAGTTCAGTCTTTCATCTAGATTATATATAAGTGAATATTGATTTTTGTTATCAGGGGATGTGGCCGATGACAGATTCTTCCACAAAACCAACGACTCTGATGCCACGCA
The DNA here is from genome assembly GCA_000827495.1 of Hypholoma sublateritium FD-334 SS-4. Classification (NCBI taxonomy): domain Eukaryota; kingdom Fungi; phylum Basidiomycota; class Agaricomycetes; order Agaricales; family Strophariaceae; genus Hypholoma; species Hypholoma sublateritium. Next base: position 286,764 of record KN817542.1, read on the forward strand.
ATTCTCGATACTATTTCCGCGGATTAGTGCCCACGGTAGACTTACATTCAAAATCTCCTCAAATGCTGTTTTATTAACCTTGTCTTTCTTTAGTCTGGGCTGCCTTTTGGATATTCTTCCAACTGGGCGCTCTAGCCAGTTTCTCCATCTTGGGCATCTTCGCATTCAAAGTGAGAAATCGAAAATTAACTTCATTCGTTGTGACTAACTCTGTTGGTAGCTTACAACTGACGAGATGAACACGCAAGCTGGTGTGTATTTTCCTATTTTTGAACGCCTGATACTAGATAAGTTGACCTATTTCCGCTCGAAGCTATGTTTCTTCCGACATAAGACCCCATTACCATTGGTTGTAATCTCGGAGCCCAGCATTGCTTTCCACCACTCACGAACTATACGCCTCGTCATCTACCTCAAGTCATAGACATTCCCCATGCCATTTATACCACCCTTACTCGCCGATTTCATCCAGGATCTCCAGCCTGCCGCGCAGCTATACAGGATTGGTGATCTCGTATTTTCATGACTATTCCTACTTATTACGTCCTTGCTCATTGTTTTGATACCCTCATCCTTCTGACCACGCGTGTAATTGTACATACTCCTACGGCCACTCAGATCCATGCATTTTCAAAAGCTCCTCGGCATTTGTGTATGACTTCCCATCGCAATTTGATTATTTTTTTGAAAATGATTTTTTATTTCTGGTCTTCAGCAGTTCTCCAGAACGTCATTTTATTGATTGATAATGATATGTATAGGGGGTAATGATACTAAGTTGTGCGTGTATAAGAGAGGCGAAGAATCCACGGATACGCCTAACGAGATGCATTTGTCCATAGATGTAGGCCGGCAATTGAAGGGGTCGTGTCTCATCAACGTCCACTGTTTGTTCAGGCCGGTCTGCTGCTTGCGTTCACGATACATAGAATGAACATGATGGTTTCGATTAAGTTGGGCATGAAGTCGTTTCAGATGTTACATTTTTTGCCGAAAGGGTCGCGTGGGGTATGTCGAGCGCGGGACAAACGTCAGCAGGCGGCTGGCGGTCAGATTTATTTGCGAGCTCGCCGTATGAGGCCTGCGAGGACCAGAGTCCCGAGTGCGGCGACACCTCCGACGAGCGCCATGCCGATGTACCCGTCTAAAGCGAAACAAGGTCAGCTTTGCCAGCTTAAATCTAATGAGATACATACCCCGCGCAGCACCCCTTTCAACTAGTTGCGCAAGAGATTGTGCTTGCAAATTCGTCGGCTCTTTCTCTAGTAGAAGGGCTAGACGAGCGCCATGACGTATGTCAGCCCCGGCGGGAGCTGCGGGGCAGAGGAATCGACGCACCGTTAAACCGCTTCGCTTCCTCAAAGTTACCCATCTTGAAGTAGCCTAGCGCGAGGTAGTACAGGCATTCGCGCCGTCGTGCGGGCTCGGCGCGGTATAGCTCTATTTGCGGTGCAATGAATGTTGAGTGCACGATCTAATCTAGTTAGGAATGGTGGACGCACCCTGCAGGATCCTAACGCCTTCCACTTGGTGCTCGTGCTTTGGGCTCTTGATGAGGCCCCATGCGAAGTTGAATTTTGTCTGCGTAGTGACATGGTCTTGCGCCAGCTCCTTCTGGTACTGAAGCCGTAGCACCTGAAAGACAGCTGAAGCTTGTTGTTGAGACGGCGTCGGACAAATGGAGGCTTACCTCAAGCTCGTCGTAGTCAAGCGACATTTCCGCGTCGGCGGCGTATGGTAGTTCTGTGGGCATGGTGGGGTAAGATAAGGAGATGTGGATTGGGAGTCAGCACTGCGCCGCAAGTAGACGCTACTAAGAGACAGACGGCTCAAAGGCAGTTGCGGAGTTTGAACTGTCGGCTGCCCACCTTCAATTCTTGTACACGTCTTTGCGGCAGCACATCCATCTGCAAAACCATCAGCGCCGCCATTCAACCATGGCAGACGAATATCGTAAGTCCCCCTTTGTTTTTTCTTCTGAAAACCTTCCCTTGGCGCTCTTTTCTCGTTTTTGTCCCGTCGCGTCAGACCAGAGGCTCATGGTGCATTCTTTCTTCTTCGCACCATGTCTTTATTCCACAGCTAGCTAGCAGCAGCCTGCCGAGGCCCTGTTCTCGTGGCCTTGTCTTCCCATCCATCCATCTACCTTAGCGCCCGTACACGACCAACCACGGTCCTAGCATTCATGGGACTGCATTACCACTAACCTCTTGACCAGCGCCCCACGAAATGGTTTACTCACCTAGCTTTCCTTTTATTCTCCCTTTTCATTGCAGAGCGACCCCCTGGCGGCTCATACCGTGAAGACAGATACCGACCGGGCAGAGACGACCGCGGAGGCGGAGGCGGTGGGCACCGTGGTGGCGACCGGGACCACCGCGGTGGCGGCGGCGGCGATCGTGAACGCTACGGCGGCGGGGACAGGGACAGGAACGGCGGTGGCGGTGGTGGTGGTGGTAGGCGTGACAGGGACCGCGGCGACAGATACGGTGGAGGCGGAGGTCGTGGCGGACGAGACTTCGAGGACCACGGGCGCCACCCGAGGCACGACGACGACCGTCGTCGTGGTGAATTCCGCCGCGACGACGAATTCGGGCCTCCCCGCGGACACAGGGAAGACGGGCCCCCGCGCGGCGGCGGCGACCGTCGTGGCCGTGGCAAAGGCAGGGATGGGATGGGCACGCCCGAGCGCCGCTCGCCCACCCCAGACGGTGCTGTGCCTTTGTCGCAGAGGAAGCGCAAGGCCTCAGGCTGGGACGTCCATGCGCCTGGCTATGAGCAATACACCGCCATGCAGGCGAAGCAGACAGGCACGTTGTGATCCCTGCTCATGCTGCATTTTGTATTAACATAATCCGTCCTTCAGGTCTTTTCAACCTCCCCGGCGCCAACCGCACGCAAATTCCTCCTATTCTTGGTATTGCGGGCCTCCCGCCACCGATGCCTGTCCAGACCTTCGGCATGGGGATTGGCGCCAACCCGAATCTGTCTCGTCAGTCCCGCCGTCTCTACATTGGTAGCATCACCCCAGATGTCAATGAGCAAAATCTCGCCGACTTCTTCAACTCAAAGATGATCGAAATGAGCATTGGGACCGGAGGACCAGGTAACCCAGTCCTCGCGGTACAGTGCAACTATGAAAAGAACTACGCGTTCGTCGAGGTTAATCAACAATTTTTTTTAGCTGTAGAATGCCGGCTGACCTCCTTTCTTCGTATAGTTCCGCAGCGCAGAAGATGCTACGGCTGCCATGGCCTTTGACGGCATCATCTTCATCAACGGCCCTCTCAAAATCCGCCGTCCCAAAGACTATGGTGGGATGGACATGTCCTCGCCTGGTGTCCATGTCCCAGGTGTCGTGTCTACCAACGTTCCCGATTCCATCAACAAAGTGTTCGTTGGTGGTCTGCCGACTTACCTGAACGAAGAAAACGTCATGGAGCTCCTCAAGAGCTTCGGCGAGCTCAGGGCGTTCAACCTTGTCAGAGAAAACGGAACTGGCGCATCCAAGGTACTGCATCATTTCCACTCTAAATATTATAGTCGCTGACTTTTTGACCAGGGCTTTGCGTTCTTCGAGTACCTTGATCCCGGCGTCACCGACGTCGCCATCCAGAGCCTGAACGCCATGGAGCTCGGTGATCGCTACCTCGTCGTGCAGCGCGCGTCCGTGGGCGCAAAGCCCGGCACGCCCGGCCTGCTGCCCAACCCGAACCTCCCGTACGACCTGTTCGAAATCCCGCGCCCGATCATGCCCGCAGGCAAGGACCCGGCGACCGACGCGCGTATCCTGCTCATGTTGAACATGGTCACGACGGAGGACCTCGTCGACGACGCGGACTACGGCGACCTGTACGAGGACGTGAAGGACGAGTGCGCGAACTATGGCACGGTCGAGGACCTGCGCATCCCGCGCCCGGTGAAGAAGGACAAGGCGAAGTGGGGCGAGGCGGGGATCACCGTGCAGGACGCAGCGCGCCTCGACGAGGCGGCAGGCGTGGGGCGCGTGTACGTCAAGTATGCGGCGCCCGAGAGCGCGTCGCAGGCTCTCAATGCGCTCGCTGGACGTTCGTTTGCAGGGCGCTCAATCATCGCGACGCTGCTAAGCGAGGACAGCCAGACGACGCCCCCACTCAACTTGATCTTTGCGCCGCAGCCCGACGCACCCCCGCCCCTTCCTACGTCATAGACGTTCTGCGTTTGTTGTGTGCTTTCAGTTCTTGTTGTCAAAGTGTTGGTGATGTGCGTGGTATGCTATGATATACATTATGGACGTTTCATGCTTTGTTGCGTGCCGCAATAAAAAAATTCCTCGTCTACTGCCCACCGCATGGTGAGCAACGCAGATAGATTGCGCACTACAACATCATTAGGTACAAGGTTTACAAACAGCGACACGCAACTTGCAAGTGGCAAGAGCCTCAATTGATATGCATGCACGAAGTGGAAAGAATATAATTGAACTACTGCAAGTGTGCCTACGATATCTAGTTGGGCCATACCGAAGCTCAGAAATGGGACCTACCAGTACCGGTGGCGGGAAAGCATTCCATTCTTATAAAGTAGAAGACTAGAAGGAAAGGTATTAGTACTAAGCTTTGCAATCTTGAAGAAACTTAAAAGGGCGAAGAGGATTGGAGTGACGTGTCAGATACCGTTGTAGTAAGGTTAACTCAACGAGAATGCTCGTCCGTAGACGGCAAGCCCTCGTGGTACAGTAAAAATTGTGTCATCATTGTGACTCCAAAAGAATGCGCCTTGTACAGAAAGAAGATGAACCACATGGAAGATACTCACGTATAGGATGCTTTATGTACATGCGGCATGAACGTCAACCTGAGAAGAAAAAGTTTGGTGAGTTCGGTGTGAACGAGCAGGGCAAAAAGTGAAGGAGAAGATGGGAGGAGTCAGCTACTGTTGTAGAATGTGACCTCAACAAACGCGCGAACTCTTTTCAGAGGCTCGTGTTTGATTCGGACAGTGTGAATATATTGTAATCATTCGTATAAGATGGGATGGAAGAGAAGAAGTGAAGGAAAAGCAAAGAAAAGCGCGGCGTGCGACGAACCATTGACAGTGCACTTGGTTAAGTGGAGCTCGGACGATATGTGCATTCGTTATGCATGCATCTATGATTACAGTCAGTAAACTGACCCCCTTCAAAATTTGTTGCAAAGTGAAGGAAATATCAGTCCCGAAAGATGGTTAATTGATTGGCAGCATGGTGAGGCGAACCTCCTAGCCTTCATTTCGAAAGTATCGTATGCATCATAAAATGAAGGGTATGGCGAAAAAGGGACTCGAAGGCGGCGAAAAGATGCTCACCTGGATGTGTCGCCAGAAGGCTACGGCCGGTCTGGCTCTACCTTCATGAGATATGGACGTCTTTGAGAAGAAGAGGAAAAGTTGTATATCAGGTTCCATTGTACTCCCGGTGTAGCGCGCTATCGAGAACGCCAAACGGGTGAGCAGAGCATCAACAATGTGGGAGAGAGGAAGGAAGAGACAGAATAAAATTAAATACGAAAAAGTAGGCGTCACAGAATTGTGACGAGCGCGTGCTCTCTTGTCACATCCCGTTCAAGCCGGGCCGCCCCGGACCCCGGTCTATGGTCTCCTTTGTTCATGCCACCATTCCGACTTGATTCCGACTGATTCCGACACCTGCCAGTGTACGACCAGGCGCCGCTGATGTCCTGCAGCGTGTTTCTTGTGCCAAAGACGTAGTTACCTAAACGTCTACAAGCTTGCTGTGCGAGTATCTATGTCATGCATTTACAAGGACACTTCTTGTTCCTGTAGTTTGCCAGATAGTAAGTAACTCGAACCTTGAGGCGCGCGTGTGTGAACGGCGGTAGAAGCTTAGGTCAATGTCCGCAAATCATGAGATGACTATCATCTGAGTTCCGGCTATCAAATTCCTAAAATACGACGATGAATTGGAACTTTGCACTTCCTGAAGCTGCAGCCAAAATCCACATTTATCCTGGCCCTGTCCAGTGCCCATTCTCTACACTCTCTGAAAAATCTCTCACGGCGCTCGCTGCATCGCCCAGTTGGGGATCTTTCTTCTCTTATATCTACATGACCGCAAAATCTACTAGCATCTCAGGCCCCTGTCCGTATCACCCCAGCATGTGGCCCTTCTCAGCCTCCAACGCCGCAGTCGTCGCCCAGAAGCGCGGAGAGCGCGCACGAGCCCTAGCAAACGTCCCGCAGAGCGCGTCTCCCTCGCAGGCGGTCTATCTAAAAGCTACAGGTGTGTAACGATGCCGCCGGTAGCGGGTTGCTTATTATAGGCCCCCGTCGCGCTTCTGTGCAATCTTATTGACGGCTTCTGTTGACGGGACGCGCAGCCACGGAGATCGTTGAGTACATTGGGCGCGGTGAGTGGACGGCGACGGAGGTCCTGGACGCGTACATTGCGCGTGCAGTGTTCGCGCATGCAACGACGAACTGTCTTACGGAAGGTATGTGCGTCTGCAATGTTGTCTTCGTCGTCTTCGTGGTTGACATTGGGCTTTCGGCCAGTTATGTTCGGCCCCGCCCGCCAACGCGCTGCTGAGCTGGACGCCGAATTCGCGGCCACGAAGAAGCTGAGGGGCCCGCTGCATGGTGTTCCCGTGAGTACCTTGTACTGGTGCCCAAGGACCTCACATGTATGTAGCAACTGCAGATGAGTATCAAAGACCAGTGTAGGTACCCTTCAACCAACCGCATAGCTCTCTCTCTATCTGACGATCACAAGTCAATATCAAGGGCTACGACTCGTCAGTGGGATTCTCGCAGTGGACCAACAAGCCAGCAGCGACGAACGCCGACGTACGTTGCCGTTACGCGCCTCCCAGACTCCACCCGGGCATTAACACGCGTCCCCACAGCTCGTCAACATCCTGCTTGCTGCGGGTGCCGTCCTGTATGTGAAGACCAACATCCCGCAGACCATGTTCGCATTTGAGTGCGCGAACCCCGTCTGGGGGCGCACGACGAACCCCTGGAATGCGAATTACACCTGCGGTGGCAGCTCCGGCGGCGAGGCCGCGCTGCTCGCGATGGACGGCTCCGCGGCGGGCATCGGCAGCGACATCGGTGGCAGCCTGCGCATCCCCGCGGCGTATTGCGGTATCTACTCGCTCAAGCCCGCGAGCGGTCGCGTGTCGTACTTCGGCGCGAAGGGTGCGCGTTCCCGTCCTGGGTTCGATGCGCTTGAGGTATGCTAAATTTCACGGATAGGCCCTGTACCTGGGTTTGAAGGGATTGTGTCCACCGCTGGGCCCATGGGACGGTGCGTAATGCTGCCGCGGCATGTGTGCATACCCTGATAATTTTTATTTTCCATATCTCAAGATCGGTGCAAGACCTCGAGCTCATTTCTCGCGCCATCTTTGGCTGTCCCAGCACTGACGGTCTAGTGCCACCTCTTCCTTTCCGCAACGTCACGCTTCCAAAGAAGCTTAAGTTTGGGTACTATACGTCAGGTTAGCTCTCTTTTCAAAATCGAATTTGGCCTGCCATTCAACAGTATTCTGTCCGCAGACAACTTCATTAAGGCCTCTCCCGCTTGCAAGCGCGCAGTTTTGGAGACGGTCGAGGCTCTGCGAAGTGCGGGACACGAATGCGTGGAATTTGAGGTGCCCGATTGTGAGTCGTGTCGTAAAGCTTCCTGGGGTACATCTTTCATGAGCAACTTCCCAGCGTACATCCCCTTCAACGTCTTCGTGTCGATTAGTTCTTCGGATGGGTACGAGACCATGATGAGCCATCTAGGCCCGGACAAAAAGGTCACTGGATTCCTAAGCTTGCCAGCCCATGCGCACTCACGTTCCAGTTCTTCTAGGAAAGTGCCTTATTTTTAGTTACTCTAGGCCCAAGTGTCCCTTGTATGTTTCACCGTCAAGTTATATGGTCGACGGTGGTCACTGACGAGCTCATTGCTAGCTTTCCTTCGAAACTTTGCGTCCTGGGTTGTTGAGACCTTCTTCGGGGACAAGCTTTTCGCCAACGTTGCTCGCGCCTCGAGGAAGAAGAGCGTCGGCGAGTATTACAAATCAATTAACGCAAAGAACGAGTACAGAAAGAGATTCCATGAAGAGGTGCGTGTACATAACTGACGTTGCAAATTCAGTTTTGAAGCATGTTGACTGCAGGTTTGGGACAAGTATGAATTAGACGGCATCATCGCGCCCGTTCAAGCACTCCCCCAACTTCCGCACGGGTAAGAGACTTACACGATAATCCAACCAACGCTGACGTTTTTACGCTATCCTTTCATTTAGTGGCTGCGACAAACTTTCTCCGCTGGCAGAGGCCACCATGCTGTACAACGTCCTGAACCTGCCTGCCGGCTGCCTCCCTGTCACACGTGTCGATCCTACTAAAGACCAGCTTACGGAGGAATGGGTCAATGGGCCCGGGCTGGGCTCACGCCTGCTCGAGGCGGGCATCTACAAGGGCAAGGCGCCGGTGTACAACCCCGAGGCGATGAAGGGCATGCCGGTGAACATCCAACTCGTTGGCAAGAAGTGGGAGGAGGAAAAAGTCCTCGCGATGATGGAAGTCGTTGACGCCGCGCTCGGCAAAGAGCGGGGTTTCGGGCCTGGCGCGTGGGATGCCCACGCGTCGAACGGCGCACCTTGAGCATATTTTTATGTACTCCCCCGCTTCTGTTTTTTGTCACGGGTCCTGTAGAACGGTAGTTTTGGTATTCGGTAGCTAAATAATACAATCCTGATGAGTTCGTCGCGCGTCTTTGAAACAGAGCAGGTGGGCGGTTGCGGGGAACGGCAGGTGACTAGCGAAGGATGAGTATATCGCGGGTCCTTGAAACAATAGGCGGGCGGTTGCGGGGAATGAATAGCGAGGAGCCGGGGATCTGGATCATGAGGTGGGGCGGCCTGCACGGCGGTCGTCCTTCCGTTGTTTGATCTGCGCAGGTATTAAGCGGGGTACAACAGCAAACACACGCGCCGCTGCTCACCCAAGTGCTCTTGCAGTCCCGGTAGGCCTGAAAGTACGCGAGACATGCATCCCTGTCGTAGTCGTTCCGATTCAGGCAGTCCATCGACGCTTTAGAGGCATCTGCACACGGGCTGCACGCGCAGACATCAGCAATGTGCCGAGCCACACGGCATGGAAAACACGCACTCGATAAACTTGGAGCTAACGTGCCGGCCCTATAGGATTGGAAAAGTAGGCATGGGCGCGCGTCCATCACAAATGGCCTGGGCACGCACGGAAAACTGCTCTTTGTAGTCGAGAGGCTTGACATTCGCCTCCGGCGCAGCGATGGCCTCCCCCTTCGTTCCTCCCTTAGACATCCTTGGTTTGAGAAGTGCAGATATTGTTTGATTAGTTTGTGGCGCCTAATGGATGGGAGGAGGCGGTGAGAGAGTGAAGGTTGCCGCTTTCGAACTGGCGGCTTCTACCAGCGCGCGGGAAGCATGTGACTTTGACGCCGAGTTGCCGAACGTTACCGATCATTCAGTCAAGCGCCCGTGATCCTCATTGCTGATTGCCAACTGAATCACTGATACATGGAAGGCGAATGCTAACACGCAGCTCCCTCGAGTATTCATTTCCGAACAGCCTTATGAACACCAAACGATATATCTCCGGTAGAGGCTGAGCGCCGAAACACTATACCCGGTTCAAATATATCCTCCAATGCCACGCGCAATCAGCCAATACTAATCAGCACGCATTACCCTCACCATTTCTAACACCAATCCCTATGGGTTCAAGAGTATAGAGCGCAGAATTAAGCTCTCGTAAAGAACTTCCCCTGCTGACTGTTCCAATGACTAAATCAATCATCCGAATAAGAGCATTCACTACCACATGCTTATAACAATTTGCAGAATTGCCAGTGCGACATGCCATACTACGAGTATGAAAATAACCACTCCGGGCACCATACATGTGGTGGGTGTTCAGTGCACTTACTTAGTAGAGTATATATACAGTTTCTGGCAAGAACGATCTTCAAGAGGCTCTGGACAGAGCCTATTTACGTCTATAAAATTCTAGATTCTAACAGCGTGTTGATAAATAACCGCCTGGCTGCACGCCCCATGAGGTGCAAGCTCCCTGACTTCAGTGTGGTAGAGATGTGATATTTAGACGACGGTGTGAATTTGAATGGTCATATAAATCAGAAATAGGCAACGCCAATCCTCGCACTCCTGCCTTGATACTCATAGTACGAATTTCGGTAAAAGGTGGCAGAGTATATCCCAATTCAAGTACATCTAGAGCTATCTGAGGGAAGAGGCAGTATACCTCCTCTTTTCGCGCCCTATTCTCGTCTGTCGCATGGCTTATATCCAGATGCCAGCAATGTCGATAAAGTTTCTCGCTTGTGTCGATGTAGATATTTTCTGGACGATCAAAGGTTCTGTGAATGTCCCTCCGACCTTCCCAGTTTATTTAAAAGTATGTAAGACGCGACACCGCTTGCCCTCAGCCTGCTCCGTATGTTACTCGCACCATTGTTATAAAATCTAAGTGTAGAATAAATATCAGGTGGCGAAATGCCCGCTCCCCGTCGTCCCAGAAATAAATATACTAGTCTAGAAAGGTATGTTGTAAGAGTTTGCTAAAGCGCGATCAGGTGCATTATATGTTAAGAAATCAGTAAGATACGCGAAATCACCGTGTCCGAGTTGCTTTAATAGATATAGAGCGATTGTGATTTGTAGTAGAATATGGGAGGCGATCCTCGCAGTATTATGGCAGTAGTTCGCGCTCAATGCCGTCGCCAACGTCGTTTCTGCATCAGCCTTCCTGAAGTCCCCTGTTATGTATATAGTTACGGAGTTGCGCATGCTTCTTGGGTGCTCTTGGGAAAAGCTGCACGCAACCTGAGTGTGTTATCTGTTTCAGCTCCCACCGCGAGGAGGTGATGACGACATCGTCGTCGTCGATCTAACTCGGTCTCTCGCTGGGGTGTTTCCGACAGCCGGAGAAGGAATTTGATTCAGTGATAGTGTTGGTGAGAATGCCATGGGCGATCGGGGCGACTCGATATTATTCGAGAACGTTTCTGTTTCGTCTTTCTTCGTCTCTCTCCATCGGTTCACTATAGGAGCCAAAATGAATCCAAGAAAAGGCAGGACGCAGAATACGCCGAGGCAGGTGAGGCCTATCCGTGTTTTTCTGGATTCTTGCAGCCAGACGTACACCAGCAGCTGTGCGAGAATGGTCCACGCTCCTCCAATAAAACAAAGCAACCCTGTGAATAGAGGTAGTCGTGAGCGTTCTTTCCTTCACAGAAAAGCGAAAGCAGCGGGACCAACAATGCCAGACTACCCATTGCCACAGCGCCCCGACCCCGTAGATTCGGAGAATTCCCTCTTGTCCTGACACAATCCTCCCGCCCATCGGTACATTCTTATCGCGCGATGCACGGTAGGGGACTTCTCCGAGGCGGTCGAGAAGAATGAAGCAGCTCATACAAGCACTGATGTTGAGGAATATTGATACATATCCAATCACCTCAAGCGCGTTCAGCGCGCCCTGCGAATTTTGATGCGCGACGTGGAAATTTTGGGAATTGGTGAAGAAGAACAGTAGTAGCGTCCCGACGATGGTGAGCAGGCCGGACTTGTGAAATAGAGATGAGCCGGCGCTCCGCTCATGACAACAGTGTATTTACAGTAATCGCACTGTTCTGACAAGTGACTAACCATCCCTGCTGGATGTATTCCACTGTTTGCGGTAGTCTATCTAGGTAACATACAAATGTTAACTGGAACGTCTGGACATGAAGTTTGAACGACTTACAGTCCAGGATAGTGGATTTAGTGAGATTGGGCATAATTCAAATAATGTTAGAATAGAAGTGATTGGCCTTGCTGGGGAAATTCTGAAAACCAAGTGCCCTTAAGAGAGGAGAATGAAGCTGTACGAGACAAGGGTTTCACAAAACACGGATGCCGACTCCAAAATTATTCACAAGCCCAGATACTGCGAGGTACACTGCCTTAGGCACCGTGCTTTGAAACCCTGTCACAATCTGCGCGTTTAACATCAGGATCGGGGCGGACCACTGGCGAATTTGTGTACGACCATGATGATACGCTATCATTGCCAGCATGAGGCTCACTCGTCGATTGTGGACTCTCGAGTCAAGTCCTGTATAAGCACCGCCATGCGAAGTGGAATGAATGATGAGATTAAATGGATACGGCAGCGAGCGATGACTTACGTTTAGACAACCGTCGCAATTGTTCGTTAGGAATGATAGGGGTGACGGGGAACGGAATGCCTCATGTAAATGGAGCCCACAGTTAGGCCATGATATCTAAGCGTATCTCATCCGTTAGAAGCGGCTTGAAAATAGTAGATCCGCAAGACAGCAGAGGTCGAATATTGACAGAGAAGGCGAGCGGCGCGGAACGAGCTGGTCCTGTGGAGAACCTATTTGATATGACCATAATTTATCACCAGTTTGCTGCATCGGTGGCGTCATATCGAAGTTTTGGAGGACAAAAACAAAAGAATGTCAACATACAGTGAGCTTGATATCGCACTCCTCCAAATATTGGTCAATCCACCGTAAGTCTCAAGTAACGTATCTATTTGCATTATATCTGGAGCAGATAGCAGAGAAAGATTATTTTTATGCATCGTGCAGCCAAAAGGATCGCCCGAGGAGGAGCCCGACTTGAAAGATCGGAGAGCCGATTTTCGGTTGTGGTGGCAGAGGAGAGAGAGAGAATGACGGTCGTGAGAATTATAAGTTTAGCGCGGGTCCCAATCGGCCATTCTTCTCCAGCCTAGCTTTATACCACATTCCATCTACTACCTTAGTCCTTGCAGTTGTCCATGAGGATGTATGAAGGCCCGCGCGCTTCACTAGACCTAACACATGTCCTATGTATGTGTTCTCCCATCATACTGAATGCGTAACAAACCGTTCATTTCCCAGCGAATTCCCTCTTGCAGATGATGATTCATCGCTCTTTTCGCTCTGCCTGGCCCTCATAACACTAAGCCCAATCCTTCTAATGGTAAATACAGGTGTATCATACAATGCTATCTATCAATAAGGCCGATAGGCTTCGTACGCAGCATTAGCGGTTCAAACACGAGAATTTCTCGTAATAACCATGTGGGCAGGACAATTCTTCGGCGAATTGCTCAACTGGGTCATAAAGCACTCTATCAAGCAGGACCGCCCGATAGGTGAGTACAGAGTGACCTTTCAGAGTGCTTGGTCTAACAGATCCATAGAAAATATTGGCAATGGATATGGGTTCCCCTCATCACATAGCCAGTATATGGCATATTTTACATCATTTTTAGTCTGCCACCTGTATTCCCGGCATCGGTTTTCTTCGTGCGGAATTCCGGCGCTAGATTTTCTCTTCCGTTCTGCTGTGTATGTCGCACTTTTGGCGTGGACAGGCTTGGTGGCATACTCACGGTACGTCGTTTATTTTATCCACACAATACAAAACTAAACATCTCCACAGATATTATCTCGGATACCACAACGCGCACCAAATACTCTGGGGACTGGGTATTGGTACTGTCCTAGGCACAACATTGTATATTGTTGCCCAAGCTATTCCCAGTCAATATCCCACCTCGCCATTGGGACGAGTGAAAACATCACTACTGAACAACCCTGTCATCGTATGGCTCCAAATACGAGACGGATGGACCGTATGGCCAGATGGCGGCCGCGAGGCAGAATGGATCAGGTGGAGAGAGGAATGGAAGAAGCAGCAAAAAATCGCGACAACCAAAACTAAAACCCGATGACCAACGAAGACACGTCATATATGCAGTACGTAGGGTCTCTGTGAGCTCTGTTGATTTATCAGCCACATAATGTTAATTCCTATGCCATATTTGCCTTCCATGCATCGCAATCTTCGAAGATAACACTCCAACACCAATGTGGGTAAAAAGAGTCGGGGGTTAATTCAGTCCGTCATTATTTTGAAGCGGTGACGATCTCTTCGTACTCCTTCTCCGAGATTCAGAGCCGGAATTGGACAAAGTTGGGCCATTGGACTGAGCTTTGTAGGTTGCCGTTGGGGCGCGAGTCTTTTATAACCTGCTTTCGGCCCGATCTAAGACCATCGCAATGGTAACTAGGCCACAAACCGCATGCAAAAATGCCCATTTAAGACCATTCGGGTGGCAATTCTGAATGCTCGCATTCAAACATCGTCACTATGAGGTCATGCCCTTGTCGTCACTTTCACAACTTTCCCCGACGGAACCTGATAATGCAGGCGAATTTGATCTGATAAAGGGGGCGGAAAAGGCTTATCTCCTAGAATTCTGCCTTGTCTTTTAGCCCTGCCCATTCTCTGACGACCTTCGACGACAACGATTTCATTCTCCTCTTACTTTGCTCTCCCGGATACTTCGCGATCTATTCCCGTTAAAATGTCGTATTTTGACATCATCCATCGTGCTACGCCGCCGGTACGAGCTTCTGTGATTTCATGTAGCGACTCGTGTTGATTTATACCACCCTCCTGAAGACACAAACGCCCACAAAAGCAGATGTCACACTGCAGTCAGAAAAGTCGACTTTCGCTACCACTACTGCCCCTCTAGACAGTGCCCAACACGATCGGCCAATGATTCGGACGCTAGGTGAGCCAGCTCCGGCCTTATTTGGTCGACAATGCGACTCAAATATAATAAAAAGAATCAACCGAAGATATGCTGCAGCATAAAATCGCAATGTAAGTTCGATGTCAAGAGTGTGCGTTGCAATACAATACTAATGACAATTGATCTTCCATAGTGAACGAATCTCCAACGCGTTCTCCCAATAATGTTTTACAACCCACTTCTGGCACCTTGCTCCTGCTCCGCACGGTTGAAATGTGAAAAGGCCCGAAATCCATCTCATAGACGCAGATTCTACCCTGAAGTTCATATCATCCGAGTTCCTGTACCCCTACTCTTGAGGTTCTTCAAACTAGCATTGCTACTTCCATACATGTACCAATATACACAAAACTAAATGTACTTATAAAATTGCATCGTTTTTATGTTTTTAGGGTGCAGGGAAATGTTAGTCGTTCAGGCGGGACCGAACGTCTGTCACCTTAGGCGCTCATGCTCCAGGGTCCAACAGTGGCCAATGATGTGCGCGTCACGGGAATGGCCTTGCGTTGGCGCATTGACCTCGAGTAAACACATATGTTTAAAACCGATTAAGCGCCGAGGAACCATCAACAAAAAATCGTGCCTTGGTCTCTTCTACGTCACAGTAGGACATGGACGGACTGCTTCGTTCGAATTGCCGACAAGAACGTTCACATCCCCTGCTCGTCTTAACTCAAAGCCTACCATCAAATCATTCGGCGAGTCTCCTTTGCATCGTAGATTCAAAGATATCCCAAACATGCCCTGCCAGTCTGTCACCATTGAAGTAGAACCAATGCTTCAAGTTTCAAATACCTTCATGAGTTTCTACACAAGACGAAAGCAATGAAAGCACTCCCGAACATGCGTACCATTGTCCTCCGGTACTCTCGATTCCCAAGAGAAATATTTCACGACCACCCATTCGATGACTTGCACACCAAATTTTCAATCTAGAGGTACATCTCTCGTCGAGAACGCCAGACATACCGCAGGAAGGCCCCTCGTGGTATCTCCCGAACATACGATGGATCTCTATATTTCGTGCTTATGACCGCGAGGATTTGGTTTCGCACTATATATCATTTTGCCCACAGTTGGATCTTTTGGGAACAGACTCTGTGGTAAACGGTTTGATGAAACAGTCTGCGGATATCCCAACAACACATAATTTTCAGCACATAATTGTATAGCATTCAATGGCAAGAAGATTTACTATGAGACAAGATGTTACATCGACATTGAGAGCGTTAGTTCAAGGACCACTGATACATCGATAGTAGAGCCTAATTTGTGACAGGGCAGGCAGTTCCTATATGAGCCAAAGATTTGCAGCTCGTGCAAAGTTCGGCGCCGCAGGGCGTGCACTTTATATTTATACCCATCTCGCGCACACGATGAACGGCCTGACAGCCCAAAGTCGGACAGAAGAAGTATTCGTCTGGCTGAGAGCGTATGTAGGAAAGCAGCGACTCCTGCAGTAGCTGGTCCGTTTCCGCAGGGAGGTTCCCCTCGACGACGATGAAGGGAACGTACGCGCAACAGGGCGTGATCTCGCCGTCCGATGATGTACTCTCCGAAATGCACCGGAAAGGTGCAGCGCCTTTCTGACGAAGCATGTACTGGAGACAGGATGTGCAGTATGCGTGTCGGCAGGACAAGAGGACTGGGTTGGCCGCCTCACAGTGACATATCTGACAGGTAGTGCGGCTGTTGGGGTCTTGCTCAGCTCCAGCGTCGAGGAGAGAAATTGTCGTTTCGGCCTTTTGGACGTCTTCGTCTGTGCCTCGGATGACGAGAGTTGAACTGATCACATCAAGGGATACTTTGTTTGCCCCAATGGTGTCCTGTAACGTCTTGAGGCCCCCGTCAATCAAGGTCTTCAGTTTGGGTCGGGGTAAGTTGGTTTCATGTCGCTGGGCGTGCACCTTCGACAGAAGCTTCAGAGTCAAAGTTTGAGCTTGACTTTGACCAGTCTTGGATCCGTAAACAATAACGCGTTTTGCTCGATGATCACAGTCAATAAGCGTATTAGTCTGTTTCTGGATCTGTTCCAACGCTTTAGGGGCACTGGATATCTCGAAATAGTCGTCCCAAACCGGAATGTTGTCAGACATCAACACAGAGCCTTGGATGAGGCGTCCCAGATTCTTGTTTGCGTCGGCGAAGTGTGTATGGTGCTGCTTGTCGAAAGGAGCGGATATGCGGACCCAGATTGAGCGACCATTGGGGTGGGCGCTATGGTGGATGCTGCAGTCATCCGACTTTTCATATTGTTCCTGCAGTGCTTCGAGTTCGCCATGGATGGTCTCAAACAAAGGGCGTGAAATGCAGTAGCGCGCGTAATTAACGCCCTGCATCGCGAGTAGTTTGTTGCCTAGATATGGTAAAGGTCGTGCTTTCAATTGGCCCACGGCTGCGGCTGCGGCTGCCTCGGTCTTGAAAGCCACGAACGCAGTGGCGATGGCCTCGGTTGTCACAGGAATGGCGTCGAACTGGTCCATCTCCCCGAACCCGCTGAACTCGAACCTGATGCTGTCGGTCGCATCTTTTTCATAGAGCGGCGGATCCATAGTGACGAGCGTAAAGTCCTTCGCAATCTCCTCAGTTTCAGCTCTAGTGGTTTCCGGGTCGAGGTTTTCGAGATGAATGGCGAAGGGGGGTTTCTGCGCCTTCTTCGGAGCAATAAATGTGGCCTTGATAGCACGGCCTCTGAGGATTACGCCGTTGAGATCAGCCACCTGCTGCTTTGCTTTGCTGATAGCAGGGTAGTGAATCCATGCAGACCTGGTCGGACGAGGCCATGATACCTTTGCATAAAGCTTCTGTCCAACGGACCTGATGATGGGCATAACTCGCGAGAGCATTTTGGTTGATATAGGCATCGCCCTGAACTCGTGGCCGGCAAGATTTCTGAACGCTTGGTATGCTTCTGCGGAGTCTTCAAAATCAACTTGGACTACGGCTGAATTGATTGTCTCCTCGAGCATTACGACGTCATAAGTTCTGCCATACTGTGCAGTCAATCCCACAATGTCCGCAGGCGTAACGTCGAGAGGAAGGTTGGAAAGAATGAGCCTTCTAGAGTCGCCGAGCATCGCGACCTTCTCTGGCATCAAGTCCTCGCCGAAGAAAACATCGGCTTGCATCATGAAGCGATTGACTTCACGATGCTCGAAAACCTGTTATGGTAACGCCTGATGTTAATTTCAATTGTGCTGCACTTTATGCGCGGTCACTCACAATTGGCTCTTCCTCAGGTTCCGCATCGACATGATCACCACTTGATGCCGCGGCCTCAGCGTTGTCGTTCTCGCGGTTCGCTTCCGCTTCCTCGTCCTCAACAGTCCAGTCTGCCCAGCTCTACATTGATAAGCACAACCGATTAACTTTCGAATGACAACAGGAACAAAGTATCAACTTGCCTTTTTTGCAGGTGCAGCTTGGTCGGCATCGCCATTTTCTGGAACATCGCCATGCATGAAGGGGCAGTCCTCCATGTTTGCACAATAGCCCTGAGATGAGAACGATAAACACTGTTGCTTGCTTCGCAGGTCGTCAGCCGCTGCAGTCTCGTCCGCTTTCTCGCTAGGGCTCCAGCCATCGTTATATGTATCACCGGCCTCCTCTACTTTCTCTCCTGGCAGCGCTTCAGGTCCCACTCGTCGCTCCTCGGAAACGGCCCTGCTTCGCTGTTCAGCGCGAGAGGGGGCTACTTGCTCGTCGTGGCGGTCCGGGCATTTCTCGCCCTTACGACAGTTTCCCCTCGCAAAGAACCTGCACGGCACCGGCGCGACGACCCAAGGCGCCGACGGCGAGTTGTCGTCCGTAGGCGGCCACTCGTCGGCGGCAGTGTTGGCGTTGGCCGCCGGGGCATCGGGTGTCAGCCAATCGCTCGCGTCCGTCGTCTGCGGGCCCCATGGATCGTTCGCCCACGAGTCGTTCGACACGTCCCACCCATTGTTGTCCTCCGCCTCCGCGTCGGGTTTGCTCGATTCTTCAGGTGGCGGAGCGTCGTCGGCCGGGCGCCTCTCCCGACGCCGTTCCCTGTATCCACCCCTGTCTCTGTCCCTGTCCGCGTGGGTTTCATCCCCATGCCGATATTTGCAGGTAGGCCCTCGATTGCAATTGCCATAATTTGTGTAGAATTTGCACGGCGCGTCGAACTGGTCGCGGGGCCGCTGCGAGCCGGACGAGTGGCCGCGGTCGGAGTCGTACCTGTCGGGCGGTGGGCGGTGGTACGCGTCGTGGTCGTAGCCCTGCTGCACAGCGGGCGCTGGGTGCTGGGTGTGTGCATACGGGCAAGCCTCGCCGTTGCGGCACTTGCCCAAGGGGTAGAAATCGCACGGCTTTTTCTTGCCAGAGAGCGTAGGCGGTTGAAGCAGCGCGCTGGACGCGGGTACAGGTGGGGAGACATCGTTGACGGGAGATTCTACTTGATTGGTGGTCGGCGGAGAGGAATACGGCGCGACGGACAGCTGCGCCGCCGCCGCAGGGATTGCAATTGGGGCGGTGGGCAGCGTCCAGAGGTTCGGTTGCTGGTCGTGGAAGAGGTGCGTGTACTCCGCGGGGGTGAGGACATGGCGGAAGCGGCACGCGGCGCCGGCTGTGCAGACACCCTGGGCGAAGGCCTTGCAGAAGGGCGTCTGCGGGTCGCCGAGCGGGTCGGCGTATTGGCTCCAGTGCGGTTGGATTCCCATTACGAGGATGGGTGCCGCCTGGGGCATCGGTTGAGGAATTCTTTGCGCATAGGTTTGAGTGATCATCGGTGGTGCGGGCGGCGGCGGCGACGAGGGAGAGGAGGAGCGCGTGCTGGCTGGCTTGGTTTGGTCCCAGCCGTCGCCGTACCAGCTCCTGCGTCTGCCACCCTCGTTGTCCGACGATGTGTTCCCATAACTGGAGACCGGATGTTGGTCGTGGTTGAAAGTGATGGTCCTGTCGCCAGGGTTATCGGCAGAGTCGTCCGCGTCATCCGCTTGTTCTTCGTTCTCTTTGGGATGGTGGTCAGGAGCATACATGTCGTCCTCGTCGTTGTCGTTGCGCCATTCGTCCTCGGGCATGTTTCCCTCAGTGCTGCTGGCGCCCTCGGATAGAGATGCAATATGCTGGTTGTCTGCGACAGGCCCACCGGCCGCAGTGATATCAGCACCTCTATCCAACGGCGCCAGCTGCGCGCTGAAGCTCGACGAGGAGTCAGATGCCTCCGAGTCGGCAGCGGCAGCGGCGTGATCCCAACCGTTGCGTGCCTTCGGCGCGTGAGTCACGGCGGGATTCTCCACTTCGGACGCGCTGCTCGCGGGAGGATCAGCGTAAACGTTGTCGTCTGTGGCGCGCGCATGAGGACGATCATCACTCTGAAAAAGATGCGCAACGGTACCTGCAACAGCGTCGTCCCCGCCGTCACCGCCCATCGGAATTTCATGCGCGAACACGCACGCATCGCCAGACTGGCAGGTCCCGGTGAGGAAGAAGAAGCAAATCGACTTGCTGGGCGTTCTCGCGGCAACCTCCGGCGCGTCATCGACGGGCTCGGCTTCCTGCCCCGCGTCAGCCACTGCTATTTTGGCCCCGCCCGCGTCGTCCCGCTCCTTCACGACGGTCGACCGCTTCATGCGCGCACCCCGCGCTGGACGCCGCGTATCACGCGCCCCTGCGCCGTGGGGCTTCTTCGACTCGCTCGCGCTCGAGCTCGCGGAGACCGGGGGCGGCGCTCCCTTGCCTTGCGGCTCATTGGGGTGCTGCTTGGCGCACTTGTCGCCGTATGCGCAGGTGCCCATTTTGTAGTGGGCGCACACCTGCGAGGAGGAGCGTGGGAGGAGCGCAGGCCCGGGCTTGAAGAAGGGTTGCGACTTGGGCTTGCACTCGCTGCCATTGCGGCAGGAGCTGCGCTCACAGAACTTGCAGGACTGGCGGTCGGCCATTCTTGGTGGAAAGTAGTGTGCTAGGTGCGTAGGATGTGTGTGTTTAGGATGTAGTTTTTGTTGGGCGTTGCAAGACGGTACAAGACCTTGGAAAGATATCAGAAAGAGGGAAAGTGGCACAAACCAGAGGGACTCTCAGCTAGAGCGCGCAGGCTGAACGGGGCCGTGTTCAGACTCTAAGCTCGAGATGGGAGTTCCAGCTGGCTGCGTTTGTTTGGACGAGCGCTTTATATATACGTAAAAGGAGCAAAGCAACGTCCCGCCTTTCATCGGCAGCAGGTCATGAGTCCGAACTTTGTTCGCGAGATGCTGTGTGTGCCAACATCACTGACAACGATTGGACAAAGAGATGAACGTGGTGATCGTCAAGAATAGGAACAGTCTGGAATCTACTGGAAATAGATAGCGAGTCGACAATTGGGTCGTCACAGTCGGAGCGAAACTTGGCTACCACAAAGACTCGAGGATGCGTGCCAGTGCTGTGGTTGGCAGAGATATGGTAGTCGGACATTCAACAATTATCAGATACCCCCATCCGTAGTATGGATGCGTTTATTGTAAAATACAGCTAATTAGTTATACAGGAAGCATATGTATTGTTAGCGAGAGAGATAAGTACGTGGATGAGAAGAATGTCTGTGTGAATGGCATGCGGTCGATCGTTGTGTTACTTATCGTATAGCGGTCATCATGAGGTGCCAGTGCCAGCAGGCATGTAGCGTGGTGTAGCGTGTATCAGGCGCAGTCCGATATCTGACTCCACACCGTGTCATAGTCGAGCCCTGCCTTGGAGAATTGCATGACCATAGCCTGGTAAGACTGCGGGCTCAGCGCCTGTTTAGCGCCCTTCTCTGATGGGACCATGTCCTCCCAGGTGCGCAGCAAATCTTCCTTTCCGAATTGGGTCAAGAAGCTCTGCAAATGAACAGTCGGTGGGAAAATAATAGAGAGGCGGAGCATTACCGACCTTGAACATAGAGACCTCTTGCTGGTCCGACATGATCTCGTGCATCCGCCAGAGTTCACAGGCGCACCACATATTGTCGGGGGTCTGTTTCCAGATGGAAAATTCTAGGTCTTCTTCCCGGATCTCGCCAGCCGCGATCCGACGCATGGCGTCGAAGACGGCGCTGTACTCAAGCGTCCAGTAGTCGGGCGAGAGCATAGCGCTCGTCGTCGAATATAGCAGCCTGGGGTTGATCGCGCGGATTGCGGCGCGCCATTGATGCTCCATGTGTTGGTTCTCTGATGAATAGAAGCCTTTGCCAGTGAAGCCACTCGGCGTCGGCGTCGGTGTCGGCGGGGGTGACCGCCGAATGATCAACTCAGATGAACGGAATCCATAGACGAGGCGCAGGCGACATTCGCCGAAAAAGAACGGGATAGATGTTGATCGGAGAAGAACTAGGATAGCACAGGCAATGATCATATTCTGCACCGACCACGCCGTTAATCTTGAAAATAGGGATAATGGGTCTGTGTAGATGAACTCGTGCAGGAAGGATAGCATCGACACGCAGACGATGAACATCAATACAATCACGTTTAATACAAACGCAGTTATAAACGTCGTCCTAAATGAATAGTTGTATCAGCGCATGCTTTAGAGCAAACTCGAGGTCGAACGCAGCCACAAGTGGTCTGAAGACTGTTAAATCGTACGCACACTTTCGCGGAGACTGGCGATCTGTCCAAGCGAGTGATAAAGCCGCTGTGGTCTGAATCATCATAGAGAGATAGGAATTGTGCTAGCGATGATGTGGGAGGCAGCTGCCTGAATCTAGAACTGGTAGGCTGTTTCATTGTCTGGCAAAGAGGAAACCTGAGGAAAACCGGACGACAATTTCAAGATTTGTGGTACAAAAAAAGAGTCAAAGCCGGCTTTGACGGGGCAGAAAGAGGGAAACTGATGCTCCGCATTTATTCTGGAGTGCATTCTTATAGTCGAGGCGGTTACGGCGTGCATTTTTTCGTAAACAAGGGCAAGGACAATAGCAAGCTCGTCGCCGCCCACGCTCCGCGCGAAGGGCTTTGCCGGTAACGGTCACACGTCACGGGCCTTATGGCCGGAAGCAGAAACTCCGAAGTACAGTTGGCAGCTTGTAACCGAATTCTATTCTATTTCCTTGCCATTTCCTCTATATTTCCTCCTGAGTAGAGCAGCGAGAAATGGTCTATCATAATCTCAAAGGTACGCGCGGTATATCTATCAGAATCCTGTCCTAAATTCTCTGTAGCTCTCATCAAGGGGATCCGGTCATGCAAGGTCTGCTTCGCGCCGCATTCGCAGAAATCCATATCTGATGTCTTTGAACTTGGCATGAACAGACAGTGGCAGATGAGCGCGCACTTATCCAACAAGAATCGGCCGCGATTCGAGCGTCTTTCCGCGAGGAGGACTCGTTCCAACGGCATAACAACATCGCGAAGCTGCTGTACATCCACATGTTGGGCTCACCTGCCCACTTCGGCCAGATAGAATGTCTAAAGCTCGTGGCCAGCCCCCGTTTCTCGGACAAGCGCCTAGGGTACCTCGGAATCATGCTGCTACTCGATGAAAACCAGGAGGTGCTGACGCTGGTGACGAACTCGCTCAAAAAGTAAGCCTTGCCATGTCGACTGCGGGCTAGTATTGATTCACATCAGTGACATGAACCACTCGAATATGTACGCCGTGGGGCTGGCCCTCTGTACTTTCGCCAATATAGCATCTGAGGAGATGTCCCGCGATCTTGCCAACGAGATAGAAAAACTGCTTGGGTCGAGCAACACATATATCCGCAAAAAGGTTTGTGACCCACACAGCACTGCCATATATCTTCATCTGACCCTGTTTAGGCTGCATTGTGTGCGCTGCGCGTTGTCAAGAAAGTTCCAGATATCGCGGACCACTTTAACTCGAAAGCGAAGAACTTGCTCACGGATCGGAATCACGGTGTTCTCCTCACCGCAATTACGCTCGTGACGGAGATGTGCCAGATAGCTCCTGCAATCCTTGAAGAATTCAGAAGTGCCGTTCCTCTGCTTGTTCGTAACCTGAAATCACTGGTCACCACAGGGTACAGTCCCGAGCATGATGTTTCCGGAATAACAGATCCCTTCCTCCAAGTCAAGATCTTGCGTCTGCTGCGCCTGCTAGGCAAAGGCGACGCGCAGGCGAGTGAGACGATGAACGACATCTTGGCACAAGTGAGTGACTCGAAAATATCCCACCAACAATCTTTGACGGTCAATCAGGTCGCAACAAACACAGATTCATCGAAAAATGTCGGCAACTCTATTCTGTACGAAACCGTCTTGACTGTCCTGGAGATCGAAGCGGACACTGGACTGCGGGTCATGGCCATCAACATCTTGGGAAAGTTCCTGAGCAACAAGGACAACAACATTCGGTGCGTCCGATCTAATCAACAATAATGCCCGGCTCACAGGCGCGCCAGGTACGTAGCGCTCAACACCCTGAACAAGGTCGTGACGATGGACACCAACGCGGTCCAGCGCCACCGGAACATCATCCTTGACTGCCTGCGCGACGGCGATATCTCGATCCGCCGGCGCGCGCTCGAGCTCTCGTACGCGCTCATCAACGAGCAGAACGTGCGCATCCTCATCCGCGAGCTGCTCGCCTTCCTTGAGGTCGCCGACGACGAGTTCAAGCTTGGGTTGACCACCCAGATCTGTCTCGCCGCCGAGCGCTTCGCGCCGAACAAGCGTTGGCACATCGACACCGTCCTCCGCGTCCTAAAGCTCGCCGGCAACTTCGTCCGCGAGGAGATCCTCTCCGCGTTCATCCGCCTCGTCGCGCATACCCCCGAGCTACAGCCATATACCGCCTCGAAACTATACCTCGCGCTCAAGTCCGACATTTCGCAGGAATCACTGACGCTCGCTGCCACGTGGATCCTCGGCGAGTACGGCGAGATTCTCGTGCAGGGTGGCGTCGTTGACGAGGACAATACCATCCCGGCACGTCTCCGTACCTCGCACACGTAGCAATAATATTAATCGTCCTGCAGATTACAGATAAGGACATCGTCGATCTCGTGCTCTCCATCCTTGACTCGCCATATGCCAACTATCTCATCCGCCAGTTCGTCCTCACTGCAGTGACGAAGGTCGCTGCGCGCAGCACGACGAGCGTCCCCGAGCAGGACCGCATTGCGGAGGTGCTCGCGAGGTACACGTCGAGCCCGGAGCTTGAGCTCCAGCAGCGCGCCGTTGAATTCGCGAGCCTTTTCACGCTTGGCGACACGCGTATCGGCGTTCTTGAGCAGATGCCTCCACCTGAACTCAAGACGACCGTCATGGGCGTCGGTACGTACTCGCCCCGCCTCGGCGTCGCTGTTTGCTAACGTTCCGTCCATCCTTCAGTCAGCGAGAACAAGCCTGTTGGCTCGACACAAGGCGCACAGGTTCGTAGATTGCCCACTATTCGAGCACACGCGCTGACTTGCCTCAGGCCGACCTTCTGGGCGACGATATCGCCGCTACGCCACACGCAGCGGTACACAATCCCCCCGCTGCGTCCGCGCAGTCGAACCAGGACCTGCTCGCAGAGATCTTTGGCGGTTTATCCACGACCGCAGCCTCGCCGCCTCCAGCCGCGCCGCAGCGCTCCGCGGTGGACAACATCATGGGCCTGTTCGACAACGCGAGCATCTCGTCGCCCGGCCTGCCAACGCCGTACCCCACAGCGGCACCGCCCGCTGCGTATCAGGCACCCGCGCCTGCAGCACCCCCCTCGGCGGCGCCCCCGCAGCAGAAGTTTACAGCATACCCCGCGTACGACAAGAATGACCTGCGCATCACGCTAACGCCGCAGACGGCGGCAACGAAGCCGGGCGTTGTTATGATTCTTGCGCGCTTCCAGGTCTCTGGTGGCGTGGCGGCGACAGGACTCAGTTTCCAGGCCGCAGTGCCCAAGGTGCGCATCGCATCATTAACACGCGCATGCTATCTTATTAAACAATTACTACTATATCTAGTCGCAGCAGCTGCAAATGCTGCCCATGTCAAACCCCACCATTGCACCCGGCGCCGTCGAGACACAGCAGATGCGGGTCGTCGCACCTGTCGGGGTGCGTTATTCTTAGTCGTCACGTCAATGCCCAGCTGACCTTTTAATTATTACAGAGCAACGTCCGCCTGCGTCTACGAATAGCGTACTCTATTGCGGGGCAGAACGTGCAGGAGCAAATTGACTTTGCAGGCTTCCCGCCAGGCCTGACAGGTACCCCGTCATGATCAAGTCACAACGGCGCCGACGTAGATAGGTGTATACCTCTTGCAGCTACTTGATTCAGAGTTTCATTCATTATCTTCCCTCTGTCGTTCGCGCACCGCAAGCTACCTAAGCATTATCTAAAAAGAGGTAAAAAGTAGATTCTGCGGACGGGATTATACGTGCAGCGACGACAAAATGGAAAGGAGAAAGTATGAAGGGAAACGAATGAGGAACACGTTCTTTTCGTCTGAGCTCTCCGAGATCGGGGTATGTAGAAAGGCACGAGCGCGTCCGCTGCGCCGAGGTACAACCTGCCGTAAATGCTCCGGCACGACTTCGCGCACCTTGCGCCGGGGTAGAAGAGGCAGCATTCCCGGGCCGAGACCAGCCGGTTAGGCGCTCGTCCGGGGCTTGGTCCCGAGTCCCGTAGCCAATCAAGTAGGGGCCTTTTATAATATTAGCGCCCCTCCTGTACACGAGCTTCAGAGAGCTCCAGACATTCGATGCCGCCGAAGCGAGCAGCTTGGCAATATTGTCGTGCCGATGGAATAAACAGTCCTCCTCGCGGAAAGACTGCCGAATCGCGGTTGATACTAGGACGCACTCATCGGGGGGGGGGGGACGTAAACGTAAGGCGTCGCTTCAGCCACCGCCGTCTACATTTAATCTCATCGATTCCCCATGGCGATGCTTGTCTGTTGACAGGTCGTGGCAACTTGACAATCCTGAATCGGCGAGTGAGCCTCATGCTGGAGACGAATCAGACGATAGCGCATCATATCATTCATTGGCCGTACAGTAACACATTCGTCATCCCGCCGAGGAGGATCGATGTTGGATCGATAAGTACATTACCTCTTTTCACTTCATTTCCACTCTCCGCGCGCATGCTGTTTGGCGGGATTGTTGTATCTGGAGTTCTTTTTAAAAATTCTGACATTCTCATTAATGATGCAACAAAAGTGCCGTAAATGCGCAGATAAGTTGCGGCATGGTTTCGAAACATGGTGCTCATGGCAATGTATTTCGTAGTAACCGGGCTTGCGAAGAATTTCGGGGTCAAAGCAAGACCATTCACTTTTATTTTCACTTTATATTTTTACAAATTATGTCCAATCCCACCAAATCCGCTGTCACAAAGTACTAGCATATTGGGTACGATCAAATAGCTGTCGACGAATACTGTTACTGATACACTTTTGACTCTTTTTGTGTCGAGATATTGCAGATTCGTAGGGCGTTGTGTATTCGCCGCATTGATCGCATGTGTACACCATTCGTTCCCTTCCAGATGCGTGAAAGTTGTTGTAATGAGCTAGCAGGATATGTAAGCGAGGCGCTGGAAGAAATATTGCAAACTCAAAGGTACCCACTTGTTGCTCTGTAATTTGTAGTAAAAGTCTTGTTGCAGTCATGCCAAAGACACCGATATCCTGTCTCTGGTGTCCTAGTGAAATTGTTGGGTTCCATCCGGACGGCCGAAGTGTGAGGAAGATTAAAAAAGGCACTGTTCATTGACGAGGAATTTTCTCCATCCTGCTTTCAAAGGTAGTCAATATCGACCGAAGGGCAGTTCTTTAGCCACACGGTCTTACAGTCTGCCAATCTGAGTGAACGATTGCTTGATCCCTGACGAATTCCGGACCGGCGAATTGATCTTCGAACTGATATGAAAAATGTTGCTCAGTATAATGCTGAAACCAAAACTTAAATGACATACGATCGAGGAGTAATTTTCATGATTTTCTGGAGAATAGGTCTCTATGTTACGAGTGACCGGTACGAAATCGATATTCATGGCCGCCATCTGGGCAGCGAGGACGTCCCCATCGTATTCGGATGTGATCTGTATATTGGGTGTCAGTGGACACAGCGAGCAGGGGATAATATAAATTTACATTATGTCCCAGCATATGTTGATATTCGCTGAGTATGCGCATATATTCATACGACACACTCCCGTACGTATTCTGGACCTTTGATTAGCGAGTTGTCAGCAGGTCACTTTGAAATCGATAGAGTGAGCGTACTGGATAATCATACGCCCATGAAATACCTTGGGGATCATCCTCTTGTGTATGGGGTGAAACTAGTTGCTGAGAAGTGTCGACCTCTGAGGAGCAGTGTGGAGAATAGTAGCTATAGTCGTGTGCCGAATTGGACATTGGAGGTAACGATGAATGGAAGGTTAGCCTTTCAGCGGGCTTTTGAACCATTTTCAATCCGACAGCATCGATAACATGGCACAGCAGAGAACAGCGGTTCATGGATTTTGTCTGTTTCATTAAAACGCGCTTACAACAGTGTTGTACGCTCCAGAACTAAAAAAATAGTGTTGTGTTACTCCATCGGTCCACTGGAGCCAAGGCGAAAAGAGAAAAATGAAAGAGGCAGAATACCTCGAGGCACGGGAGGCTAGATATGTTCTCCTTCACCAATGTGGACCAGACGTAGACAAGAAGCAGTGCGAGGACGCCCTCCGATAAAGCAAAAGCAGCGCTGTGAACTTATGTACAGCCGTCAGCGTTACTTCGTCCATAGCGAGGCGAGAAAAGCAGGACCAGAAATGCCAGGCGACCCATTACCACAGCGCCCCGACCACGTAGATGCGGAGAATCCCCTCTTGTACCAACACGATTCTCCCTCCCACCCGCACTTTCTTGTCTCGCGGTGCGCGGTAGGGGACCTCTCCGAGGGGGGTCAAGCAGAGCGAACAGCTCATGCAAGCGGTGTTGTTGAGCCGTATCAGATAACTTCGGAGTCCCGAGCTGCGGGATCTGGATAAAAAATCCGGCCTTGTCAAGGCGAATGAAATTATGATGAGATTAAATGTCGTCAGCGGCGACGTTATGA
Source organism: Hypholoma sublateritium FD-334 SS-4 (assembly GCA_000827495.1). NCBI lineage: Eukaryota > Fungi > Basidiomycota > Agaricomycetes > Agaricales > Strophariaceae > Hypholoma > Hypholoma sublateritium. Next base: position 315,378 of record KN817542.1, read on the forward strand.
CTTACATTTTACAACCCATTGCGATTGTGCGCTAGGAATGATAGGGAGGACGGAGAATCGAGTACCGCATGTTAGATGTTGCCACGAGTTGGCCAGGTTATCTAATTCGTTGAAACGACTTGGAAAGCGTCGATCCAGAAGGCAGCAGAGGTCGGATAATTGTCAAAAGGGGCAAGTGGTGTAGCTGTGGGTATTCTAGTTTTGATATTCGTCGCTCATCATTGGCGAGTTCTTCATGCAGATGGGATATAATAGGCGAGGTGTCGGGGATAAAATAAAGTGATATGCGTGATTGCGTATACTTGGTAAGGGTACAACGACTTGCTTACTCTGGCGAGGCGTCGAACCCCGATCGACCCATCGACTACGCAGTACGAGTCGGTTTCAATAAACACGAGGCTGAGATGGTTGATTAAACTTCCTGGGAGATTCCATGCGAAAGGGATTTTGGGGTGGTGGAGGGAGAGGGGTGGCAGGTGTTGGAATAGGGTAGTTTGGGGAGTGGGTTGATGCAGCCGTTAAGCTGGTAACGTCCAGTCGGCGAGCGTGATGGCCGCTATCAGACGGAATGGGTTTATGTGGTGATTTAGATCGCGCCGCACTCCGGACACCGCGAGAGATTCCTTCAGGCAGACACTTGCGATTGGGCGTATTTAGTGAACGGTGTGGAAAGCGTCGCTATAAGTGTTGGATGCAATTTTTCGCCGTCCAGTTTCCCAGTCATGAGCTGTCTAGAAGCGAAACTGTTAAGATTGCAGAGCCAATATCGTTCCGTTCGTCTTGGAAAAAGGAAACAGAGGCCATAGGTTGTGCATAGGAAGAAGGCGAGGCTGTACGAGGAATTGCTAGCGAGTCAGGCCGCAACAAGGCGAGGAAAGGTAGATCAGCAAAGCTATGGGACGGTGGTCTGTTACTCTGTTACTGTTGCTGGTATGAGGAGGCGAAAGGCTTATGCCATAGCGGGTTGTGTACGTTCGATCTGCTGCTTATGCTGAGGGCTGGGGGTTGGGGGGCGGGGGGGCGGACGAATGTTCTAAGTTTCAGTTAGCAACTAAGTATTAGTGCGATCAAGAAACTGTCAAAGGTTCAGAATGTGCTGACAGAAAGTCCATTCACTGACAGCATGCCTGCTTATTTCACTTTGATGAGCTGCTATTAAAAGTTTTCAGAAATACAGGATGTCGCAGACTCATGTGTGGCGGTTCCCACCATCGCACACAGCGCCTGCTGGCTTGCGTTATTAAGGCGGTGCTCGGCTGACCTGCTTTACATTGCAGAGCAACCTGGGCCCGCGGATAGCGTACTCTATTGCGAGGCAGAACGTGCAGGAGCAGACCGACTTCGCAGGCTTCCCGCCAGGCCTGACAGTGATTAATACCGACGCCTGCGTAGATGGACGTATACCTGTTGTAGCTGCTTAATCCGGATTTTCTTTCCTTATCTTCTCTCTACCGTGCGCGCGCCGCGCTGTGCCTAGGCATTATTTCAAAAGAGGCAAAAAGTAGATTCTGCGGACGGAATTATACATACAGCGACGAAAAAATAGAAAGCAGAAAGTGCGAAGGGGAAGGAATTAGATGAAGGCCTGTAGCGGGTGGCGGTCGAACACGTTCTTTTCGTCTGTGAGCTCGCCGAGGTCGGGGAAGAAAGGCACGAGTGCGTCCGCTGCGCCGAGGTACAGCGCGTTATAGATGCGCCAGTACACTTCGCGCACTTTGCGTGCGGGATGGAAGAGGCCCTGCAGCACATAGCTCAGGAGCACGCCCGGGCCGAGGGTGACGCGCATCGCCTCGATCGCGTCCATCACCGCGCCGATCACGTGTGGCGATGTCTCGAAGCAATTGGGCCACACGAGGTTCATGAGGTGCAGCATTGAGTCTTCGCAGCCGAGCCCTGCGACGCCGAGCGCGAGATGCTTGACGATTGTGCTTGCGGTCTGGCGATGCACGAGATCGCGGTCGGTGAGCGCATCTTCGAGCATTGTCACGACGGAGTCGCAGTAGTACGCCGATTGTGGGCCAACGTACTCGAATACGAAGGAGAGTGCCTTGAGACAGCCCGTGCGTACGTTCAGCTCGGCGGTACGGTATTCGTTCAGGATAGCGGGAATGCAGGTAAAGGCTAAAAAATCAAGATAGAAGGTTCAGCATTTCAGATAATGACGTTGTTTAAAGACAAACACTCACGTCCGCAAGTTTCGGCCACGATGGCGATTGCAACCGTACTACACACGCGACTCTGGCGTTCTTGTACACGCAGGTTCGTGAGCAGAACAGAGAGCACGTCCTGGGGTCCAAGACTCTTCGCGATGTAACCGAACGAGTTGACCGCCGCACGTCTGATACCTTTTTTGTGTGCCTTGAGAAGGTCGAGCAGTTCAAAGCAGATGCGCATCCACTCGCGTGCAGGTACGAACTCGGCGCCGCGATCTGCAATGCGCCCAATCAGATTGATCGAGGCCTCCTGTACCTTCTCGTGCCTGTTGCGTAGAATGGGGGTCATGCGCGGTACTAAACACAAAGCAAAGATATTAGAAACTTGAGAAATTGGAATGAATAAGGAAAACTCACGTAGATCCTTCACCGGTGGGTTCATCTGGGTCATACCAACGACGTTTGCTATCGCGCCCTCCGCGGCAATGATGCTACCAAGTGTGTCGGGGTACTCTTCACCTAGTTGCTCGAAGAGGACGAGTCCAAGCTTACTCAGCAGCTGGTCTTCGCCGCACTGCTTGATGACGACCGCAAGACGCGTCGTCAGATCCGCTGCCTGCTGGCGCACCTTCGCGCTCTTGTTGTTCAGACGCCACAGAATCGTCGAAACAATTTGTGTCAGGTAGGGCTTCACGCGGATGCCGAGCGCATTGACGACCGTGCCGAACCCATCGAGCATGACCTGGTCCTCCGTCGTCTGCTCCTGGAAGGAGTAGATGATGCCGTCAACTAAGCGTACTTCGAGGCGCTCGTCGATATCTGCGGCGCCGAGCGTGGCGACAACGCGGGTAATTGTCTCCATCACCATCTTGCGGTACGGCTCSGCCTCGTCCTTGAGCTCGTTYACAACGCGCCCGACAATCTCAGCGACGCCYGCCTTCTGCGCRAGCTCGACGGTCGTCTCGACGACCTGGCGGTAGTTGCGGCGGTCGAGCGCCATGCGGCGCACCCAGAACGCYTTGAAGAACTCGGGYAGGATGTCCTGCTTGATGTACTGSGCAGTCACACCYTCCGTCGCCGCGCACTGCTTCACGACCTTGAGMAYRATCTTCTTCATCTCYTCGTCYGASGTCTGGAACTCGCGAATCAGAATCACGGTSACCTCCTTGGTGTAGTACGACGCATACTCGGGGTCCATGAGCGGGATGATGAACCCAATCGCCTTGAGGAACGCAGCGAGGCCCTTGCCGCGGTGCAGACGGATGCCCAGCCAGAGCGGCTTGAGCACGTTATCGAACGACTCGATACCGTAGGGCGCGGCGGCCTCCGCGAGCGCCGCSAGCCCAAGGGCGGTCATAGTCCGCACCTTCTGCTGCTCATCAGMCAGCCCGTGCGCRATACAGTCGACAAGGTTGCGCAGATGCGGGAGCACGGCGCAGCCCATCATGATTGCGATCTGCTGCACGATACGGATACCGGTGTGACGTGCTTGCCACGACTTCTTCGAGCGACAGACAGCYTTGAGGAAGGGCARCAGSGARGGRATGCCGAGCGCGGAGGCGACGACGGAGAATGCACGAGCGGTAGTGTTGCGCACGTACTCGTCGGCGTGGTCGATATCCGGACGCATTGTCGAGATCATGTGTGCTAGGCCAGCGGCCTTGGACAGGTTGGAAATAATCTCGCGACCTTCAACACGGGCGTAGTAATCCTCGTCGATGAGGAGAGGCTCGATGACGACGAGAATTTTGTGCACATAGGGCCTGACGAGGTCGTCAAGCTTGTAGAGGACACGATCAATGACTTTAACAAGCAAATGGCGTTCCTGGTCCTCTAGAGTACGCTCCATGAGCAGCGGCAGGATCTTGTCGAAAAGCGGCCCAGCGCCGAACTCGCGGGCCTTGTCGGTGATCTGGCGCAGCGCAGTCTTGCGCACGGGCGGCGTGCCGTTCTTAATCTTGAGCAGCAGCCGCATAATCTTCCGCTCCTTCATCTCCTCCACCGTCAGGTCCGTCTCGTCTTCCTCTTTCAAGATTTTCGCGAAATACTGCGCATCTTCCGCTTTGAAGAACGCGAGGTTGCCGACGCCGGGTATTTCGGTGGGCAGCTCGGGGGCGAGGCCAGCAGCGGCCGCCGCCGCCGCCGCGTCGGAGCCCTCCTGGATCTGGAAGCCACCAGCGTCGGGGAGCGGGGTCGCCATGAACTTGCGGGGGGCGACCATGGGCGCATAGCCCGGCGGCGGGGGGACGATGGCGTACCCGGTCGCGGGCAGGACGGCGTCGAGCTCCTCGTCAGACAGATAGCGGTTGTTCTTGTCGTCCTGCATAATCCCTGGCGCATTCATGATGATGGGCATCATCGGCGCATCGGGGACGGGCGCGGGCGTCTGGTCCCAGCGCGAGCGCTTCGGGGTCTCGCCGACGGCGGCGGCGTCCGCAGGCGTGGCGTCCCAGCGCGAGCGCTTCTTCGGCGCCGCGGCGGCCTCGAGCGCCTCCTTCGACCACTCGCCGCCGTCCCGCCTATTGGGATCGACGTTCTCGTCCGCGGCGGAGCCGACGTCCCAGCGGCGCTTGCGCTTCGCGGCCCCGGCGGCGCCGCCCTCCTTCTCGCGCTTGAGAGCCGCGAGCTCCTTCTCCGCGGCCTCGATCTCCGCGCGCGGCGGCGTCTTGTCGAGGTCCATCTTCATCTGATTGTCCTCGCGGTCCTTGCGCTGCTTCTCCTCGATCGCGCGCTTCACGCGCTGCTCCTCCTGCTCGAGCCGCGAGAGGCGCATGGCGTCCTTGTACCCGCCCTCGACCTCCTTCCCGTCTTCCACAGGCGCAAATGCGTCCGCGCTGTCGACGGCCTGCCGCGCGAAGCGGCGGTTGTGGTAGTCGGACTGGCGCGCGGCGATCTGGCGCTTCGAGGCGGTCTCCGCGAACGGGTCGATGTCCTCCTCCTCTGCGAGGTCGTGGAACTCCTTCAGGATGTCCTTGGGCACGGTGTACGAGTCGACCATGCGGGGGGAGCTGGGCGCCGACATACTGCTCTGCGTCGTCGTGGGTGTCTTGGGTGAAGAACGGAAGCGGGCCAGCGGATGACCAATACTGTGACTGGACATTATTCCCACGGGCACGGACCTATAAAGCCCGTGTTTTTTTCTCGACTTTCCTCGTCTTGCGCCCACGTCGCTGGGCGCGCTGTCCCTCCTCATGGTGAGTCACTGTTCCGTGCCTTCGTCTGATGATACCATGCCGCCCCAGTCGTAGCTACCTGACAATAGCAATGACGAGCCGGTTAGCACAAGCCAAAACGTGCACCTCTGACTCTTCTCCTCTTCTCTCATTCCGACATTTTCCAACACATCGCTAACCCCTCCCTTTCAGATCCCGTCACCTTCCATCAAGCCATGCAACGATGCTGGATATCTCTCATACCAAGTTCAGCCTAAACAAAGTGTGAGTCTTGTCCCTTTCGCGTCTTGCAGATGAGAACCATATACACCAACCTCCGGAGCTACGGCGATGGGGAGAAACATAACAAAATACTAAGAACAGCCAACTGATCTTATCCATCCTTCTCCGTCGCGCATTGGATTCAGGCTGACCAAAATCTTCCCCCCAGATGTTTTTCCCCTTTTTTTCTCGACGCTTCAGGGAGGTCGTGCTACATAGTCGTAGTCTGCCCAATGAAAATTTATTTTCCATATCCTCATCCTCATCGTTCAAGTTGTACAAGAAAACATTCCATTCAATCAAAGCACTCAACAACAGATACACAGACAACCCAAACGACAGAGTGCGCAGTAGACCTAAACTACGCGCGGTATTGGTACAGAATGATTCAGAGTCAAGCGACCGACGTATGTATCATGTAACAGACAAAACACCCAGCACACACGAAAAAAGGAAACAAGATGGATGGTCAGCTACTTATATAATGTTCAATCGTGGTATCGCAGCGTCATAAATAGATGGGGGAAAGATGAGATGAACGCGCCTATGCGCCGTCGCGCGGGGCGAGGAAAGAAGACACCTGAAATCTGAAAAACGAAGGGCCGTAGATAATAAATAGGCCCGCTGATGAACAAGGATAAAGATCGTGGAGATGCATATATATGTGCTCGAGAGCCAGGGGTGGGTCGGATAGAATGACATTGGGATGCGGAAGAGGAGAGAGCGGACGGCGCGCGGGCGCCGTATTCGTTAATAGCTAAAGTCGTGAGGTGGTCGTAAGATGATGATGATGATGATGGACGGCGAGGAAAACAAAGACATGGACATGGATGGATGGCAAGGACGGAGGGAACGCCGCCGGCCGTCCCTAGCAGACGACCGCAGAACACAAAGACAAGACACGCCCGCGAAAACGCAGACCACAGCAGCACCGCGCCTACCAGTACTTCGCATGCGTCTCATACCCGGGACTATCATAAAGCAGCGCCCCGCGCCCCTTCCCAAATATCCCCCCGGGGCTCGCGTCCAGCGCGCGGTTGTTCAGCTCCTCATGGAGCAGCGCGCGCGGGTCGTGCGGGTCCAGGATCGCCCCGCGCTCCGCGCCCCCGGGCGTGCGGAACGGCGACCCCGCGCGCGGCGTCCGGAACGGCGAGTCCCCGCCGCCGCCACCCGAAGGAGGGAACGCAAGCCGGCGCGGCGTCACCGGCGGCGCGCCGAAGAACACGCTCCCGCCGCCCGCGTGCGAGAGCCGGCGGCGCGGCGTGCGCAGCGCGTCGTCGTCGTCCTCGCTCGCCCCGCCCACCCCGACCCCAACGCCAAGCGCAAGCGCCATGCCCCCGAGCGGCGCGCCGCCCGCGTATACAGGCGGCGGGTCGAGGTGCGTCTTGAAGTGCGCGAGGCTCGGGCTCGGGCTCATGTGCAGCCCGCGGTGCGAGAGCGGCGTGCGGATCGACGAGATCTGGTGCGTCGTGTTGTTGTTGCTGCTGCGCGGCGGCGTCGACGGCAACGCGTGGCTGCGGTACACGGGCGTCGTCGGGCGCTCGCCGCCGGCGTCAGTTTTCCCTGCGTACGCCTGCTTGATGTTGAGCGTGGGCGACGTCGGTACGGGCGGGAACGCAGAGTTCTTTTCGAAGCGGTCAGCTGTGTGCAATATATATGATATCATGAGCGCGTACCTTGCGACTGGCCTGCTTTTTCTTGCCCTTCCGATCATACAACGAAGACCCAATATCGCCATCCGACATATAATCATAGTTCAACAACTCAATGCTCGGCTGCAGCACACTATCCTTCGGCGACTCGCCCCAGAAACGCACAGGGCCCAAGAGCGTCGTATTGAATATACTATCGTCGTCGTCGCCCTCGTTCGACGCCGAGGAGCTGTCAGCGGCGATGAGCACGTCCGCGCTGAGCTGGTCGAGGTCGCCCCCCGCGCTGCTCGCGCGGCTATTGTGCATGTCAATATCGGCGTCGCTCGTAGCAGGCATCGACGACGGCGGGCTCGACGAGTTGCGGTGCGGCGTCAGATCCGGCACCGACGACACGGACGACGACATCGACGGCAGCGAGGAGATCGGCGAGACGTGCATCGGGGACGAGGGCGCATCGCTCGCCGCAGTCGACGACGACGCCGCAGACGGCGGCGGCGGCGCGTGGTTGTTCACGATCCTGTTGAACGCGGCCGTCGGGGGCAGCGGCGGGAATATGACCTCGGTGGGGAAAGTGTGCGGCTGCTGTACACAGCTTTGGTAATACGGCTGATGGTGCGTCGTCGGACGCGTAGGCGGAAATAGCGGGTGTGACGATATCGACGTGGGGCCCATATACGACGCCTGCAGCCCGTCGGAAGACGGCACGTTGCCAAAGACAGCCTCTTTTTTGGCCTTCTTGACTTTGCGCCCGTCGGCAACGTCGTCGTCATCGGCGCCGCGCTTCTTCGACTTGCCCTTGCCCTTGGCGCTGGTCGTCGCCTTTTCCTTGCCATCGTTGCCGTTGATGTAATCCTTACACAGCTGCTTCTTGAAGCCGCCGTCCTTGAAGCAGTCCAGGTCGTCGTCGTAGATGGCCCAAAGCGTCCTGCCGACAGAGCGATCGCGTGGTACCTTGCGGAAGCACACGGTCGTGCTCAATACGTGCCGGATGCTGTTCATCCAGGTCGTCTCGCCGCGTTTATAATGTGGATACACTATTGTAATCCAGTCGTAAATTTCCTGGAGCGTCAGACGGTGGTCGGGCGACGAAAGAATTGCGCGGCCAACGAGAGCCGCATAAGAAAGGTCGGGTTTGGCCGGGGAATAAGGGCCTGGTGGTAGTTTGTAGGGCAAATTGTCGTACTCATTTTCTTCAGGTGCAGGGCCCATTGGACCAGGCGAAGAAACGAGATTGACGCCGCGAGTGGGTGAGGACATTGGGGATGACGCGAGGGGAGAAGAGGGAGGGAGAGGAGAGGTCTTTTTACGAAACGGAACTTGTATGCGCTGGGATTGTGGAGTGATAGGGATGGAAGAGGACGAGCTCGCTTGCTGAGGTCTATATGCCATCGGCATAAAGTGGGGGTACGCCATGTAGGCGGGGTAGGCATAGTACTGAGGCTGAGGGACGCTCTGCGGGGGTTGTTGCGCGACGGGGCGCGTGGGAGTCGGTGTCTCAGTTTTACAAATTATGTCCTGCAAAACGGTTGGCGGGTCTCATCGGACAACAACGGAAAAAAAAACTTGCCTTGCGCGAGACCGAGTCCGAGCTGAGATTGGTGTGGTCCCTGTAGTACTTGCTTTTCTGGGGCGTCACGGGCGGGGGATCGTTGATCTGGAAATGGGCGATCAGTGGGAAGATGGAATGACGCGTGGGGGCACGTCGACGGACCTCCATGGGGGCGTTCTGGGCGCTCTCCGCAGGCGCAGCGTCCGAGTGACGCGACGCATCGCGTGAATGGAGCGACGGGGCGAGGCTGTGTGCCGCGTGGGACGCGCTGCTGGGCGAGGGCGACGGGGCGGGGGCGGCGCCCCGTCCCGCGTCGCGGTCGCGGCCCCTGCGGCTCCTGCGCTGGCGGCGCTGGCGCTCGAGGACCATCTCCATGCTGTCCATGCGGCGGTGGGGCATCTCGGCGTCGTGGGGCTCTGGCTTGACGGGGGTCGGCGGCGGGGTGCCGTCGCGCAGGGAGCTGGAGCTCGCGCGGGACAGCGAGGGCGCGAGGGACGCAGAGGACGCCGCGGAGCGCGAGCCCGAGCGCAGATCGGAGGGGGAGCGCGCGCGGGGGCCGCGCTCGGCGTCGGGGACGCGTGGTGGCACGGTGGTGTCGGCGGTGAGGAACTGGCGCATCTGGTCGCTGCGCCGGTTGAGGTCTTCACGCGTGATTCCGAGCGTGTGGAGGAGCTGCGAGATCGGCGACACCTGCGTGTCTGTCATTGGGCGGCGGGGGCTGGGGGGGCGGGGACACTGGGGGGCGGGGCCACCGGGCGCGGCGTCGAGAAAAAAGTGGGGCGCAGGGCTGTCGTGGGGGAGTGGTATCGCTGGGCTGGGGGACGGGAGGAACCTGTAGTGCAGCAGTGGGAGGGGCGGGGGGAACGGTGGAGGAAGAGCGAATGGACGTCTCGCCCAGTTTGGCACAGCGAACTGATCCCATGCAACAAACTCCGATACAACAAGAAAAAAACATTCAAAAACAATCTGCCGCTCTTGTCCGCCAACTTGCAGCTCCACCTGTTATTATTGAGATGAACACCGCTCTCACAAATACCTGCGTTGTACCGTCTGCGGCAGGGGGCGCGTCGACGGTGCCCTCGCCACTTATCTGGCCTTTTTCGGTTGACAAGCACACCTGACAGATGCGTGCGCGCCCTTCAGCGATATCTCCGATTCGACTAGCAGATAGTACCCTCTGGATTCTGGAAGGACGCGCCCGCACCGCGTATTTTTATAGAAACTGACCAAACATATGCACTCTCGCCGGTACCCCATAGCCGGTCATCACATCAGACATCCTCTTGGAACGCCGACCACATCCAGCCTCGCAGCCTCGCAATAGGCGTTCTTCATCGAGTGCGTCTACTATCATTAGCATAACACTCCTTACGACATTCCCAGAATAACAAATACTTACGCGGTTACTTACACCCAACGCCGATCTCGCCGCATCTGCGCGCGCATTTGCAGCCCGTAAGATTACCGGATGTGCTTATCCAAGGCCATAAGGACTGCCATTGCCGCCGACGTACGGGGCTCCTGCTGATCCCACGAGCAGCTTATAGCTTACCGTACTCACTGAACTGTGACTTTCCTGCCGTTGTCCACCAGCTTGTACATAGCAAGGTGACCTGAAATTATCAAAGCAACCATGGCCTTCTCGCTCGCCACAGAAGCAGGGCCTGGCTACGCCCCCATGGCCACCCCCGCCATGAATCGGCGCGATTCCGTTAATGGAATCAGAAGCCTTTCACACCTCGCGACATCCTGCCTCTCGCGTCCGCCACAATCGCCCCCGCTTGAGCCGGGATGCGTCTGGTGGGAAGCGCGAGTCGTCCGCAGCGCGCTGTGTAAGATAACACCCCGGGGCGTGGCGGTCCGGCCTGCGATCCTACGCCCGCACAGCGGCGCCAAAGAAATCGATAGCTCATCGTCGAAGAAACGGAAGAACCTGAATACAAGGCGAACAAGATGGACACAAGGCAGAGGCAGGGAAAGAAGCCATCCAAGGCAAATGAAGGCTTGATCAGATTAATGCATACTCGTTGTTCCGTTAAAGTCTGAAGAGAATGCCTCACCAGAGGCGAAGATAGTTTATGCGCGCCTGTGGGTGATCAGGCTTGAGGCTAGTGAGTTCAATGAATGGCAAAAGAAATACAATTGAGTCAATCGCAGACAAGTTTGAGCGACTCTTCATACATCCACATCTTCCAGCTATCCACGTCCTACACATTCCGCACATTCCGTGCAAGTCACGCACAACCCATACTTATATCCAGATCCCGCACCTCAGGGCATAAATTCTAAACACCATCAGTCCTTCCCCCAACACTCAACATAACAACCCGACTCACCATCCTCATCAAGCAGCGTCCCCTCGTCCAAGCACGCCTCAATATACTCCGAGATGACGAGATGGCGGCGCTTTGGCCTGGCATCATAGCACCGTCAGCGTCCTGCCCCGCGCCCAAGAATAGAAAAACGAAACAAGAACGCACTTCGCCGTCCGCCGTAGCAGCTCCACCCGCCGACTCTCGTCGCGCTTGTCGACGACGACGTGCGTCAGCCGCGGCTCGTCGAGGTCCGCGACGCGCCCGCCGTTCTCCGCGATCATCCGCGCGATGTCGTCGAACCTAGAACGGGTAGCGCATTACAATCAGAAATCGAGATGAAATGAATGAACGGGTGTGACAGCGCGTACTTGGTGCCGATGTCCCCCGCGTGCTTGGACGGCTTGACCTGCATCCCGTGCCGGGCGGCGTTCGCTGGCGTGTCGAGGTAGAAGCACCTGCGCCGCGATGTTTAGTTGGTGCAAGTTAGGTGGCTGCAGCCCAGGCAGGCGCGATGATGAAAAAAAAAACGCACAGATGCCGGAAGATGCGCGCCTGGTCGTACTCCGCCGCATCCGCGCTCTCGCCCATCTTCACATCTTCGTCACCCCCAACCGGCGCCTCCTAAGATCAATCAAGTACAAGCCAATCAGCACCGTCCTCTCGCGTCGCGTCGTCACGCGAGCGAGCGCCCACCTCAGGCCGCTTCCCAGCCGCTTTATCCGACACCCCCACCTCGCCATCGCCCTCGTCCTTCGCGACTAGCATCCAGTCGTCCTCGCCATCATGTTCAGGGTCCTGCGCCACATCCGCGTTGTCCGAGTCGTCCTCCGTCGCCGAGCCGTCGTCGTCGTCCGCGTCCTCGCGCCAGCGCGGCGTATCAGGGACCTGCGCGTCGTCGACCTTGAACCACTCCGCGAGCGCGGGGTCCTCTTCCTCCTCCTTGACGTCCGGCGCCGCAGGCGCCACCATGTCGTCGTCGTCGTCGTCCTTCTCCGCGTCGGCGGAGAGCGCCCTGGGCGGGGACATGTCGTCCCCGTCCCTCGCAAAGTAATCGTCTGCCTCCGTGCGATTATGCGTGGCGTGGAAGAAATAGCTACGGAGCGCAGTCAGCGGTAGGGACATCTGCGTACGACGAACAGACGCACTTCTCGGTCATGGGCAATGGGTATCCTGCCTCGACTGAGTTGGTGATCCATCGCGGCTTGAGGACGTCCACGACGTCCTTGTCGATGACCAGCTTCAGGTCGTACGCTGCAGAGATCGGCTTAAGCAAGATGCCCTAATTTGCCCATCCAAGCAAGCACTTACGCGTAATCTTTCCGCCATACACGACAAAGAGCTCGGGATGGTCGCCTGCTACTATTTGCGCGCATGTGCCCCCGTTAGCATAGATCCTGAAGCCCACATCAATTAGAAAATAAGCGTTATGAAGCAGCGATAGGAAATACAGTTTTGACAATGTTTTCTTTTCGTCCTCTCCTGTTCGCGATTTCGGATCGCTCATGACGACTGGTAGCCAACAACCAACATCAGATATATATCGCACAAGATACAAAGCTAGATACATACCGAATTTCAGTCCTTCAAATATGTGTGATTCGACTGTAATGCCCTTCTTGCTCGGACCTTGGTACTGAGGAAGGACGGAAATCTGGATTGAATGTGGTATGAGAACCGAGATACTCAGACAGAAATAAGCTCGCCTTCTTGGCTACAGTTTTCCGTTTCTTCTTCGTCACACTATAAAACAACATTTAATGAACGTCGAGCTTTCGCAGAGTTTTCAATCTCACCCAGCGTCACCTTCCATCTTCCGCTTCTTCTCCGAGCGCAAGCTCTCAAGCACAGCTAGTAAATTATTAGCATAACCACGCCCCAAGAAAATATGTAACATACAAGAAGCGGACATGCAATCTGCGATGCTCAGATCGTCTCGGATCCTCATAGCACGAGGAAATCGCATCGTGTATCCAATATGGTATGAATCTGTCGAATGATTCGATAAATGAGATCGCTCCGTCAAAGTATCTCAAGATTATTCCAGTCACCTGTGGGTATGATTTCCGCCGCTTTAATCTTGATAATAAATGAGCTTGAGGAAAGAAAACACTGTCAGCGCCATTCAATACGTGTTTTGAGAAAGGTACTCACTCCTCCGGGTTGAGGTAAACATCTCCTTTGTCCTCCTGACCGCGCTTTGCTGTCTGCAAGAAGGCCGGTGGGTTTTTTGGGTCCCAAGGCTTCCATGGTTTGCTTCGTATCCATACATAGTCGGAAAACGACAGTCCTGTTCCGATGCGAACAAAGCTGCTGTATCTGCAACAAAAGTTAGCAGATATTGTAGCGCAGATAGAAGAGTAGCGTACTTGGGGTCTTCATCGTCTTCGTATTCGCGGCGGTCGTCCAACACAGCGCAAACCAGGGTAGAGACCCCTCCAGAGCGATAGCCACTACCATAGTTCCCAGCTGCAAATTGTTCTCAGAGAAAAGTAAGGCTGCAGAATGTGGCTTTACATACCTACGACAAGGAGATCAACAGTCTCGCCCATATCATCCTGTCCAAACGTTAACATCGAGATGTCCAAATGAAATAAATGAAGCGATCAGACGAACCATATATTCTGGCTTGACCTTGATCCAATCGCTGTTTCGTCCATTGAGGATGTACTTCGACAGCGGGTGCTTGATAACGAGGCCCTCTCCCCGCGAATCCATAACAGTGTCCATTCTCTCTCTGACTTCCTTTGCGGTCTTTGCCTTGAACTCGATAGCAAATTCAAGGCGGCCCTTGACTTCCTTCAGGCAACTGCGCATGTTTTTCTTCCGGAACGCAGTTGTGCGATGCAGCAGGGATTGGCCGTTCAGATAGAGGAGATCGAATACTTTGACTGTGAGATATGATGAGAATGCAGGTATATGTATGTCGGAAAAGCGACGTACAGCATGGTCGCGGGTTATGTTCTTTCTTTGATTTATCTGGGAAATGGTCAGTTTCAATGTTTTCTCCATTTATAGATTGAGCACACCTAATGCAGCAGTCTTCAGGGTACCAAAAGGAAGATTGCGTTCGGATACAGGATCCCAAACGAGCATCTCTCCATCCAGAATAATGCTATACAGAATATACATCAGTAGCGATGCTTTGTGAGAAGCAATAGAAATCATCATACTCGTCGACACGCGGATCGAAAGCTTTTGCGATATGTTGAGTCAAGCTTCCTGTCCCACCATCTTTTCCGTAGAGATATGTGTAATCCTTCCCTTTCCTGATGCAATCGTCTCAGCAAGATAAAGCCAAGCTTGGACGAATGTCACTCGCCTCGAACAATAGAAATATTCACTCCCGCGTTTATGCAATTGCATTCTTTCTCCGTCCAACTTCTCTTCGATGATAAATTCAGCGCCGTTCATCTCGCGGACAGTCTCTTCGATTTTGCGCGTTGGGCGTTTGCACAACATGGGTGCGAAGGCGTGGAATAGTTGGACGTTTTTATCCTATAATTGACAGATTAGCAAAGCATGACAGGCATTGAGAAACGCGGTATACCTCAGCATTCAGCCTGTAGGAAGGATCCCACAGCTCATAAGCTACTTTCTTGAGGTCTGAGCAGATGTTGAACAGGTCTTGCGCATCCGGATGGAGGACAGACAATATAGTCGTTTCCTTCACGGATATTATCATGTCTGCGAGCGCATTAGCATGCCATGCGAAAGGGGGGCGTAGTTGGGTACCTTTCAGGATGATGCGAGCAACCCATTGTTGCTCTTCTGGAGTGGTACGATTGTAGAGTCGCTGCATAATCTTTAACTGCACATCCCTTTGCAGAAATCATAAGCAGAGAGACGCTTCCATTCAGGATACAGGCCTACTGTTTTCCTGTGTTCTTCGCGAGTTCGCTAAGGAGGTCATTAACATCATCAACAGATAGGGATCCTTCAGTGACCGAAGAACGCTTGCGGACGACCTCTAGAAGCGTGGCAGCAAAGTCTCCTGCCGAGTGTCCCTCAATAGGTTTCTTCCAGTTCAGTAGACGAATTGCGTCTGGGTCTCGCGCCCCCAAGGGAATCAGTTTGATATACATCTTCGCTAGATTCTTCTCCTTCAGGCCATATACAGACCGATCTCTGTCTTTCTAACACCAGACAGTCAACAAATGCGACGAGTGAACTGTGTATGAATATCAGATACCTGAGGAAGGAGAAGCCGAAGAACAGGATACAGGTCATAACCTTTCTCTTGCCTCCAATGCTGAATGTACCATAAATTTCGATGTAAGTTATGCAGATGAATCTCGTACGGTGAACCAAGCGTCAATGAGCTTTCGGCGTCTGTCATGCTTCCTTTCAGCCTGTAGTTTCTCAAACAAGCCGACTAAGACCCCAAACGGTGCGCTTGAAGTGTTCACAGGCGGAGCCGGGTATTCAGCGGCCTCGACTGGAGGTTCTTTAAGCAATGGAGACTTTGGAGGAGAAGATGGGGCTGGCGTTGCTTGCATGGTGTGCGGTTCAGGTACGGTTGCTTGATATTCAAGTTTTGATTGCACTCGCAGTATAATTTGGAGGAATATGAATACTTTCTCGTATATTTTGACTGTAAATTCAATACTAGTTTGTACAAGACAGAGAGAAGAGTTAGGGATAGCTGTTTTGTGTTGACTCGTCAAGTCGTGGTGGAGTGACGAGTCAAAGTTGAGTCAAAATACTTATAGTGCTAGTAGAACCGCGTGACTAGCGGGTGCGACGCGTTGTTTGGTCTTGCTTGCCCACGGCTATTATTGGTGTTCACGTTCCGGGCCGATTGGCACTCAATCTCGAACTGACTGCCAGCCAACTGCAACCAGGCTGCTTTTTAACAACTTTCCAAGGTCTCCGTTATCAATTCTCTCAGAAATGTCAGCCACTAAATCGCTTTCTTTCTTCGACCCACCTCATTCTCCGCAATGACCGACAATCACAATCCGTTCGTGGTGCACACGAAAAAACTGCACGATCCCAAAATGATCGGGCTGTGGAAAGTCGGAAGAACACTAGGGAAGGGGTTTTCTGGTACGTTATCCTGGCTTTTATTTAAATAAAAACACTTAGGGGGTCCAAAGGTCATGTCAGAATAGCGCGTCACTCGAAAAGTGGCCAATATGCTGCGATTAAGATCATCTCGAAAGGCTCCCTGACAAGTCGAGTGTCTCTGAACCGGTTAGCAGACGAAGTCGAGCACAATTTACTCGCAGTGGAGAGAGAAATTGTGGTCATGAAACTGATAGACCATCCGAACATCATGAAGCTCTACGACGTTTGGGAGACCTCTACTAGTTTGTACCTCATCCTCGAATACGTTCAGGGCGGAGAACTTTTCGATTACCTGTGCAGCAAAGGCCGACGGCCAACAGCTGAGGCTCTGGACTATTTTCAGCAAATCATCTGTGCAGTGGACTACTGCCATCGCTTCAACATAGCACATCGTGATCTGAAGCTCGAGAACATCCTTATCGACCATGAATCCAATATCAAGGTTGCTGATTTCGGAATGGCTACCTGGCAGGACAACTCGCGCGGAAAGCTTCTCAAAACATCATGCGGAAGTCCCCACTACGCGGCGCCCGAAATCATCTCGGGCCGTCCGTATGATGGAGCGACGTCCGACATCTGGTCTTGTGGCATCATTCTCTATGCGCTTCTAGCGGCGAAATTGCCGTTCGACGATGACGACTGCCCAACCTTGCTCCGCAAGATTTCAATTGGGAACTTCGACATGCCTCAAGATATTTCGTCCGATGCACAGAACTTGATCGCGCGCATGCTGACCATCGACGTCCAGAAGCGTATAACCATGCCAGAAATTCTACGGCATCCTTTCTTTCTGTCACAGCCTCTGAAGAATCCCTCGGCGATGCCATCGAACCCGAGCATGGCTATCCTCGCACACCCTATCAAGAGTCGATCCGCTATCGACCCCGATGTCTTCGCAAATTTGCGGACCTTGTGGCATGGTGTGCCAGACGAAGAACTCATGGAGAGTCTCACCAACTCTGAGAGAACTTGGCAAAAGGGAATCTATCACCTGCTCGTAACGTATCGGAAAAGATACCACGATCTACGGAATGATGAAGAAGAGTCCACCCTGGAACGCACGAAGAGCAAACAACCGCGGAGGAAACTAAGACCCTCTGAATCGGTTCTGCCACTGCGAAATGATCCACCAACACCGCGACGGGCCAGAGATCAAAACCATCTACTGACCACAAGCTCTGAAATGTCTTTGGTTCATATTCATTATCCCAGCTACGGAGTTCCTGGTATCTCCTTCTCAGCGCCGTCACCTGATGGGCAGTCGTCGACATACGATGCCATTGCCTCGGATCCCCTCTCACGCCTTGTTGCGCCGCGGTTAGAGGACGAAAAGATGCAACAATTCTTCCAGCAGGTAGCTAACCATCTCAATGTTCTTCAGGAGAGGACAGTATCGGGCTCCAGCTCTGGCGGGCGATCTCCTTCGCCTGCCCTCTCCACTTCTAGTAAAAGTCCCCCTATCCTCGATGTCGACTTACCATCTCCAATCGAGTTCCGTTACGACGCAAACGATCTCAGAACTCCGTGTCGCTCAGGCTCTCCTTCGGCCAATGCAGACGACGGCACGCAGCCGCTCACGCTGCGCCGCAAAGGCCGACTGGCCCGCCCCACCATCACCATCGACCCCAGCGACAAGGAGAATCTGCTGCCAATCACCGAGTCAGACCTCATGCACCGCCAGTCTCCGCTGATACGCCAGACCGCCCGCCTCGCCGACACCAACCACCTCCATGTTGATGCGCGTCGCCCGGCGAAACTCAAGAAGAAGCGTCTGCCGTCAAACCCGCCCGTTTCGCCCATGTTCTCAGAGGCGGGGTCCTCGTTCACGTTCCCCTCACCCGTAGACGCGCAGCGCCGCGGCTGGCTCGACACGGTGTTCAAATTTCGACCCGCGACGTACAGCTTACTCTCCCGCTTCGACGTGCACACGACGCGCGCAGAGGCGCGGCGACTGCTCACGGAGATGGACATGCTCGTCGCGCTCGAGGACGCTGAGAAGCTTGGCGTGCTCAAGTGCCGCTCCCAGGACATCAAGGACGCGGGTAATATCATGGTTGGCCTCAAGACAGTCAAGTTCCGCGTCGAGCTGCAATGGCCCGCGCCGTCGCTCTGTCGCGACGGCTACCTTGTCGCACTGCTTGTCGTCCAGGAGAAGGGGCCCCTGGATGGATTCAAGGCTATATTCCACGAGTTGGAACGCATTTGGACGTTGGATAACGGTGGCAGTAGGGCTTCCAGTCTGGCCTCATTCACCCCGTCGTCGATCAACACGGCATATTATCTAGATCGCCAAACTTTCCGGCGAAGCGATCGCTGAGGCTAGATTATGTAACACCTGTACCACCTTTTTTCACTCTGCAATAACGTTTGTTTAGGCGCCTGCATGTCCCAAAATGGTAACAATGTCTCGATATGTATGCACCGGGACTATCAGTTAGCGATAGCGCTAGCTCTCGCTTCACCAACAAATTTTGCAATACCTACAAAAAAATTGTCAAGAACGCTGCCAAATACTGGCCATTTTTATATCTATGTATGCAGATTTGAAACTCACGGTGCTTCGCATCATTATTGTCTCCTTCCCACCACAAAAATGTGTAGTGCGTTCTTTAATTTATCTATTCTGGCTGCAAAATATTTCTGTCGACCAAGATCCGCGGCTCCGCCCATGATATTTTCCCTCGAAATAGGAGCATCTATTCTTGTGTAGTTGAAATCCCGGCTGGTCTCGATTCTTGCTGCATACATAGTCGGACTGGCACGGAGTATTGAGCGCTGAGCGCCGAGCCTTGACAAGCTTCTTGAAGTCAGCGACGTCACGGCCTTTGGTATTCTTGAAGCTGGTACTAACATCCTGGCAAACCCCGCAACCCGTTCGTCCGAATTCGCTCCAAAACATCAGCAAAAGATGAAGATCAGAGTTGGACTGTTGTGGTACGCCTTTCCTCCGCAAACTGTTTTATTTTAGTAAACATCTAAATTCAATACGAATTCTCCAACAAACCATACTTGGTCCACGGCATCAGCGCAGTGCGAGACTATGTACCCTGTCAGTGTCCTTGTGCTTGGGATGTTCTTATGTCTTCTTTACTTCGCGCCACTTACAATCACGGTCGCATGCTAATTTTATAGTATGGATGAGCTTGAATTAGATGAGCGTCCTTCGTGACGCAGATGGCACTGCTCATGTCACTTGCCGACATCGCACGTTTTGGCACACACTGTCCGGCCCTATGTGGTGCGGGGTTTTGATTTGGTTTTGATGCTATTAATTCCTGCACGGATTCGAATGGTGCGCCATATGGTGCAGACGACACAGCGCATACACGTTCCTGTCATGCTTTGATTGTATTTCGCGGAGGTTCTTGCATTTTAGTGGTCCTCCACAGGAGGTCCCAGGTAGGCCCTGCGAATGCCCCCGGCTCGAGGAATACAATTCAGGGAAAGTTTTGAATATTCCTCGAACGAACGTTCTGATGTTGAAAAGAAGCAATACGCGCGCTTGTCGCCTGAAAGGCACGGGGCCATTGCCTATACATTGGGGTCCATTGGGGTGCGGTGTTAAATATAACACTGAGATGGCCGATTTTCCTGCGTCATGGGCCTGTACGTATAGCTGTAGCAATGCCGAGGCCGGCGGTACTGGCCCCTCAGTGAGATTGCTTGGTGATTGTGCAGGAGGGCGTACACACGCGGAACTCCTCCTAAGCACAAGTCCAGGGCTTAATGGCTGCCCAGATATGTCTTGCTCGCCTTGTGTTGGCCTTGTGTGGATAACGTTAATCACTCGCCGCGCGAAGAGTGCGCGCACATACATGGTTTTGTTAAACATTTTATCGGGTATCCGGCGCTGACGCGCGACCATAGCCTCGGGCTTTTCTCGCACCCAGGCGCCAAGTGCCGCGCAGTGGGAAGGACACATGCGGAGCATCAGCGCTGGTGGGAGGGGAACCAGCCGCATGCCACACGGGCGGCCCCAGCGACCGCGCTCTCGGTCCATGGTGGGAGGCGCCCATTTGTCCGTAGTCGTCCGTTGCATGTGCGACCGAGCTATCAATGGAAATTTCTTGCGAATGTCTTGCTGCTATTTTCCTCTGCGCAGAGCACGCGCCGCGTCATGTCCATGTGCGTCGGAATTGCGGGAGGCGTGCGCTGCGGTCTCTGTGATTGAATACGTCGATTTTGACTCGAGTTCTAAGTAAAGATCGAAGCACGGCGTAAACATGCGGTATTTGGACTGGGTGCAGCGTGCAGCACGGCGGTGTCGAGTGCTGCTATCATACATTACGGAAGGCAATCAATGTCGCTATTGAGAGCACACGGAAACCGCGTTTCATTCCGGGCTGTCAGGAGAACGCATGTCGTGGTGACCGTGGTGGTGTGGATGAGAGCCCCGAAGACAGCCGTCGGACGACGCCTGCAGGCCACACGACCCTGGGCACGTGCACGGGCCATAAGTTGAACTTGCGCTGCTCAAATACGCCTCTCTCTTCCAAACCGCCATCATCCTGCCCATGCCCGCCAAAATGGACCAGCCCACCTCCGCCACAGATTCCCAGACCGCGCCTAGAGACGGCAATCTCGCGGGCATCGCCCCCAAAGCCATCATAAAAAACGTTGACATGAGCGAGGAGATGCAGCAGGAGAGCGTCGACATTGCGTCGGCTGCTCTCGAGAAGTACAACATCGAGAAGGATATTGCTGCGCAGATCAAGAAGGAGTTTGACCGACGACATGGCCCGACATGGCATGTCGTCGTTGGAAAGAACTTTGGCAGTTATGTCACTCACGGTATGTCCTCATGCATCTTTTCCGCCACCATCGCGCCGTCCATCGCGCAGTCCGACGCGTCTGTGGGCGCGTTTCGCTCTCCTGAGCGACTTCGCTATCACATCTCATCGGCCGTTAAGCTAAAAATATATCCGCAACCTTTTCGCTCATATGACCTCCATAGAAACCAAACATTTCATCTACTTCTATGTCGGAACGCTTGCCATTCTCATCTGGAAGTCATAAACACCACACTGTATACCACTCATGTCAGAGCTGCTGCGGGATTGGAGACCATGGACACTTCACCGCTCTGTTGGGTCATGTTAGGAGATAGATCGAGACCGGAGATTTCTCGACGCATACGCATTTCGGCTACTGTAAAAGCTTTCTTTATATTATATCGTTTCTCTTGCTGAACCACTGCCCATCTATTTTGAGAGTACAACGTTCGAATAACAGCAATTAATGAATGAATGAACGTGAGTATAGTAAAAAATAGTACATGTGCTAATAGGCTGTGCAGAGATATACAAACGCTCGAAATATCGATACATGGGATTTCATCCTTCCGCTGCTTTCACCGCGCGGAACTCACCGCTTTCCAACAACCTCAATGATCACACTCGCTGCACAGGTCCCATCATGCTCTGCATAGATCCCCACCGTCATTTCTCCGATATCCCGGGGCGTTGGCACCCCAGACAGTTCGATCACGCCCTTCGCCGAAATCCCGCTCAGATCAAGCTGCACAAACTTCGGGAGGGCCTGCCCAGACGTCAGCTTGACGTGATACCCCTTAGCCTTAGCCGCCCCCGCACGGCCAGGCACCGGCACGCGGAACTTGAAGCGCTCGCCCGCGCGCAACAGCACCTTCATCGCGCCGTCGCTCTCCGCACCCGAGCGGCCGGACGACTCCAGCGACGTGAATGATGAGCGCAGGTTCGACGTCGCGGGCGACGACCCGTTGGCGCCCGCGTCGGCGCTGCGCTTCACGGTCAGCTGGTCCACGCCGAGCGCGCGCACGTAATGCATCCCCATCGACAGCTCATCGCCCGTGCTGCTGCGCTTCACCGTGGGCGCGCCGGCGAGCTCGACGATCGCGCCCGCGTCCTGTGAGTCGACCTTGCAGACCTTTGCGCGCTGGCTGGTGATGCGGTTGCCTGCGAAGCCGCCGCCCTGTGGTGCGGGCACGCCCATGGCGACGATCTGCGGCATGGGCACGGGCACCCGCGTCGAGTTCGTGAACGGCACCAGCCGCGGTTTCGTGTGCGGTCCCATGGCCATATCTACCACTGATTCACCTTCGCCCGAGAGCCCGCTCTGTAAGCTTGTTCCCCTGGTAGAAAAAAATCATCAGGAGTGCTGGCATACTGGTATGGAAAATCAATCTCACCCTATCGATCCGGTAGACGCCTGTCTAACCAGCAGCCCTTCCCCAAAGTGAACCTGCGCAGCATGTTTGGGCGGCGCAAAGTCGGCGCGTCGGCGCGGGATGGAGTGCTCCCCCGTCGACGCCGACGGCGATCCAGTCAGAAACGTGCTCGCCGGGCGGCTGGGCGGGAGGATTGAATCATCGCCCAAATTTGAGGGTGATGCGTCGCCGCGGTTGCCCATAGCCGCGGCCCCAGTCCCTGTTGTCCGCGTTGTCGCGACCAGGATCGGCTTGCCAATGACCAGCTGGGCGGCCGGGCGCTGCGGCGCGCGCTGCCGCCTCACGCTATATTTGTCGCTGACCTGCCTCACCGTCTCCTTGATACGCGCGAGAAATTCCTTTTTGCTCATCACGCCGCCCGCCTCGACGTCGTACTGCGTGTGGTGCGGGTGCGGTGCGTCGGCGTCCTCCTGCTGGCTGCGCTCCGAGACGCGGTGCAGCCCCAGGCCGAGCGGGCTGGGCACCGGCAGCCCGTCCATCGTCTTGTCCGCGTCTACTTGAGCGTCCGGATCGAAGACCTTGTCCACGCGCTCGATGACCCTCGTCCCGCGGGGGCTAAGGGTGAGGCCGTACCACCGCCGGTCCTTCTCGCTCCAGGCGATCCGTCCCTCCTCGCCCAGCACCGCTGTGTCTGGGACACGCGAGCAGCGGCGCACGATAGCGAAGATGCCCGTTAGGAGACAGAGACCGCCAATGATCCCGAAGGTCAACACGAGGCCCAGTACGAGGCGCCTGTGCGCCTCTGTCGCGAGACCGCTGGGGTACGACGGCGAGAACGACTGGTTGTTGCCAGTGCCCGGCACATAGATATCCATGGAAGTGTGCGACGTCGAGTGGGTGACGTGCGAGTACGCAGTGAACGTGACGGTGATATGGTCCACCGGTGAGGTATATTTAATCGGAATGCTGCCAGTCAGCTTAGTGCTATCTGCGTCGTACCGCATGAAATTCGCTGCAGTGATAGGCGACCACGTTGCGGTAACAGTTGTCTCATTAGAACCCGGGTTGGCAGTGAGCGAGAACCAGTCTTTGAGCGTAAAGTCAACATCATCGCCTTTGGAGATATTCAGAGCAGGCAGGACCGGATCTGCAAAGAAAGACTCGACCATCGCCAGCGATACATGCGTCTGCATAGTCTGGTTAAAGACCGTCGTCAGATTCACAGGCAGAATAGGATTCGGGTCCGTGGTATTTCCCGGCGTGCCAGAGAGCGTCCGGCTGGGGGCGTCATAGTGCAGCCAGCTATACGCCGAGACATCGACAAACAACGAAGAGATATTCGACGGCTGGATATTGTCGCCGTCCACAAGTATACCCGTAAAGTCCACCGGCGACAGTAAGCTAACGAGGAACTCGTCCGCGGTCGTGACATTGATCGTCGGCAGCGAGTCCCGTACGGCCGACAGCTCGTGGTCCGCGAGCACCACCGTGAAGGGCAGCGTCGCCGCGGTGTACCCCTCCTGGTCCGACGCGTGCAGGTTGAACGCAAGCGTGAGCGGCTGCGTGACCTGGTCGGGCGGCGGGACGACGCCGTCGAGCGTGACCGTCTTCGAGTTGAACGTCATGTAGTCCGGGATGCTCGAGCCGTTCGCGAGGCGCAGCTCGTAGAACACGTCCCGCCCTTCCGGGAGCACGTACGTGTCGCTCTCGAGCCCGACGCTGAACGACCACTTGCGTGGGACGCGCACCGTTGGATCGGGCGTGCCTATCGCGGAACCCGCCTGCAGGAAGAAGATCGACGAGAGCGAGCTGCTGTTCGGCGCGAACTGCTGCGAAAGCGGGAGATTCAGCGTCGGCGGGGGCGCGTCTGTGACGCAGAGGCTGAAGCGGGAGGAGACGGAGGAGCCCGTGCCGTGCGCGGTGACCGTGATGTCTGGATAGCCCGTGTCGTTGGCGGACGGCGTACCGCGGAACGTCCGCTGGTCAGCATCAAAGGTCAGCCAGGCGGGTAGCGCAGAGCTGCTGTAATTAAGTTGGCCGTCCTCAGAGCAAAAGGTGCCAGACGAGAAGGTCCAGGAATACGGCTGATTGACCCTCGCGACAGCCGGGAGCTGGTCGTCTAGAGATTCGACGACATCGACCGAGGCGAACACAGAAGGCACCAGCAAGACAAAGAAACAGAAAAGAATGAAAGTCATAGGATCTTGTGTTGGGCGAGAAAGCGTATACTACGAACCGAGGGACAGGTCGGCCAGCGAGTCTACGAGGAGCAGATGCAGGCGCAGTGCCAAGCGCGCACGCCCGATCTACCTCGCACAATCAACACACCACAACATCGCCCCGCGCCTACGGCATCAGTCAATTATTCATCTCGGGCGCGACTACGTACGCCAATTTGGTATTCTATGGCAGCATCAGCGAGTGTACTGCTGAAGACGTGGAAATCATAATGTGGGAATCCATGGGACAGGTAAAGTAGGAGACGGAGAAAAGGAAAGCAGTGTGATAGTAAGAAAGAAATGACATGATCGTAGACAGATTAGATCTCTAAGCTGAAGGGAGGAAGGCGCCCAGGCCGGCTGCCTGTATTTTAGCTGGCTCCTCACGGTTGATCAGCTCGAGAAGGTGGCTGAGCTCCCCGCGAATGTCATCGGAAATCTGGTCCGCGTTCTTGGGGTCGAGTATGTACGCGAACGCAGGCAGGAGGCGGTCAATGAAGGGATACAGGGCAGCGCCGTTCGTCTTGAACAGGAGGAACAAAGCGCGGAACACGGGGCCGTTCTCGAGGAAGTCGTTCTTCAGCGGCAGCGCGGCGGTGAAGATGGGCAGGACCTGTTCTAGTGGAATGGCAGCCGTGTTGCGGAGGATGAGGCGGGCGACAGCACCGCAGGCGTTGTCCTTCGCGTTCAGGCGGGCAGAGGTGGCGTTCTCAGGGACGACGAACAGAGGCTGGAGAGCGCCGAGGAGCTGGAAGTATTGTGGGGAGAGGTCGAGAGTGGAGTTCTCAACGAGGAGGCCAGTGGCAAAGGCGGCGTTGCTAAGGACCTCGCTCTCCTCATCACCGAGGGCACGGTAGAAGAGCTCAAGCAGCTGCTGGGTATATGGGGTGATGGATCCCTTCATTCCAGCGATTATCTCGGCAAGGCAGCCAATGGCGGCGGAACGATCACCGAGCGAACGACTCTTCTTCTGATGGATGAGATGTTTGGATTAGCTCCAAGAAATTTGAATAGGAAAAATAAATAGACATACGTAGTATTTGGAGACGAGAGGGAAGAAGGTGATGAAGGCCTGGTTGAAGTCAGAGCCGAAGGCGTTGGCCAACGAGGCAACGAGGTCGCCAGCGGAGGAGATCAGCACCGAGTCGTATTCAGCCTGGTCTTCGGGGGCCTCCTCATCCTCATCCTGGTCAGGATCTTGTTGGCAGAACGCCTTTTGTTCGAGGATCTGCATGGCGATGCTGCAGATGGTATCGTAGTCTAGTGGGGCAGATGTCAGTAGTTGTTGTGCTGCGACGGAGAAAACAACACATACTACCAGTGACGAAATTTGGGCCGATCTTGTTGATGGTCTCGGCGAGGCCGATGCACAGGGAAGCAGCGACAGACCTAAGGCAAGACGCAATGGTCAAAATCATTCTCGACATCGGTTTCGGGAGTCGACTCACTTGTTGTCCTCGGTTTCGTACATCTCAAGGAGGGGAGTGAGCGCGTGGCTGATGAGCTCACGGACCTGAGGGTTCAAAACAGTAGGCTGAATAGCGCATTGGCATCAGTCCCATGCACCAGTAACACGCAACGAAAAACTCACCGAGTTAGCACCCGCAACCCACTCCTCGTGCTCGCTCAAATCGTAGAACGTCCTGACGATCTCCAACAACGAATCAGTCGCACTCTTCCTGATGCCCTCGTAGTAGTGGGGCAGGAGGGCGATGAGCTCGAGCGTGCAGGACTCGACGAAGGGCAGGAAGTGGATCTGGGTCGCGGCGAAGAGCGAGCCGATGGTGTCGGCCGCGATCTCCTTCTCGACGGCAATGGCGCTGTTGACGTCCATCATCTTCTCGACATCGATGTCCTCGAGCTCGATGGAGGGGTTTCCGTTGATGTCAATCTCTTCGCCGACGGTGATAGCGTTGGCAGGCGAGGACCCGGAAGCGAATGCGCTGGCGGCATCGGCGACAGAGACTGGGCGAAACAAATGAGCAACGATAAACAAAACAATAAAACATGAACTAAAAAAACTTACTCTCGAGGGAATCTTCGCCTTGCTCAGCCTGCTTACAGCTCGCAAGGAGCGGGGGTACGACCTGGCCCAGGTACGGCGCGAATTCCTCGCCAAACACACGGGCCATGACGCCGAAGAACAAGAAGCTGCACTCGCGGAGGCGCGCGCTGCCCATCTCGCAACCCTGGAACGCGTGCTTCATCATCTCGGGGAAGTAGAGGCGGAACACCTCCTTCCCAACCGCCTCGGCGAACGTGCCGATGGCGTCCATGGTGATGCCGCGGAGCTCAGTCTCCTCGCCCTCAGCGGTGAGAGTCAGGAAGGTCGCGAGGTGGTTCATGGTCGGCTGGAAGTAGGGCAGGAAGCGCTCCTTGGAGGCGTGTGCGGCGCTGCCGATGGCACCGGTGACGACCGACTTGACGGCGATGGGGGCGGTCTCGAGGAGGCCGGCAAGGCGCTCCATGATGAGCTGCAGGTAAAGCTCGATGGTATCGTGGAGGATCTCCAACAGGGCATCGAGCGCGGTGCATGCAGTGCGCTGGGTGAGGGGGTCGTTGATAAGGTTCATGATGCTCTAAAACTTGCTTCAATATATGTTACATGCAAATAAAGAAAAACACGTACGGGAACAAGAACGGCGTGCTTGGGCGCACACTCATCCTCAAGCCATTCACACAAGCAGCTGACGGCGATACAGGTAGCTTTCCTGACGGTGGCATCGGAATCCTGGAGACCAGCCTCGATGATGGGCCAGACTTGGCCCATGAGGGGAGTCATGTACTCGCTGCATCCCTCAACGCAAACTCCAAGAGAGAGAACGGCTCCACGACGGTGGCTCGGGTCTGGCGAAGAGAAGTATTGAACTATGAGGAGGCGGAGAGCAGGGAAGACTTGAGTAGGGGGCAAGTTGGTGGCGAGTCCATCAATGATGCGCAGAGCGGACTAGCGGATACATCAATTTTGCGAGGCAACGATATTTTAGAGCGAAAATAACATACGCGGGAAGGAGCGTCATCATCAACATCTTCTGGTTCCTCCTCGGTGGTAACGGGCATGAGGCCTTCCAAGATGGCAGCAGCCAGGTTTTGGCTTTGGATTTTGGATTTTTTGCTGTGAAATGAATGTAAGCTACCGAGAGCATCAACATCAAAGGTGCAACTCGCTATTGAACAGTCCAGTTCAGAGCGTTCAGAGCAAGGACGCGCAATTCGCTGTCGAAGTTACGGTTTGCACCGCACTGGAGAAGGAACTGAACTAATTCGGGAATATGCTTGCCAAGAATGGGCACTTCCTAATAACCGCTATGAGCACACAGTTGAAAAGCGACGACAGGTGCATACCAGGATGAGGAGAGTCTCGAGGACATCAAAGAGTTGCCTGGCACCAGTCTCATTACCGGCCTCAACAGCCTGACCGATGACCTGGATCATAGCGGGGAGGAGAGCTTGGAAGGATTTCTGAAGGAAAAAAATTAGATGCGTTGACCGATCGACAAACATTACTCACGAGCTCGGCCTTGTCATCGGAGTCGATGTATTGAGCAATGACACCAAGAGACCTGTAAATAAATCATTTAGACTGCGCAATGATAAAAAATAGATCATCGTACCTGACAGTGGTGATGCGGACTTCGATGCTCTCGGGGTCGACAAGGAGTCTGCCAAAGAGCTCAAAGAGCCCAGCCATATGTGACTGGAAGCCCTCGACGATACTTTCCAACACGGTGAAGAGAATGAACGATCCGACTTCGCGATGGACCACATTGGGGGAGGTCGCGGTTTGTTGCAGGAAGGGGAGCAGCTGATTCCAGCTTCCTAGCGGGACCTCAATGGTAGCAATCGCGGCAATTACGCGTGCGGCAGAGTGGCGGACGAGGTTGCTGGTGTGGATGAGAAAAGTGAAAATTTAGATAAAGGAGTGGCTCACTTGGTCTCGGCCAGGATGAGCTCAGGGAGCCTGGCCTTGATCTCTTCGCGTTCATTTTGTGCAAGGAGCGTCCATAGGTTGCCGCTGTTCTGGATGATCCGTTTCCTCAGCTCAACCGCAGCGAGTTGACGAACCTGGGATATGTTAGTAGATTTAACGACAAATCGGCTGATCAGGACTTGCAGAATTTTCCGGGGAGCTTGCAAGGATGCTTGCGAGGGCAGAGATGCAGGCGGGGTTCTTGTAGTATTCCTGATTGAGCTGGGCAGTAGCCTGAAAGCAGAAGATGAAGTATCAGTAGATATTACGATGCGCGAAGTGTGGTGCGCACGGCTTTCAACAAGTTGGTGTCATTTGAGGTCGTCTGGAGAAGGAGATTGTGCAGTGCTTGGACATAATTAGGCTGCGGGAAGTCAGCTACAGATCTGTACTGGCTAGAAGAAGGTTTGTTCGTACATCCATCTTTGAAGTCGTGAGGAGGGAGGGATAAGGAGAGGTGATGGGGAGGGAGGAAGAGGAGGAAGGCTAATCAGGAGCCGTACAATTTTTTTGGTCGGCGTTGCCCGAGTTTATCTAATTCCCGATTGGGATTGACGCGTGCTGATGCTTGCCTTTGCTTGCGACCACGTCCTCCCTGCTTCATATGAATCATATCGCGCTCTCTGTCTATTGCAGCGCCTCGTGCAAGTCTAATATTTGCTTGCCGATGATCCTGACACTATCCTGCTCAGAATTTCGGATCTTTATCGCGTTATAAGAACGGGTTCAAGCTGCCTTGGTCCAATTGTGCCTTTTACCCTCTGCCCAGCAGCAACCACGGTATCTTTCATCGCTCCTCAGATAGGTCATAGGGCTGGGCGTCGCCCCGAGAACCGAATATTTTTTCCCTACCATCGTGTGGAATCGTTCATATTTTCTTTGCAGCGGCGTCCGGCGTGCGCACTGCGGTTACCCTGGGGCAATAATCTTGAACAAGAAGGCGATGCGCAAGGAAACATCTTACCTCAGAATTTCCTCGCTACTTATATCATATACATAACTAGTAACCTATGTGTCGTGCGGATAATACGTATTATGTAGAAACACGTTGTACGGTAATTTTTCTCTAATTTTCACTTTGCACAGCGCATGAAACAATTTAGTCCACACGCGAAGTCTCATGGATCAGTATGTCATTGCAAAATACAGCGTCATTTTTGTAAGTCTGTTAGTGGTATGGGTATAAGCATAAAACACTTTTCTATGAGAGCACTCAGAGCTTTGAGCTACCTCGGGATCAATCACAAGCGCGGATGCGGGCTTTGCCGGAGGCATTCGGTCTGAAATCACTGTACGTTCTCAAACGCCTGCAACATCCAGCAGGAGGCCGTCCCGTCCAGGATGCCCCTACTGCATCCCCACCTCCCGCGCACCCTCCTCCGCGCCCGCGCGACGCGCCAGCTCTTCACCAAATCCGCCCCGGCCCCGCGCAACCCCCTGCGCACAGGGCTATACACCACCGCCTTCGTCGTCTCCGCGGGCCTCTTCACAGTATACTACTTCGACGCGCGCAGTGCGCTGCACCGCTTCGTGCTCACGCCGCTCATCCGCAACGTGTTCGATGCGGAGACGGGGCACAAGCTCGCGGTGAAGACGCTGCGCTCGGGGCTCGCGCCGCGCGATATTGTGGCGGATGACGAGCGGCTGCGGACGGCGTTGTGGGGCGAGGCGATTAGCAACCCGGTCGGTCTTGCGGCGGGATTCGACAAGGACGGCGAGGGGATAGACGGTGCGCGCGCCCGCTAGCTGGGCTCTGTGTCTGTTCGCGGGCTGAATGTGTGGCAGGGCTGTTTAACCTGGGCTTCAGCTGGGTCGAGATTGGGAGCGTTACGCCGAAACCCCAGGTGGGTCTAGTTGTATAATCTAACTCAATGTAGTTAACGTACTGCAGCCCGGAAACCCCAAACCACGGATGTTCAGACTGGAGGAGGACGGCGCGGTAATCAACCGCTACGGCTTCCCGTCGCAGGGCGCTACGTCCGTTCTCGCCCGCCTCCTTGCGCGCATCCCCTCGTTCGGAGCGAATACAGAGAGAGCGGCACTACGGGACGACGCCATCCTCGCCATAAACCTCGGAAAAAATAAAGAGTCGCCTGCAGAGTCGATTGACGACTTCGTCGCTGGCGTTCGTACCTTTGGGGCGTACGCAGACGTGTTGGTCGTTAATGTTTCAAGCCCCAATACACCGGGCCTTCGGTATGTGTGTGTCTCTGCATCCTTTATTTATTTCCTGACAGTTGCAGAGGCCTACAAAACAAAGATGTTCTCGAGGGACTGCTTTCAGGTGTCACGAAAGCAAGAGATGAGCTGCCGCCTTCACCCCTGAGGCCAACACGGCCGAAAGTGGTGCTCAAAATCGCCCCGGACCTGGACGAGGCGCAAATCGTTGACATTGCGGATGTTGTCAGGAAAAGCCACATCGACGGCGTCATTGTCAGCAACACGACCATCCAACGGCCAAAATCGTTAACAAGCAGTGGGTTGCCCAATCTTCGAAAGAGATAATAACTAACATGATTCGCAGCCAACAAAGTTGAGGTCGGAGGGCTGTCAGGACCGCCCATTAAACCGTACTCGCTTAAAGCTCTGCAAACCCTCCGCGCGAATCTGCCCTCGTCCATCCCCATCATCGGGTGCGGAGGCATCGCGTCTGGAAAAGACGCGCTTGACTATGCCAAGGCCGGCGCATCGATGGTGCAGATATACACGAGCTTCGGGTACGATGGCGTCGGTGCATGCAGACGCATCAAGGATGAGCTAGTGGATGAGCTTGCGAAGGAGGGCAAATCATGGGGGCAGGTTTCCGCGGAGGCCATTGAAAGACTGAGTTGGAAGGAGCCGCCGGCGGAAACGCGGGACGTGCGCCAGCTCGTCGCCGAAGCGGAGGAGCTGAAGGTGCTGCTGGACAAGCTCGGAGAAAAGATGGAAAGCGAGTAGTAGACATGTTCGGAAATAGATGCGGAGACATGACCTAATCGGGCCGTGCGCCTCCTGAGACGATCAGACCCCCCTTTGTCCTCTGCAATATCCGTCTGATTTGTGTCGACAATTTCTGCGCAATTTCACTGGCTGTTGCCTAGTTTTTGAATTTCAAATATACCCCCGAGGGTATGGAGGCCCCGATGCGCACGCCGTCTCCATCACCATTCCCATCCCCGCGCGCAAGTCTCAAGCGCTCCTCGTCCGAGTCCAGCCTGACGTCGATGGCCACCGTGCCCAGCATCAGCTCGCGGATCTCGACGCGCCACGGCATCTCGGAAGAGAGCCTCAGCCTCCTGTCCGCCAACCCGCCCGAGACCCGGCTCACTGATCTCTCGTACAGCGCGCAGACGACGGACGCGCGCGGGCATGCCACCATCGTCGACACCGAGACAGGCGTCGCCGTGCGCCGCCACGCGGACCTGTGGTTCGACGACGGCAGCGTCATCTGCCGCGCGGAGGACACGCTGTTCTGCGTGCACATGTCGCAGTTAGCGCGCCACTCGCTCGTGTTCCATGACATGGTGATGCTCTCGCAGCCCGAAACGTCCCGCGTCGACGCAACGATGCTCGTGTCCGCAAGCAAGACGACTGCGTCGCGCAAGGTGCCCGTGGTCTACCTGCACGACTCCGCAGAGGACGTGGGCAACCTGCTGACGGCGCTGTACGACGGCCCGTGAGTCCTATCAGCTAAGGGTCCAGGCGGCTTCGTCATGTGCTGACCGTGCGCTGTAGCAGCTTCGGGAGCAACGACGAGGACGATTTCCGGGTGGTGTCGGGAATCCTGCGCCTGTCGACCAAGTACCTCATCGACTCGCTGCGCGCAAAGGCACTTGCACACCTGAGCAGCGCATGGCCGTCGGATTTGAAGACGTGGGACGCACGGGAGGACGTAATACGCGGGTTTGAAATGGAGGGCAACCCCCGGCGATACCCCCATCCCTTTGTACGTGGACCCTGTCTATATGCGCCGTACCCGAGCACTAACATCCCCCAGAGCGTCATCAACCTCGCGCGCGAGGTGAACGCTCCCTCGCTCCTCGTCTCCGCCTTCTACGAGCTCTCGCGCTACTCCGTGGCGCAGATCTTCGAGCCCACCGAGGAAGAGCCGTTGTACCGCGCGTCCCCGCCCTTACCCCTGCTCCCGCACGACGTCCAGCGGCTCGTCCTCGGCAAGGAGGCGAGCCAGCACACAATCACGACTCTCATCCAAAGCATGGGCAACGGGCAGCACATCCGGCACGCGGCGCCGGGCGCGCTCGGGCACTCGCACTTCCGCAAGAACTCCGGGAGCGGCGTGTGCGTCTCCGCCGCGGCGTGCCGCAAGGACTTCGGCGAGCTCGTCGACCTCGCGACGCAGCACTACCTGTTCGACCGCGAGCGCGGGTGCTACGACCCGCTGTACGTCGCGGAGGAGCTCGGCCAGCTGAAGAGCGCGGAGTTCTCCGAGTGCAAGGCGTGCGCGAAGTCGCTCGAGTCGTGGGCTGCGCGCGAGCGCGAGAAGATCTGGAAGATGATACCATTCTGGTTCCGACTGGAGACGCCAGGCGACTCATCGCCGACCCCCCGCTGACACCGCCGCTCGCCGCTGTAGACGCACGGACTCCCTCCCCGCGACACATAGACCAGGACAAATTACCGCGCCACCCACCCTCCCCTTTGTTCTTCCATTCATGTTGTATTTTCCTTCGACCGCCTTACAATCCCCTTTGGGCTGCTTCATTTTCTCTTCCATGCCGAATGCCAGTGTACCCGGTACTAAATAACTAACGTAGGATATACCGTATCCATGCCACTTCATCAGGCTGTGATAATTACCACAAGAGCTCAGCGCCCAACTTTCATCATTGACATCATGTTCATCTACTGGACGACACCCACCACTGGCACCAGCAAACATGGGCTGATCAGATAATTAATTGATTATCAGTGGGTGAGACAGTGAGCGCACTGCATAGATATGCTCATTGTTATGAATGGTAGCTCGTGCGCCTCAAGTTGCATTCAAAGGTTGCATGGGTATGGAGCTGGAACATCCTTCAGTTGCGCGGTCGTTTGATCGCATTATTAACCATGGCCACAAACTGCCGTAAGGCCTCACAAGCACGAGGCCTGGCCGCATGCATGCCAAATATCCACCTGGCCATTTGGTGCCCGTGGCATGTTGCTTGTTGCTTGAGGCCTCGAGGTATCAGCTTGCGTCCCTTCGATTGACCCGTTGGTATTTCCCCTGGGAAAGTTGTAGATCCCTATCGATAATGCTTACTGACTATTAGGGACTTTACTTGGACGGAATACTATAATACTGGAATTTCAGCACAACGCCCGAAAGATTGCAGGGTCGCACAATCCGCTCCGAGCTCCCATCGTCATAATTTTTGATCCGTCGACACTTCATGTTCCCGCGTCTGTGGGCGCCAGGTCCCGAGCCTCGAGGCCCGTCGGTGCCACTTGGTTGGGGTCAGGAGAATAATTTTCGAACGGTACGAAGTTAGACTCTCTTGTCTCCGCAATGCCTGCGATCGTGCTAAGTATAAGTACTACGTAGATCCTGCGCAGCTTTTCTCCTAGTTACATTTGTATGATTCGTTCTTTCTCTGCCCTTTTTGCTGTGAATCTAAATTTACATACCATTCCAACTCGATGTCTTGTCCTACTTGGATTCCGACCAATTTCTTGTTTTTTTGGTGTCGTGTACCACGATTAGGATCAAGCAACGAGCTGCGATGTCGTTAAGAGATTTCATTAATCCTCCGCCAACAACAGTTCATCGTCGTGCTCTGGATCTATGCTTTAATCAGGACTTCAGCGCTCCTTGAAAAATCCATTCTGATAACCAATTGGTATGAATGATCTCTTGTCTGAAAATACACCACGTACGGTCGGCGACCACTGCAAGCTTCATTTCAGATTTAGACCCCCCATCATGACAGTAAGCGAATGTCGTTCGGTAGCTATCTTTAGTCCCATTCCCAGGACCTAGTGTCGGAGGGTCTGACGCCCCAATACGGGACAATTCACCTCG